>JANAVB010034617.1:7245899-7625654 GCA_029216955.1 Iris pallida | reverse complement strand
ACTTCTTCGTAACATCTATTGCGGACAATTAAGACATGGACACTTGATTTTGATACCGTCATGTACTGAGCTTTGCTTATGGCATACTTAAGAAACACTTCCATGCCTGCCTGAAAATTGTCACTCATACCTATTCTGCTCTCGTGTTGTCGTTTGTACATCCATGTACGATCAAAGTAGTAACGATCCATCACAGATTGGAGGTAAAAATTGGTATCGTAAGACCAATATAATTACTATGTAATTATGTACTCACCAATCATGTACTTATCGATTTGTACTGGTCATATTCGATAGGTATCAACCGTGTCAGATTAGTATCGACCGTTTGGATTAGTATCGTGAAAGGTTTAGTAACAACTGTACTTAGATTTCTCTCTTCTTGAGCTAGAATACATTGCAAGAGAGTCACCAGATCGTGATGACCAGTTACAGTAACGACATGCTTCCTTTTCCATCATAAAAAATGAGATTGAAAAGGAAGCATGTATGTTCTGTAACTGGCCAGCTACGCTTTCGTGACTCTCTTGCAATGGTAATCTAGCTCTAGAAGGGAGAAATCCAAGTACAGTTGTTACTAAACTTCCACCAACTAATCTGATACTGTCGATATGAATCCGATATGTTGATACCTATCGGATATGGCTGATACCGAATCGATAAGGCTAATACGAATCCTAGCTATACGGCCGATACATATCGGATATGATGATACCAATTCGCTAAGACCAATACCAACCGATACGGCCTATACCAAACCGATAGACCGATACTAATCCGATACAGTTAATAGTTATAAGTACTACGGTCGAGGAGGTTGATCCGCTGGTACATCCATGTACGATCAACGAAGTAACGATCCATTTCAGTTCGGTTTTGGTTTTCAATATACTAAATTTACTTATTCGGTTTCAATTTCGTCCAAAGTTTATATATACTCCTCTAAAAAAAAAAAAAATATATATATATATATATATATATATATATATATATACTCCTCGAATATATATATATATATATATATATATATATATATATATAAATATATATATATATATATATATGTGTGTGTGTGTGTGTGTGTGTGCGTGTGTGTCGAATTTGTGCGTGTGCGACGAATATGTGTGTGTGTGTGCCGAATATATATATATATATATATATATATATTATATATATATATATATGTGTGTGTGTGTGTGTGTGTGTTGTGTGTGTGTAAGTGTGTGTGTGTGTGTTCCGACCACCCGCGGCCAGACCGTAACCCCCCCCCCCCGCCCTCAGCACACCCCCCCACCCCCACCACCCCCTCCTACCCCCCCCCCCCACCCCCCCACCCCCCCACCCCCCCCCCCCCCCCCCCGTCCATCCTCCCTGCGCCAGCCCTCCTAAACCCCCCCCAGCCCCCCTCCCCCCCCCCCCCGTAACCCACCCCCAATACCCCCCGGGCCAGCCCCCAACCAACCCCTCCCGGCCACCCCCCAGCCCACCCCCAAACCTCCCGGGGCCAGCCCCCACCTCTGCCTGCCCCCACCCCCCACCACCGCCAGCCTCCCCCCCCCCCTCCCCCCCCCCCCCCCACCCTCCCCCCCCTCGTCCCCCCCACCCCCCCCCCACCCCACCCCCCCTCTCCTCTCTGCCCCCTCCTCCCACCCCGCCTCCCCCCCCTCCCCCCCCCCCCACCGCCCAAGAGAAGAGAGATAGAGCGAGAGAGAGAGAGCATACCTTGATCGTCCAAGAGAGAGAGAGGAGAGAGAAAAAATTAGGGGGAATAAATTTTCCCCCCGTCAGTTCAACTTAAGCTAGGGCTTTTGACTTAGCGACGGACTATCGACTAATAAAACCCGTCACTAATCCGCCATAAAATGTCGTATGGTCGACGGAATGTTCGTCGCTACTTAGTCATTAATCTCACGCAATTTTTTTAAATTTTTCCAACCACTTATTGACCACTTAGCGATGGACGGTATGTCCGTCGCTAATATCCCATCATCTGGTCGACGAATTATCCGTCGCTAAGTAGTCGTCAATTCCCCCGCCAACTATTGACATTTTTCTACAATTTTTTTAACATTTTCTCGCCAATTAGTGACTACCGAGTGACTACTTGCCGACGGATTTTTATTCCATCGCTATATTACCGACGGCTTGCCGACGGATAGGTGACGGATGTTCACTCGGAAAAAAAAAATTGGTGCACGATTAGCCGGGAAGTCGTCGCCACGTTGTTGGTAGTCCGTCGCTACTGACGACAAATTTATTCCGTCGCTAAACTGCCATCGCCAATTTACTGTATTTTGGTAGTGATAAAACAGAAATACTATCGGAAAATGTACTCGCGCTGAGATGTGATAGAAAATGTCAACTGAGTCCAATACAGTGCCTCGAGGACCTAAAGAGGGAATGATGTATCAATATAATATTTTGGAAGTAAAAGTAAGTCAAACTAAGTCAAACTAAGTCATACTCGGTCAAACTAAATCATACTAGGTCATACTAGGTTATTCTAAGTCAATCTAAGTCAAACTAGATCAATCTATGTTAAAGGTTGACCTACAATTAACTTTTGGTCAACTAGTCAACTCTGGTCAACTCCTAGTCCAATCTAGGTCCAACTGGGTCAATGGTTGACCTACAGTTGACTTTTGGTCAACTGGTCAACTATGGTCAAGTTCTAGTCAATTCTTGGCCAAGTGTTGACTTTTGCTTGACTTTGAGTCAAAACAGTCAACCATGGTCAAACGGGGTCAACTCTAATCTAGATATCCTATTCCTAACATTTACCTACCAAGATACTTTATATCTTGGTCATATTGGTATCCCAATATCAATACCTTAGTTTGGGTCCAATACCTTAACTTAGGATACCCATCATAGATATCTACCATTTCTTACCCTATGACAAGGTAAACTAATACCTTACCTACACTTAAGGTAAACCAATATCAACCTTAGCTTATAGGGTAATCCTCAATACCTTACCCTATATCAAGGAATCCTCATTACCTTGAGATACTAGATTAGTATCCCAAAACCTATACCTTAACTAAGGTGAACCCATTTACCTTACCTTACCTTAGGACAAGGTAAACCAAAACCTAAGGTACCATATACCTTAGTATCCTAGAATACACTATGGTATCTCAAGATACCAAGATACATATTCAATATCTAATTTCTAACATCTAAAACCCACTATCCACCAATATCTAACATATCAACTAGTTCTAACATATCCATACCCTAAATTCTAACATAACCTTCTAGCATCTATACTCTAACTAATACTAACAATAGACCTTCTACCAACTAATCTAATATAACTAGCTATCATCTAACTATACTCTAACATAGGCTAAACACCATCTAACATATATCTCTAACATTCTAACAAATCCTAAGATACTATACCAAGACACTAACATATATATTACCTACTATATAACTAACTCCAAGACACAGCCATACCCCATCTCACTTCTAACTCACTAAACAACTAAGACACACACACACGCACAACATAAACATCTAGTCAACAAGAAAGGGGAATAGAGGCTGCCTAGTGCAGCCCTCAAGCTACTGCTGCTTCTAAAGTAAAGCAGCAATATGCTGCTGTGCTGCTTGAAATTGGGGGAGGGAAGCTGCTGTTGATAGCAGCTTATCACTGCTGCTGCTGCTGTAATATGGGGGCAGCATTGCTGCCCAACTGCAGCTGCTGTGCTGCTCTGAAATTGGGGAGGGAAGCTGCTGTTGATAGCAGCTTATCACTGTTGCTGCTGTAATATGGGGGCAGCATTGCTGCCCACTGCAGCTGCTACTGCTGCCCCCTCTCCCCTCTCTACTCCTCTTCACTCTTCACTCCTCTATCCACCCATCTATCTATCCATCTATATATATCTATCTAACATCCCACTTACAACTTCAATCTATCTATCTATCTATCTCCAACACTTAATCCCAAATCCTTCTCTCGCCATAAACACACACACACAATATAAACAACACAAATACAAAATATATGAAATAGCTCAAAACAGTCCACTATTCTAATATACACTAATTATCATATAGATACATATAAGTATGACATGTAGGCCTAAAACACATGTCCAAACTTGTAGGAAACCTAATAAAAACCGTATGGAACATATCTAACAAGACTAAACTACCCTCTAACATATTCTAAAGGGTGAATATAACATGGGGGTGGGTTTCTATGGGTCAAATCCACAATTACTATATAAAATGGCAAGAATTAGAGAAATATACCTATTGGGAGTGGATTTCCAATGAAAACTCCAAAGGACATGAATCCAACACGGACTCTTCTTCTAAATGGTCACCCCCTCCTTGTTCTTGGCTCCACCTTGCTTGTAGCTCCTTCTCCTTGCAAGGATGAGAGAGTTTGGTAGAGAAAAGAGAAGTTTTGAGGGATGAATCAATGGGATTTGCTCTCAAGATTGGGAGGAACCTTAAAATGGAATGGAGGCTAGTGTGAAGATGGAAGAGATGAGAAATGATCCCCTTGTGGCCGGCCACTCTTAGCTAGGGTGAGCTAGGTTGAAATGATAAGGATGCCCCTAATTAAGTCCCCTTTGGCTAATTAATTGAATGCAAGATGTTGGGGTTAAAAAGGTCAAGTTTAAGTCACTAACTTAACCATTCTAATCAAGTAGGATTAGTCTAATTATACTAACTTAATTAGTAGTTTGTGGGCCATGTCTAACTCATCTTTGGGTCCCGACTAGAGTCTAAGTTACCCGGGTCAATAACACAAGTCGAAACTAGACGAAAATCAAATCCGACTAAACTAAACCCCAAAATACAATATTAATAATTAAAAATCACCAAAAATATGGAAAAATAAATGACAAAATTACCCTAAATTTTGAAAACAGGCAGTTACAGGTTAGTTATTGTTGGTTCTACGCGCTACATCAGGCAAGTACATCTTGCCAAACTTTACAGTATTTACATACTTTTCTATATTGCTATTCTTTCTTACTTGGTTACATATTTCTGTTGTTTCATCATGGTTACTTTCTAGTTTTACGTTAACGTAGATTATTACTCTTTTTCCCATATTACTTGTTCTATTTTTCTTATCATGTTCATGTCTAGTGATAATATTGTTTTGCCTATGCTATGATCCCCTGACCTGTTTGACTTGGACTTGACCTTAACTTGATCTGATTACTTGTACTTGATTGACTTGACTTGATCGTGATCGTTTGATTTGACCTTGACCTGTTATTAGACGTTGACTATACCTGACCACCTCGTTCGTGAGCTCCCATCGAGTGTGAATGAGACATACTATAGTGAGGGAGTCCCCATCGGCCTACTAACAACAGGACTATGAGCTCCCGATATCGAACTACGGTTACCCCGACTTACTTATAGTCACGCTTGATAGCACCATCCTTGACGGAATGCCACTTACGCTTATTCCTTAGTCTCATATTGTTTCCTTTACCATTTCCTATTTGCTTCTCGTATGTTATTTATTGTACAGTAGGCATGTATATTATGTGTCTTGCTAGTCCCCTGAGAATTTGGTGATCTCTCCAGGCTTAGTTAGAGAAGAGGGCTGTACGAAGGTTTACGGTTCTGGAGTCGAGATGGGTGACGTACCTACGAAGAGGATGAAATAGTAGCCAAGGACTTCTCTTGAGACATGTCTCTCCATTTTAGACTTGCTACTCTATTTCTTTTTATTTTCAGCATATTCTAGTTGATGAGTACTTTATTTTCTTTACTGTGCTTTCAAGATGTCTTACCTACACAGTTATTATTTTTTTGTTGGATAGATCTTTTATCAGTACTATTTTAATGGACATAATATCTTATGTCTATGATTCTGTGTGGATGAGATTAGGTGTGACCTGTAACTTGTATTGTATTACTAGATTGTTATCATGATTTACAACTTAAGCATTTCGCTAATGGGCTTACTTTGAGATTTGGTCCATTAGTGAAGTGTTGCTGGCATATACCGTATCCTAGTTCTATACGTATTTTGGGACTGGAGCGTTACAGCAAACACCGTATCATCTCCGTCAGTGTCATGTTCATTCAAAAAACTTTACATTTTCTTTGTATCAATCGTTGCAACATTTGTCTCTTGCCTTGTTGATGAATTTTTTGCTTTACGATACTCGATTTGATCGAGGATTGATCGAGATGTCGTATTTATTTTGTATTTTGAAATAAATGCTTGTGATTTTGTTTTTGCTTCGTACATGGACTTGATTCTTAGTACACTAATATTTCTAGTTATTTGGGGCATGAACCAACATATAAAAATTAATTATGTTGGGAAACGCACATGAAAAAGATGAAAACACATCAATCCATGTATTGGAAAGGGAGTTTGGGTTCTATTTTTAGCCTGAGCAGTATAATGGAAGTATACTGTAAGGCTTGGAACATGGTATCTACAACTCTATTTTCGTCACTCACTCGCTTGGCTTTGTCTACATTTAATCTGGAATTGTGTAGTTTTATTTTCTAAGCCCAGATGTATATGTTTTACCCTAGTATGGATTCTTGTTTTGGGATTGGGACCCATGGTTCAATTCGCATTAAGTCACATTCCCTGTACTAGAATACTGAGAGCGGGGGCGTTACTTGACCAACTACGTATATCTGAGTACTCAGGTACCCCAAGATATGGTCACGACTTTACAAGACATGGGAGTTATCTACAATCCATCCGTCAATGCTAGGTCAAAAAAAATTAGATGTCTCAATCACGACAAACAAGTTAAGCAAAAGACGTATTATCATCAGACATACAATAAAAAAGTATCCCAAACTATAGATATACAGATGATCATCAAATTAGTAGTAAAAATGGTATACTAGAAAGACTATAAAACCATACATGATTATGACTAGCAGCAGTCTAGAACATGTACAATCATGTTGTCCTCGGACAGGAACATGGTCCTACAATATGAGTTACACATTCTCGGTGGCTACGCCTCAAGAAGATATACAAAATATACAGTAGGAGATAAGATAGAAACCCACTCACGCGCTCGACTAGTCGTTTTCATGGATTCTTAGACTTCACTACGATATTTGGCCATACAAAACCAGCGGGGTCAACCTTAGATAACATGTACCATAAGGAAAGCTATATGGTGTATTAAAACTAGAATGCAAGCATATAAAGGAAAGCAATAAAAGAATAATAGTAAGGAAGTAAACCATATAAATAATAAAATATAAAACTATAAACTATACTGTAAGATGGAACTATAATATAAACCATCCATCAATCTCGGCCAATCATGAACTACGGTTTAATAATATTAACTAACTAGTATTTTACATTCTTGATTACTATCACATGCATTTGACGTTCCAAAGGAAACATAGTAGTCTATCTATGCTATCTAGGCGAAATGTAGTCAGTAATACATTTAGTGTACCCTTCACGACAAAGAGCTCCAAAGCTATAAGTGGCAGAGATAAAGGGACTATATGCAACCTAGAAATCATCCCTCCCAAAGAATCTAGGTGATCATTCTAGTTATAAATTTTTGGACATTTTAATTTGAATTCCCGGACATGGGGATACATTGAATTCATCCTATACATGATTTCCCTCGTGAAAATGCAAGACACGATAGTATTTTAACATTCAAAATCAATTACATAACGTATGCTATCAGCCTAGATCACTATAATCACTATATATGGAGTGTACTGCGATTAGCCATGGAAAAAATTGATATGGTATTAATATGGTAAAATATAGTATAATGTGGTATAGTATGGTACAATACGGTACATGTTGGATGATGCAGACAAGATATCGTCCTTCCATAAGCATCCAATCATAACAATACGTTACCATAATCAGGTTAGCTCCATATAGTAATATCATAGTGCAGAGGATACCTACATATCTGGACAGTTCATAAAAATACAGGAAATGCTAGTGTGCTTTGGCACATGAAAGTGAAACAATAGTGTAATAGGGCCACCGGCATTCGGGTCGGCGTGAAAAAGAATCGACAAAAATCAGAATCATATCGACATTTGGATGGGCGTATTTTTGTTCCAAACCTTTCTGGAATAAATTGTCTTTATAAGTATACTGTCGGCAAATCGACGAATTTTGTCGCATGTAGGCTGAGTCATTGTTAGCATTTAATATGGCACGTTGGTTCTAATTAAATGGACATAATTAAAAAGAGATTTTCTAACCTATTTCTCATTATTGTAATCAATTCTTTATTTTGAGTATTTACGATGATCCATGTTGGATCGATGGGAGGAGCTAGAAGGTGTCGGTGCACTTTCTTACTCATTAGTGAGACTTTTTCATGTTGGACTCCGATCATCATGTGAATTTTTCGTTAGGATTTTTTTCACGTAAAAAGTTGATTGTGTTAGTGTTGTGTTTTTTACCATGATTATTGGTATCGTGTGTAAGTTGTGTGTTTTACTTCGGTGCTTGATGGTTTCTTCTGATTGGGGAACGATTATTCCACTGTTTCCTTGTAAGTCCCCAATGTGGTTGATAATGTCGATAATGTAAGATTTCGTTCTTCTCATATTTTCGTTTTCTATGAAGTTAAAACTTTTATTGTGCTTAATGTAAACTACATTTGACGGAATTAATTCCTAAACATCACTTTCCAGATGTTGATTTGCAACTATTTCACAAAGAAAATTAATAATATTGACAAAAGCCAGACATACTACAACGCTTGGTGAGAGCAGGATGCATTAAATTTGTTGTTGTATTGTCATATTGACATCTCTTTTTAAGACTGTTTCTTTAAGCTACCATGAAGAGGAGAGGGTTTCCCATCTTTTTTCATCCAATAAGAAAAAGAATGGATTATCTTGATATGAACAGAAAAAAGACCCCAGTTCAAAATGTTTTGTTCAGATATCTCGATTAACCAAAGTGAATTCTTTACGACATACTAATACCAAACAAGTGGATTAAAAGAATCCTCAAATTAGTGGAATAGGATGCCAGTTTCTGCGTATGACAGTTCATTCAAATAGTTCTCAGAAACGGTTCAAGTTGAAAGAAGAAAAGAAAAAACAATTATCCATATATTGAGAAAGTAAATCCCGTATGTATTTTTACAATCCTGGCTATTTACCAGTAGATGGATGCCTACAGCACAGCTGTTCGTGAACAAATTTGAAGGGGGTCTAATATTAAGCATGGTTGGCCAAGATGAAGGGCTCGGTATCCATTGGATTACTACAATTGTAAGAAGTCAAGAAGCTACGCAGGGGATTGTGCTTTTGAAAATTTTCATCCTCCCATACCTTCACTTGGGAAAATAACTCCTTGGACGCTAAACAAGTTACAACATCCAGAAACAGGGGAATAGACGGAACCTATATAAGTAGTGATGTATATGAATTTGTTTCCTCATAGTCAAAGTATACTGCATGGACAAATATACAAGCTGACCACTACCTTTGGTTAGTATCGAATATTCCATAATAAGTATCTAATGACAAGTTGAGTACTGCTTTTCCGAGGGAGCAGCGAGCATCTCTTAATTGTTGATTACGAACTAGTCACGCTTCGACTACTTGATTCTACACATTAGATTCCAGTTCACCACGCAATTGTAACCAGGAGAACTGTTGCCTTTTATTATATCTTGCACGAATATGGACACTGGACAAGGATACGGGATATGGATGTTTTCAAATAGGTATAGTTTAGTCTCCTATGTTGCATGAATAGGGATACGGATATGATACAGAAATGGGCACCATTTCCTATGTCCATCCAACATAGGTTTTACGATCTGGTACAAACTCCATGCTTGAAAGATTGGGAATCGGTAATAAGGCTTATATTCCTGATTTTATTATATGCTCAAAATATTAACCACTCAAGTGTAACTGATGTTCTGTGTTAATATACAAATATACAAGTTTATAATTCTAACTACGGACGAAACAAAAGTGGTCTTCTTTGAATATATATTTTGATTCAATTCATGGCAATATGGTTGACCATAATAGGCTCATCGTTGAGTAGGATATTTTAGTACATCCAGTTTTTAATAAGGTATATTCTATGTAATGTATGATTCAAATCCATTGTTTGCGCCTTGTAGATATTTCTTATTTAAGTTAATGTCTGCTGAAATTGTGGACACTAGCTCCATTCAGATTTGTAGGTAAATTACTTGATATATATGATCCCAATTCAAGTTGCATCTACCTAGTTGCTACTAAGTATGCTCGATCAACACGAGAGGACGTGTAAAGACTGATATTTATATAGAGATCAGAACTGAACAGTACACGAGGACTACATAACAAGAAAGCGTGCTACAAAGCACACAAGGCATGACATAGACAGACTCGGATATTATGGTTGGAGACCATACTCTCACACCGACAGCATGTGATCCAGTAGAGAAGCCTCCTTATTCATAACACTCTCTTTGTATTAATTAATGCTCGGGTGCATCTCCGACAAAGGATTGCTTACTTCACCCTGTCATATGAAATTAACATTAGTCTTGACTGAATTTTCTAGTTGGTTATAACATCCCAAAGTACAAAAAAAAGTAAATGTTTTTTCTGAGTTTAGCTTACTTGCTGCAGTCAACGGATGTGCTGATGGGGTAGGGCACGTTGGCGCCACACTTGCCAGGGAGTCCCTGTGCGAGAGCGGGTTTCAGCCCCGAAACCTTGCCCGCCAGGGACTTCAGGCAGGCGCAGGCGGCCTGGCGGTCTGGCGTGGTACTGGCCGCACCGTTGAGGGACTTCACTCCGCTGCAGCACTGTGCCGACAGCGGTGCAGCTCCCTTTAGGTAGTTGACGCACGGGGATATGGCGGACGCCACTGTGCCGCATGAGACTGCGCTCTCCGCACGGGGAGAGGCTATCAGGAGGAAGGCGAGCGCCAAGAGGGAGCACAGAGCAACTCTGCTGGCCATTGGTTTTAGTATAAGACTAGAGTGTTGGTTTTGCTAATGAATGGAATCTTGCGTTGTGGCAAATGTTGCTTGGGATTTGTGGGGGGTTTTAGGAGGAATGTTGGTGGAAGGTTGGGAGATTGAATGATTAATTAATGCGCGGGAGTGGATTGGTAGTTGGACGCTGAGGGTTAACATCGCAAGATTAAACCATGCAGGAATGTCAGTATACATCTCTATTAGAGCATCTCCAACCCTACTGTGAGTTTGAAAAAAATGGTTGCTACATAGGAATGACAACCATTTTTTGCAAAAGTAATTCACTAATGCAAATGTGAAATAAAGTGTGGAGTTAACATGACAATGACATGGCAAAGACAATGTGATTGTAAAGTTGGTTGTCTAGATCTAGACAATGCACTTCACAATGTCTTTATGTCCACATCATCATTTGTGAATAAAAATGTCTATAAAAAAGTAGAAGAGTAAAAGTTGTCTTGGAAGTTGTAAAAAATTACTTTATATTGTCTTCTCAATACTTTTGCATTGGAGATGACTTTTTAAACTCATGTCATTTGTGAATATAATCTTGCCACATATACAAGACATTATTTTGTGTCCCATGCCACCTAAGATTCACAACACAAAATAAGACAATAGGGTTAGAGATGCTCTTAGGGATGGCAGAAACATGGCGATTTTCCTTTCAGGTGTTTGAAAATGCCAAAAAATTTGAGAGGAAAACTGAATCCTTGGATGGATGGAGAGAAGCATTTTTTCCATTTTTTATGGGATATTTAGTACTAGGATCTCGCATAATTGTGGATATTATGATTTGGTCTCGAAATTGTCCAAAGGTAGTGTTTGGGTCTCGAAATCACTGTACACTTAGGCTACTAAACAGTGATTTTGGACTCAAATCCGAACTTTGGACGATTTCGATACCAAATCCTAACATTGGACAATTTCGAGACCCAAACCCACCAATATCTACTATTATGTGAGACTCTAATACTAAATTGTTGGTGTTTTTGCCTTTGGACTAGAAAAGATAGTCCCACATCGGCTCCACCAAATGGTGAGTATCTCAATATAATGCATTGCTTGTATTGAGGTGTGCACATGAGGTGTAGTGGGGCACAAGTTTGTGCCATGTGGGAGTATTTTCCTAGAAGGAAAAAGGATTAAATCCAACAAGGATGCAAGTTGAATTTTGTTGTGCGGACTCGGACTCGGACACGGACTCTAGGATGTCTCGTGCATGCACGGGAGTGTTCGGGGGGTAGGCGTGGACTGGCACACTTCTATGCTGATTGTGGGATGATCTAAAATATCAAACTCTATTTTTGAGTATTGGTATTTTAGTCCCACATCGGATAGGAGAAGAGGTGAAGTCTCAACTCCACTCTATAAATAGAGCCCCCTGGCTCCTTTGAAAGATGCACCAAGAAGAGAGTTAAGGGAGTCTGTAAAGTCCAGGAAGCCCGTTCAAGTCTCAAATTTTGACTTACGAGCATTCCAGAAGTTCTTCGTGAACTTGCTGGTTCCTGGAAGCAGATCGTGGTGGGACGAATCTTGCTTTGAGCAACGGTGATCTTAATCACCCCAGCAAGAACCTTTCCTCTTCTTCTTCTTTCTTTTCTTTCTTCTCGTTCATCTGAGTTGTAACTCAGTTCTGTCCGTCTGCAACTGCGATTGCAAGGAAGAACGTGAGATTTATTTTTGAACTCAGTTCTGTCCGTCAGCAACTGCGATTGCGAAGAAGAACGTGAGATTTGCTTTCTGATTAATGTTGCTTTGTAATCAGATTTATATATATGTTCCTCTTGGATCTCGAGAATAATTAGAAGGTGAACGTTTGTTGAACCTCTAATCTCGACATCGAGTCTACCATCTTTGGTCAAGCCCCGGGACTAACAATCTCAAAGCAAGATCCCTGTAGATGGAGAACTCTTATGCTTCTCTCATCGATACCAGCTTAACAAGTTAGAGAAATTCGACGGAGAATATTTCCAAATCTGGAAAAGGAAGGTCACCCTTAATCTTCAACTTGTGGACGTAGACCATGTGTTGATTGAGGATGAACCGACAATTCCAGAAGGAGGAACTGTCGATGCTATTACTGCTGCACTCGTCAAGCAGAGCAAATGGAAGAGAAAAAACAGCATCTGTAAACTGCTGATTCTCAATTTTATGGAAGACTCTCTGGCAGAGTCATATTCCAAGAAGGAGAATGTCAAAGAGATATGGGATTCTTTGGGTAAGCTATATGAAGATGATGAGAACAGGTCCAAAATCTTCATCGTCAAGAAGTACCACAAGTGGCTCTTCGAAGACGAAATGGCGATGCTACCTCAAGTAAAGGAATTCCTGAAGTTGCGCTAGAAGTTAGATGACGAGAAAATGTCCCTCGTCGACAAGTTTGTCGTTGGAGGGATAGTCTCGAAACTTCCTGCTGGTTGGAGCAACTTCTATGCTAGAATGCATCGGAAGAAGCTGGATATTAGCTTGGAAGATCTTCTACAAGAGATCCACGTTGAGGACGAAATGCGATCTTAACAGAAGATGGACTCTCTGTCCAAACAACTGGCTAAGGCCAACTTGGTGCAGACACGAGAGTTCAAGGGGAAGCAGGTGGCTTCTCATCACAAGAAGAAGGACTCCACTAATCTAAAAGTGAACGGTCCTTCGTTCAAGCAACAGAAGTCCAAGTCCCACGTGACTTGCTTCAACTGTGACAAGAATGGCCACTATATGAGTAAATACAATCCAAGTCCAAACCAAAATAGCAGGTATAGCTAACTTGGTTATTTTGATTACTTAACTTGGTTGCTAGTGTTGCACAGGTTGAGTTATCTAGCGTGGTAGCTGACTAGTGGTCTGACACTAGTGCATCTGACCACGTGTGATCTCAAAGGAGTTGTTCACCAAGGACGAGCCATGTTATGACGAAGGTCTCGATGGCGAACATTGTAACACCCAGTTTTCCAAATGAGGGTATTTTGGTCATTTTTAAAATTTTGAGAATTATTTGGAATTATTATGTATTATTTAGATTTATTATAATTAATGTGATTTTTGAGTGATTTTTAGAATTATTGTTTTTGGTGTTTTAGAGACCTTGACTTATATTGACCTTGTAGACTAACCTAGTGGCTAACCTAGGTCTTGACTTTGTGATTAGGATTTGAAAACCTAGGTTGACTTAAGTTAGTGAGATTTGACTCATTGGAATTAGTTTGGTGAAAATAGGAGCTAGTTTGATTAAGTAATGGCTTGTGAAGTCACAAGTCATTTTATGACTAATAGGCTTATTGGCCCATAGCCCACACCCATTGAACCAAGCCCTAACCCTAGGAATTCTGAACAGCCCCTATGGTCAGCCCCTCCCATATTTATATGCTCCTAAAATTAGGGTTGCCTCTTTAGGAAACTTTGCCATTAGGAAGAGGTGAGTCCCCATCCTTGTAAATCCTTAGAAAATCCATTTCTTCTCCAAATTCCTTCAAATAAATTACAATAGAACCTAAATCCAATGTTCTTGCTGTTGGTATTGAGTTTTTACAGGGAGAAAACAATTTAGAGAACTTTTGGTGGTTTGTGGAGCTCTTCCCATTTGGGGATTTTGACCCATTGTTCACCTATAGGTATAATTCCTTCCATTGCTTCTTAATTCTGTAAAAATTCATTTCTAGGTTGCCCTAGCCCTAACCTACCTATAGGAATAGCTAACCCTAAGTTTTGTGTCCAATTCGTGTCCTATTTGGACACGTATCAGTGATACGGTGCATGTGTTTGATAAAATACCCCAAAGGGCATTTTGATTGATTTTTAGGAATGTAATTGAATAGGAATTAGGGTTTTGATGTCGCTTATGAGTCTCTAGTGTCTGAGTGTGGTTTTCATGTCGTGTCGAGTTGCCACAGACATGTGAACACGCTGACACGCACGCGCGTGCACGGGCACTGTAGCTGCCCTGCTACTCGGGTGCAATTGCGCGCAGGACACGACACCAGGAGACGAAATATTCGACACACACTAAGGGGCGACCACTGACATCACGTGTGTCGAGTGTCACGAGCCCTTGTGTCGTGTCGGACACGATATTGTACGTGCACTGTGTGTACACTGTGCGGTTCAGTGTACTGGGTTATTTTCCTATTTTCGATTCGATTTTAAATGTTTAAATTATGTTTTAATCTGCTAATTAGACCTTGTACATGTTTAATGATCCCTGATAACTTAGTTTACTTATTGGTTAGGTTGATTGCTGTGAAAATTGGGTTCGATTTGGTGAAATGGCATGTTAACTGATACGGGTGGCTGATACACTTTTTTTTTCAATATTCCTAACCATTTAATTTCCTGTTATTTGATGTTCAACCTTTGTTTATGATACCCACATGTTGTAATTCATGTTTGGCTAGGTTTTTACATTCGAAATTGGCTCTAGGATGTGTGGATGAAAATTGGACTTATATACTGAACTTTCTTCTTCAAACCTGAACTATTATGAACTGGAATTGATTTCCTTTCCTTCTTTAGACCTGGGACTATGTTTCCTGTCATTGTTCATTTCCTATTTAACCTGTAATGATTTACATGTTAGTTGATTTCCTGTTTTTTTTTTCCATTTCACTGTTATATTCCAGTTTTCACCATTGGTTGTATTGAACTAAGTTTTCAGTGGTTAACTTATATGTAAATGAGTTTAATTCCTAATGAACTGCATATTTCCAGATTTCATTAGGATGATTGGTTTACTGTCTCCTTGCCACCCACAGAGTAAACACATATCACTGATATTCCTAATTCTATTAGTATCACACACTATCAATTAGTTCCAGATTTCTAAATTGGTTTTCCTTCCATCCTTTTAACTGAGATGTATGTTCTTAATGAATGGTAGACTAAAATGTATTTTCAATACCTGAGTTTGTATTTTTAGTAAACTGTAATAGTTCCTGCCATTGTTCACAGATTTCCCATTGCCATGCCACTGTTGCATTGACGCATGAACACATGTGTAATTCCCTGTTCTTTGGACTGTCAACCCATATCATTACCTTAAATTGCTTATTTTTCCAGATTGCATATTGATTAATTAGTCACTGTTCCTGTCAACTATTACCCATGAACTGAAATGAATGCTTTAAACTGTCAACAGGATTTGGGTTTCTTCCTTTTTGAACTGAATTAATGATTTTCAATGTATAATCTGAGATTACTTATTAAACTGAATTGAATGCCTATATGTTAAATACCTGAGATTTAATCTCTGAATACTTCACTATTTCCTTTCCTTCCTGTCAACTTGTATACATCCCCAATACCTGAGAAACTGGGTGTTGGTTATGGACTGGACTGAACCTGTGAACTGAGTTCTTCTTTTCTATTCCTTCTTCAAAACCTGAGATAAATTCTTGAAATTTCTGGACTGGTTTCCTACAAAACCTGAGTTTTGAAAGAATGTTTTATCATTGACTGATTTATAGGTTTGGTTAACTCACTGTTTTGGTTAAATGGTGACTGTCATGTGAACCAAATTAGCCACTGAATTCCCTTTTACTGAGCAAATGCCTGAGATTTACTTCCTTAACTGAAATTGTATGATTATGAATGTTGATATATGTATGTACTGTTCAGGATTTCCCTAACACTCATTATACACTGTCTTAAAACTCACACCCAATATTTCTTACATGATACACACACATGTATCACTCACACCCTAAATGCTGTACACACACATATATTCCCTGATTTCTATTGACACTGACACACACAGGTTGCCATTCACTGATTTTTCCCCTTTGACACATGCCACTGTTTCACATGCCCTACACTAATTTATTCCCTGTTTCCTGTATTCAGGACATACACATTGGTTACTGATTTCTCCTAGACACTGTGTCACCAATGTTACACTGTTTCACAGGTCCCAGCTATCACACATTCTTGTACCCTCAAGCTTAACACACACACACTCATGTCTCATTCACAAAAACACATATACACCATATCCCCTTCCTATTTCTCTATGTATGTACATATATATAAGATGTATATTCATATATGTATCCTATATTATGTGGGTGAACTATCATATATATATATTGGATATATATAATGTAGGTGTGATATGTATATAGGTAACCTATATGCTATGTGTGATACCATATTATATTAATATGGATATATATAGGTATGTGTGATATGTATTTAGTAGCCTATAGGCCATGTATATTTTAAGTTAGATTATAATATATCTTTATGTGTATTAATTTAAGTATAGATATATTGTCATGTGTGAAATGTTATGGTTTGGTTGGTTTATTAGGCATGGTATTGCCTAATTAGCCTATGGCCTATCTGTGTGTCAGTGTAGAGTCTAGTTTAGACCTGTGTAGTCTTGTTAGGCTTAGAATAGGCTAGTTAGACTAGTATAGACTAGTTTGACTTAGGTTTGACTTGGTTGACCTAGTTTGACTCCAGAGTTGACCAAGAGTTGACTTTGGCCTAGATTGACCTAGAATCATGTAGAATGCATAATAGGACTTTATTATATCATTTTAGACTTGTTGTGACTTGTGCTGTTCTGATTAGGAGCCAGACACCTCTCCTCGGACAGAACAGTTACTTCAGACATTCAGATACGAGGCGAGTACATTCTCTGATCATTTCATATCCTGCTTAAAATTATTTCCTGCAGTAGATTACTTTACTTGTACTGTCACGATGGTCACACGGATTGGTACTATATGGATCCTTTCTTGAGATGTTATCCTTAGGGAGCATCGGGTACTCTATGTTCTGTGCGTTTCACTTACATGGCGTATCACTATGCTTCTTGGTTTATTTGATTACTTGTGACATGTACCCTCATGATCACAGAGTCTCTTGAATCTTACACTGTTGGGTTACCCCCAGAATCCCTATTTATGGGACTACTATGAATCACCTTCGGGGTCTACCACCCTTCGGGGGTTGTTACATAGCATCATATAACATAACCTGGCTGGATCCTTGTGTATTGATTGGGGGTACGGGGGAGTATAAGTGGACATGTGAATAATACACCAGTAGTATCTTCTTTGAATCATTCCGTAGTGTCTTCACAGAATCATCCTTGGCCATTTACATGTTCATATTGTACTCTGACTCACTAGCCACATGTTAGCTCTCTATTTATAGTAGATATTTCTATTACAGTTCTCTCTCTATTTTTATACTGCACTTCTTTCAGTACCTGTATCTTACTTTACTGTATGATTATATTTTCTAACCTGCTATGATTTGTTGAGATGTACTGTACTCGCTTATGTCCTGACTGGACCTGTTGAAAATATTATAGAGGACGAGGAGGAGGCCTGGAAGGATGCCTTTCACGGGACAGCTCTAGCTGAGGACATCACCCCACTGCCTAGACTAGTTTAGTTAGGCCTTATCTTATTTTCTTGTTGTCTTGAGACTGTTTAGCTAGATTTACTTCTGTTCAGAGATGTTGAGTTGTATATATTCTTCTTATTCAGTAGCTGAGATATGTACTCTGGATATTTGTTGGGGTATTATCTTAGACTTTTCTATCTTCAGTATTTCCTTGAGTTCTATATCATATCATGTTTCTTCCTCCTTAGTTGTGATTGAGTTCTTTTACTGCTTAGTTTTATATTGCTAGATGTATGTTGACCTAGGACAGCGTTCTACCGCCGACACTGCGGCGTAGGCTGGGCGTTGTGACGTTCTCGTACCCTCATAGTGGGTGCGGGTCGTGACACGTTTTTAGTGGTGGCCCATGCAGGTCGAGTTTATGTAGTGGTATTCGAACTAGAGTATAACTACAGCCTGCAGTAGGATTAGGATACACATTTTGAAGGTACTCAATCACTGTTAGGATTCCTTTAAAGATTCCTGGGACGACCCTAGAGAATCTTATTTAAAACTTTAATTTGAATCATTTCCCTTGATTTGTTGCTCTCACTCCTTGATTATTGAATTTGATTTTGTTGGATCGTTGTTGATTTGACTTTCCTATCGAGATGAATTTTTATGGCCTGAGTTACGATATTTTCTGATAACATATGTCGATGGGAATATAGGGATGGTAAACGTCTGCTTGGTTATGGAACCTAGAGTTTATCGCAGCTATATTAGCTGGCGTGGCGGAAACATAGAGACCTGACTTCGGATGTACATATCTTGGTTATGAGATTTGGAATTCCTCGCAGCTATACTAGTCGACATAGCAAAAATTCCAGACGACATGATTATAGAGGTACATGCCCCTGTTATGGACTCTATCGTTTATCGCAGCCTTGCTTACTAGCGTGGCGAGGATTCTGAGTATCATGATTTTTGGACAGACGCATATGATTATCAGATTGTATCTTGGAAAGGTTCTTA
Source organism: Iris pallida (assembly GCA_029216955.1). NCBI lineage: Eukaryota > Viridiplantae > Streptophyta > Magnoliopsida > Asparagales > Iridaceae > Iris > Iris pallida. Next base: position 7,606,329 of record JANAVB010034617.1, on the reverse strand, counting down.
AATATATCGTCTCTACCTTTATTCCAGTTATTATAATTGTCATCCATCATCAAATAATTTAGGAGTAGAGATCTTTTAGCTTTATAGAGCTTATGCATATGTAGTTCTTTCTTAGTGTGATAATTTGATGATTTGTGATTAGGCCCTTGTCTTAAGAATGATAGTATAGCCTGGCTTTAAATAGTGATTCTCGTAGCTAGTTCTCCTTTGTTGATATTTACTAGTTTTTCAGCCTTGATGATTGATTTATTTTTTTTCTTTTCTTTTCTTTTTCTTTCAGTATGGCACCTATGACCCGAACCCGTCGCCTGAGAGCAGCTGCAGCTACTGAGAGTGTGCCTCCACCTCCTACTGTTCAGGAGGTAGTTATCCCTCTATCCGATCAGGGGTGGTGGCACCTCCTGCCATTGAGGAGATGTTGGTAGCCTCGCCAGAGAGTCTTTCTTCATCTCCTGTCGTTCAGGAGAGAGCTGCGAATTTGCCTGAGGCCGAGAGCCCTTCCCTACCCTCTGTACTCCATACTGTACCACCCGGGGGTTTGCTACTTGATGCGGCCCAGGTGTTTGTATTTTTCCAAGAAAGGTTGATGGAGTCACAGAGAGTTCATGAGGAGGCCATAAGGGAGCAAATCCAGAGGTTGCTACGTCTGCGGGACTCTGTGCTTCTAGGAGGAGAGCCTAGCCCCAAGAGGGCGAGGAGCAGTACCCAGTCCTACCCAGAGTTTGAGGAGTACCCATTTATCCAGCCTATATCATCATACCCAGCCCAGTCTCCTGTCCAGCAGAGGCCAGCTGAGCCGGAGCCTATCTGTGCCTACTGCAAGAAGTCTGGACACAAGTGGAACAACTGTAGAAAGAGACTAGGATTGTACCTAATCTGTGGTTCAGCTGCACACTGGATGCAGTACTGCCCTGCTATACCTGCCCCAACCAGGGCCCTGCTTCCAGGAGGGAGTTCTGGTTCTCAGACCTAGCTGGAGGTGAGTTTTGACCTAACCTTAGTTTTCCTTTTGTGAATTTTGATGCGTCCCTTGCTTGTATGTTTTGATACCTTGTGATTGCCTAGTACTGTAGCATGGTTGGTATAACCAGAAGAGAACCCAGACTGATATTGCATGCCATGACCCCATAGGTTATACTTTTCAACTGTATGATTTATAATAGGTTTCTGAGACTTTGATTGTGGGGGTTTGACCTAGAAGGGGTACGATCATCTTAATTTTGAGGACGAAATTTTTCTAAGGCGGGTAGGATTGTAACACCGAGTTTTCCAAATGAGGGTATTTTGGTCATTTTAAAATTTTGAGAATTATTTGGAATTATTATGTATTATTTAGATTTATTATAATTAATGTGATTTTTGAGTGATTTTTAGAATTATTGTTTTTGGTGTTTTAGAGACCTTGACTTATATTGACCTTGTAGACTAACCTAGTGGCTAACCTAGGTCTTGACTTTGTGATTAGGATTTGAAAACCTAGGTTGACTTAAGTTAGTGAGATTTGACTCATTGGAATTAGTTTGGTGAAAATAGGAGCTAGTTTGATTAAGTAATGGCTTGTGAAGTCACAAGTCATTTTATGACTAATAGGCTTATTGGCCCATAGCCCACACCCATTGAACCAAGCCCTAACCCTAGGAATTCTGAACAGCCCCTATGGTCAGCCCCTCCCCTATTTATATGCTCCTAAAATTAGGGTTGCCTCTTTATGAAACTTTGCCATTTGGAAGAGGTGAGTCCCCATCCTTGTAAATCCTTAGAAAATCCATTTCTTCTCCAAATTCCTTCAAATAAATTGCAATAGAATCTAAATCCAACATTCTTGCTGTTGGTATTGAGTTTTTACAGGGAGGAAACAATTTGGAGAACTTTTGGTGGTTTATGGAGCTCTTCCCATTTGGGGATTTTGACCCATTGTTCACCTATAGGTATAATTCCTTCCATTGCTTCTTAATTCTGTAAAAATTCATTTCTAGGTTGCCCTAGCCCTAACCTAGCTGTAGGAATAGCTAACCCTAAGTTTTGTGTCCAATTCGTGTCCTATTTGGACACGTATCAGTGACACGGTGCATGTGTTTGATGAAATGCCCCAAAGGGCATTTCGATTGATTTTTAGGAATGTAATTGAATAGGAATTAGGGTTTTGATGTCGCTTATGAGTTTCTAGTGTCTGAGTGTGGTTTTCATGTCGTGTCGAGTTGTCACAGACACGTGAACACGCTGACATGCGCGCGCGTGCACGGGCACTGTAGCTGCCCTGCTACTCGGGTGCAATTGTGCGCAGGACACGACACCAGGAGATGAAATATTTGACACACACTAAGGGGCGACCACTGACATCACGTGTGTCGAGTGTCACGAGCCCTTGTGTCGTGTCGGACACGATATTGTACGTGCACTGTGTGTACACTGTGCGGTTCAGTACACTGGGTTATTTTCCTATTTTCGATTCGATTTTAAATGTTTAAATTATGTTTTAATCTGCTAATTAGACCCTGTACATGTTTAATGATCCCTGATAACTTAGTTTACTTATTGGTTAGGTTGATTGCTGTGAAAATTGGGTTCGAATTGGTGAAATGGCATGTTAACTGATACGGGTGACTGATACACTATTTTTTTTTCAATATTCCTAACCATTTAATTTCCTGTTATTTGATGTTCAACCTCTGTTTATGATACCCACATGTTGTAATTCATGTTTAGCTAGGTTTTTACATTCGAAATTGGCTCTAGGATGTGTGGATGAAAATTGGACTTATAAACTGAACTTTCTTCTTCAAACCTGAACTGTTATGAACTGGAATTGATTTCCTTTCCTTCTTTAGACCTGGGACTATGTTTCCTGTCATTGTTCATTTCCTATTTAACCTATAATAATTTACATGTTAGTTGATTTCCTGTTTTTTTTCCATTTCACTGTTATATTCCAGTTTTCACCATTGGTTGTATTGAACTAAGTTTTCAGTGGTTAACTTATATGTAAATGAGTTTAATTCCTAATGAACTGCATATTTCCAGATTTTATTAGGATGATTGGTTTACTGTCTCCTTGCCACCCACAGAGTAAACACATATCACTGATATTCCTAATTCTATTAGTATCACACACTATTAATTAGTTCCAGATTTCTAAATTGGTTTTCCTTCCATCCTTTTAATTGAGATGTATGTTCTTAATGAATGGTAGACTGAAATGTATTTTCAATACCTGAGTTTGTATTTTTACTAAACTGTAATAGTTCCTGCCATTGTTCACTGATTTCCCATTGCCATGCCACTGTTGTATTGACGCATGAACACATGTGTAATTCCTTGTTCTTTGGACTGTCAACCCATATCATTACCTTAAATTGCTTATTTTTCCAGATTGCATATTGATTAATTAGTCACTATTCCTGTCAACTATTACCCATGAACTGAAATGAATGCTTTAAACTGTCAACAGGATTTGGGTTTCTTCCTTTTTGAACTGAATTAATGATTTTCAATGTATAATATGAGATTACTTATTAAACTGAATTGAATGCCTTTATGTTAAATACCTGAGATTTAATCTCTGAATACTTCACTATTTCCTTTCCTCCCAGTCAACTTGTATACATCCCCAATACCTGAGAAACTGGGTGTTGGTTATGGACTGGACTGAACCTGTGAACTGAGTTCTTCTTTTCTATTCCTTCTTCAAAACCTGAGATGAATTCTTGAAATTTCTGGACTGGTTTCCTACAAAACCTGAGTTTTGAAAGAATGTTTTATCATTGACTGATTTATAGGTTTGGTTAACTCACTGTTTTGGTTAAATGGTGACTGTCATGTGAACCAAATTAGCCACTGAATTCCCTTTTACTGAGCAAATGCCTGAGATTTACTTCCTTAACTGAAATTGTATGATTATGAATGTTGATATATGTATGCACTGTTCAGGATTTCCCAAACGCTCATTATACACTGTCTTAAAACTCACACCCAATATTTTCTACATGATACACACACATGTATCACTCACACCCTAAATGCTGTACACACACATATATTCCCTGATTTCCATTGACACTGACACACACAGGTTGCCATTCGGATTTTTTCCCTTTGACACATGCCACTGTTTCACATGCCCTACACTAATTTATTCCCTATTTCCTGTATTCAGGACATACACATTGGTTACTGATTTCTCCTAGACACTGCGTCACCAATGTTACACTGTTTCACAGGTCCCAGCTATCACACATTCTTGTACCCTCAAGCTTAACACACACACACACTCATGTCTCATTCACAAACACACATATACACCACATCCCCTTCCTATTTCTCTATGTATGTACATATATATGAGATGTATATTCATATATGTATCCTATATTATGTGGGTGAACTATCATATATATATATTGGATATATATAATGTAGGTGTGATATGTATATAGGTAACCTATATGCTATGTGTGACACCATATTATATTAATATGGATATATATATAGGTATGTGTGATATGTATTTAGTAGCCTATAGGCCATGTATATTTTAAGTTAGATTATAATATATCTTTATGTGTATTAATTTAAGTATAGATATATTGTCATGTGTGAAATGTTATGGTTTGGTTGGTTCATTAGGCATGGTATTGCCTAATTAGCCTATGGCCTATCTGTGTGTCAGTGTAGAGTCTGGTTTAGACCTGTGTAGTCTTGTTAGGCTTAGAATAGGCTAGTTAGACTAGTATAGACTAGTTTGACTTAGGTTTGACTTGGTTGACCTAGTTTGACTCCAGAGTTGACCAAGAGTTGACTTTGGCCTAGATTGACCTAGAATCATGTAGAATGCATAATAGGACTTCATTATATCATTTTAGACTTGTTGTGACTTGTGCTATTCTGATTAGGAGCCAGACACCTCTCCTCGGACAGTACAGTTACTTCAGACATTCAGATACGAGGCGAGTACATTCTCTGATCATTTCATATCCTGCTTAGAATTATTTCCTGCAGTAGATTACTTTACTTGTACTGTCACGATGGACACACGGAATGGTACAATATGGATCCTTTCTTGAGATGTTATCCTTAAGGAGCATCGGGTACTCTATGTTCTGTGCGTTTCACTTACATGGCGTATCACTATGCTTCTTGGTTTATTTGATTACTTGTGACATGTACCCTCATGATCACAGAGTCTCTTGAATCTTACACTGTTGGGTTACCCCCAGAATCCCCATTTATGGGACTACTATGAATCACCTTCGGGGTCTACCACCCTTCGGGGGTTGTTACATAGCATCATATAACATAACCTGGCTGGATCCTTGTGTATTGATTGGGGGTACGGGGAGTTAAGTGGACATGTGAATAATACACCAGTAGTATCTTCTTTGAATCATTCCGTAGTGTCTTCACAGAATTATCCCAGGCCATTTACATGTTCAAGTTGAACTCTGACTCACTAGCCACATGTTAGCTCTCTATTTATAGTAGATATTTCTATTACAGTTCTCTCTCTGTTTTTATACTGCACTTCTTTCAGTACCTGTATCTTACTTTACTGTATGATTATATTTTCTAACCTGCTATGATTTGTTGAGATGTACTGTACTCGCTCCTGTCCTGACTGGACCTGTTGAAAATATTACAGAGGACGAGGAGGAGGCCTGGGAGGATGCCTTTCACGGGACAGCTCTAGCTGAGGATATCACCCCACTGCCTAGACTTGTTTAGTTAGGCCTTATCTTATTTTCTTGTTGTCTTGAGACTGTTTAGCTAGATTTACTTCTGTTCAGAGATGTTGAGTTGTATATATTCTTCTTATTCAGTAGCTGAGATATGTACTCTGGATATTTGCTGGGGTATTATCTTAGACTTTTCTATCTTCAGTATTTCCTTGAGTTCTATATCATATCATGTTTCTTCCTCCTTAGTTGTGATTGAGTTCTTTTACTGCTTAGTTTTATATTGCTAGATGTATGTTGACCTAGGACAGCGTTCTACCGTCGACACTGCGGTGTAGGCTGGGCGTTGTGACGTTCTCGTACCCTCATAGTGAGTGCGGGTCGTGACAAACATATATCTAGCAGAAGTTCTGAAGATCGAGACAGTGGTTATTAACTACCGACAAGGACACTGGAATGCGTGTTGCACTTACCAGAGATTTTAATTTTGGGACAAAAGTTTTATAAGGTGGGTAGGATGTGAGCACCCTGAATTTTGGGTTAATTTTTTTTTTTTTATTGTTTCGTTTCGATAAATAATTTATTCTGTTATTTTTCCTTAAGTGTACTTTTTCGTGCCTTTGATATTTGGAGTGTCAGGGATGTTCAACTCTGGAAATCTTTTTCACGAGTTTTGGAGTGGACAGGATTACCTTCATGACGGTATATAGTGTCCCACTCAAACTTGTTCCCTTGTGCTCTTTTTGCTTCGCAGAACTTCGGGTCGAATTGGACCATTTGATTATTAATTAATTTTTCCACTCTTTTCCTTGATCATTATTAGCACATTACCGTGACTTCACGTGCGTTTTCCCGAAAATTCGACCGTTGGATCGGCGATTTCTTCCCTCCGTCGCAATCTCGGTATATCTACCTTCACCTCTGTCAATTTTTGTCCGTTAATTTTATCGTTTGATACATCAAAACCGGCCACCAAGTTGACTGTTTAAATTGTATTAAATTTGGACAGTTTCGCGGGGCCAACTTCGTCAGCTTGTACCTCCTCCACCGCAGCTCCGTTTGGCGTGCTACTAGTTCCTCTGCGAAGCTAGTATAACCCTCTTACTACCCTTCCAGTTTTGTTTCATTGTGAGCTTGTTTGATTGGTTGAATTCGACGCCAAAGTTGGCCATCCGAATTCGTAATTTTCTACTTGTAAAATTCTATTTTTGAACACGGGACTCCAAATTTTATTTCTGACACCACCATTAGACTCGTGGCATCGTTCTGGCATGTTTTCATATAAAATTTATTAGATTTGAAGAACATGGGCCCTGGCACATTTTTCGGTGCAAAGTGGGTCCCACATTCTGGGTCAACGGGACTTTTTGACGCTGGCTCATCGGAATCCAATTTCGGATATACCGTTGAGTTCGTATCGTCATTCTGGACTCGTTGACATATAATTTGCTAGATTTTGGTTGACATTGGATCTGGTACGCATTTCGGTGCAAGTCGGATACCAATATCCGGGTCAACGGGTCATTTTGAGATCGGCTCATCGGAATCCAATTCCGGATATACCGTTGAGTTCGTATCGTCATTCTGGACTCGTTGACATGTAGTTTGCTGAGTTTTGAGAACATTGGCTCCGGCACGCATTTTCGTGCAAACCGGAATTCCAAGTTCTGGTCAAAGGACCAACTTGAGATCGGGTCAACGGAATCCAATTCTGGAGATACCGTTGGGTTCGTATCGTCATTCTGGTTTCGTGGACATATAATTTGTTATATTTTATAGACTTATTTTCTTGCACATTTTTTGGTACAAAACGGCTCCGACACGGACACCGTTTTGACCCAAAATTACCTTTTTGTCCTTGTATCCAAATTGGACCGTTGGGTAGGCTATCCTAGCTAATTTGACCATTCTGGACACGTTGGCGATGTTTATTTCATCGTCCGACAATATTTGTTGATAATTTCTCTGAGTTTAACCTTTTTATAATTTATTAATAATTAATTCTTATAATGTTCATATTTCGGGATTAGTACAACGAAACTGAGATCAGTCAATTCCAGTGATCTCACATCGCTGAAATTGACAAGTTGGACACGTAGATCACTATAATAAGATTATCAACTTTACAGTTGATCATCTCACCTCGATTTGCGTGTCGTAAGTTTCGACGTACGAATAACGAAGTACACTTTATATCTTTAATAATTAGACTAGAATTGACCCTGTTTGACCAGAGTTGACCAGTTGACCCAAAGTCAACTGTAAGTTAACACTTAACCTAGAGTTGTTTTGACTAAGAAGAACCTAGGATAATATAGATTGCTTGTAGAGATTCATTATTACAACTTGAACACCTTGTAACCTGTGTTGCTTTAAATAGGACTCTATGGCTTCAGTTGGACCCCCTATCCTTATCAGCTGTTCAGGTTATCAGGCGAGTACATTCTCTGATCATTTCATATCCTGCTTAGAATTATATTCCTGCTTTAGATTACTATACTTGATGCTGTCACGACATTATCACGGATTAGTACTATATGGATCTCTTCATGCGATGTTATCCCCCTCGGGAGCATTGGGTACATTGTGTCATGTGCGTTTCACTTTCATCATGTACTCATGTGCTTTCACCATACATGTACACTCTTGTGAATCTTGTACTCTCATGTTCACAGAGCCCTCATGTATACTATCATGTGCACCCTTTCATGGGCCCCCATGTGATATCATGTACAATAACATAACCTGTTTAGATCCTTGTGTATTGATTGGGAAAACGGGAGAGTGCTAGTAGTCATGTGAACAATTCTATAGTAGTGTAGATCATGTACAACTCTTTAGTGTAGATCATGTACAAATCTGTCCTATTCATATGTGCTATCCTGTACTCTACATCACTAGCCACTGTTAGTTCTCTATTTATAGTAGATATTTCTATTACAGTTCTCTCTCCCTGTTTACATACTGTATTTCTTCAGATCCTGTATCTTACTTTACTGCATGATTATATTTTCTAACCTGCTATGATTTGTTGAGATGTATTGTGCTCGCTCCTGTCCTGACTGGACCTATTGATAAATTTTACAGATAGCCTGGGATTGCCTGCTAGCCTAGAGAGACACAGTAGAGGTTGTTTAGATAGTTTTTCCATTGTCTGGAGTTGTATTATTTTATGGATTACTGTATTTTTGAGATTTGAGATGTATTTCCGGGTTTGTGTACTTTAGACACTTAGATTTCTCTCTGCTGTATCTCTTTTGGATTTCATGTTTTATCTATCCTTATCATGCTCTACCTTAGATGTGATTGAGACTGTATCTGCTATGTCACCCCCATTCGGGGAGTATAATACTACTAAAATATGCTCTATTAGCGACGTTATTTAGCGACGGAATAACATATAATATAGCGACTCCCTTATATTGATGTTGCAAACCGTCGCTGAATAGCGACGTTCAGCGACACTACATAAACTACGTCGCTGAATAGCGACGTCCAGCGACATATTATTAAAATATGTCGCCTATATTAAAATTTTTGCGACGGTTAGCGACGTCGACTGGTGACGTCGCTAACTATTTTACTTAGGGCACGCTGTGCTCTTTTTTTCCCCCATTCGAAATTTTTTTCCCCCTCTCCAAATTTTTTCCCCCTCCTCGAGCTCCTCCGGCGACTCCCCCCCACCGCAATTTCCTCCGGCGACTCCCCCCCCCGACGAGCCCTACCCCGTCGTGCTCCTCCTCCTCCTCAAGCTCCTCCTCCTCGAGCTCCTCCTCCTCTTCGTCAGGTAAACCCTAACCTAACTCCTCCTCCTTCTCTTCCACGGACACACACACACACGGACACACACGGACACGGACACACACACACTCACACAGACACAGACACAGACACACACACATACACACACGGTCACACACGGACACGGACATACACACACACACACACACACACAGACACATACACACACACAGACACAGACACACACACATACTCCTCCTCCTATATTGGATTCGAATATAGGAATGGGCTGTTTAGACTGAACAGTCCTGTTAGTTTAAATTCTGATTTTAATTCCTTGTACTCAAACTAATTTTGATGATTAACTTTCATGTTAAATACTTTCACCTGTGTGTTCACTACAACAAAAAACCCTTTTAATGACGGCTAAAAAGCGTCATTAATGACGAACCATGACGCTTTTTTTTTCACAGCAACCGTTATGAAAACGGGTGTTATAAATATTTTTTAAAAGCGTCATAAAATAACCGTCATTAATAGTTTCTATAAAAGCGTTATGAATAGTTAGTATATAGTGCACAATTCAGGACATTTTGAAAGCGTTATGAATAGATAATCTGTATAAGCTCAATGGAGAACATTTATAACACTCAATATTACTGAACTCATCACATTTATAATGCTTAATACTGCACATTATATATTACTTTCCAAAAACTTCTCAATTCAATTTTAAAACAACCACATTGAACTATATTCACAAGAAAACATTGAAATATTATATCACCATCTTTATTACATTATCTCAAAATAGGGTATCCAAATACATATATTTACAACTACTACTTAAATGGATCCTCAAAACAAGTAATTACTTTAGCTTCAACTTGAGCACATCAAAACTGTCAACATCACATATAGCAAATCCCTGAAAAAGATAAAAACACGGAGACCAGGTCCTCATCATTTGAAGCACCAAAAAGCTTTTCATCATCTCAAGTACCTTCTCAGCATAAGAAAGAAAAGCCTGCTCCGCAGTAGCTGCTATCGAGCCTATTGCAGACTGCATCAAGTCGAAAAGAAGGGTTGTAATAAAGAAGAAAATAATTCTGCTATAGATTTCTACAGAGAAAGACAAAAGAAGCAGAAGTACCATGCAAGTTTCTTGCAGATTTCGAGGACTAGTTTAGAGTGCAGTAATTCATACTTCTATTGAAAATTCGAGATCCACGAGCGTCGAAATGCAGGTTATCGGTGTATAAATATAAGACAATTAGAATCACCCTTGCTGTAACCAATCAAAATCTTTTCAAGAGGGAAAATAACACTAAAGGATCACAGAATATAAATACAAGAAATTAACCACTAACATGCAAAAAAGCACCAAGTTTCTCCATTTGGACAAGATCAGTCTAGTTTTACTCTGTCCAGCTCACCAATTATATCCTCAAACTGCACAAATCATTGTGTGGAATGACATTAACAAACAGTCTACTATGTACATACAATTCATAAAACCATGTCCCTTATAATGCAAAAGATATTAGAAGGGGTATAGAAATGAGGGCTACAAACCTTTAAAATCTGACGCAAGAAATAATCACCATAGCGCTTTACTGGCTTGGATTCGATGACATGTACAATATCCTGCATCCAAGAACAAGTTTCACAAAGTGAATTTAAAATAGGAGAACATTATCCAATAGTTAATAGATTGCTACATATGGAGATCTCTCAGAAGTAGAAAATTACTTTTTGAAGCTGGGATAACATCGATTTACAAAATAGTACAGAAAAAGAATACTTAACCAAAAGCATGAACATGTGACTATTTAAATATACGATTCTGGAGAAATTGGATTTTTGCAAATAAATAAAGAAAAAGAAAATAAAATACCACAAACATTGCTACCCACCACACCAGCCCTTTTTCTTCTCTAAAGAAATCCATATTGCAACAGATCAAAATAAAAACAGACACCCACAAGAAAATACCCCTTTTCTATCATCTAAGAAAATTAATCTTTACACATAATAGTATAAAGAATTGAGAAACCAAGCAAGTTGATGTCAAAAACAATCCCTTCATTCCTGACTTGTTTATGCTCTTTGACAAAAAGATTAAGTTCAATATAAGCTTTCAAATAAAAATACAATCAAATCCTACTACTTCTGCTTCCCTCACTAGACAGCAGGTGCAGTTGTTGCATCATAAGTCTATATATGGGCAGGAATGTTGATGGGTTACATGGCTACACATATTACTTGAGCCTTCTGTGCAAACTAAATTTCAAATGATAAATCTTTTAGTTCAATTATCTTCTACAATGACTAATCTGATAAAAATACCAAAAACATAAACAACTCCTTATATAGCCAATTTGATACGTGTTCAACGGTGAAACCAACTGAAACCACAATTTTCATGGAAGCAAAGTCAACTGAACTTTTGCAGATCCAATATATCTTTGGTGCAATGGTATTAAGAATTGAATCACAATCACAAGCTGAAGATTCAAATATAGAAGCATGTGAAGGTTTGACAATCTATCTGTTTGAAAATATTATAAAGCAAAAGAAAATATAGTCCAGTTTCATAAGCCATGCAATAGCATTTTGTTGATATTCAGATACATCAAGCTTAAATATTACTTCATTATAATTTATATATCTAAAATCACTCAATCTAAATGGAGAGATATACCAAACAGGGGAAGGACTGGATTATCAGTGCTCCCCTTTATAGAGCTTGAGATGGAAAAACAAAATGGCTAAACTGGGAAATTAAGGTCAGACAATGTTTAAGCTTGGTAGCTGGTTGTGGGTTTCACTTCAAACTTTTAGAGTATATCACTATCTATTTATCTCAAGCTGATTTACCTCAAATGTTTGTTAGTTTAGCAAAGTTCAATTTTTCTAGATTGTAAATTCAAATATAGAAGTGCCACTGCATTGAGAAATTTACATTGGCAATCTTGGAAATGAATGTCCAAATCATGCATTTTGGTTGAGATATATGCGATCAGGGATTCCAGTTCCTGCATTTGATTGGCTGGAAGAAAGTGGTATTTCAAGAGTTCCAATTTTTGCATCCGGTTGGATGTTGTTTATGCAATCATCTTTTCATTTGTAATAACATGGACTATAGGGACACATTTTATTTTACTAAAACCATACAAATTTTATATGATAGTTAGACCATCAATTTTCTTAAAGAAAATGGAAGACTATCTACGCACGTAGAATTTTGTAATCAATTTATAATTTTAATGCATAATAATGACTAATTAATGCAACAATGATTAATAAACTATAATTGATGACTAAAATTCTAACTATTTAATATATCATTAACTTTATAAAGATATATAGAGAAGTCTTTTGATATTTGGATGATATAAGGTCAATGTTATAATTATGATTATTAATTTTCCAAAAAAAATACTAGCAGTTCACTAATAGATCAATTGATGCTATGGTTAATAAATAGACTATATTATATTGTAGATTATTTTTCAAAGCTACACTCAATGATGGAATATTATTAATTTTTTTAAAAGACAACAACAATAATTACCAATTTTATCACCTTTTCTAAAGGGTGTTTCTCTGGATGACTGATTTTATCTTTTTGCTTTTTGCAGGAACTTGGCACTGATACAAATCTATATGCCTTGGTTTTTGGAGAATCTGTCCTAAATGATGCAGTATGTATATACTTATACTCTCCGGCCTTCCTCTCGAACGGCTGCCGGAACACGCCGAGGAGCACCGACCGCATCCTCTCCAGCAGGTCCTGAGGGATGCCGTGGTTCACCACCTGGAAGAAGCCCCACTCGGAGGAAGCGCTCGCGATGCCTTCCTTGCAGTGCTCTGACCGGAGGTCGATTATGTTCTAGAGACAATCATCAAACACATGAAGGACATGTCTCAAAAACAAACTTTCAGAAGATTAATTTAAGGTCCCTTAATTTAATTCGAGAATAAAGAGAATAAGGAGAAAAGACTTGATAACTCACAGATTAAATCTGAAGTTTTTTGAGTTCAACAAATTTTCGGATTGTCCTCTATTTTGGATCGAGTTCACAGAGGATTAGGTCGAAAAGATTCAGCAGAGAAGAGAAAAGATCAGACTCACCATATCGACTCTTCGTCCTCCCGAGCGAGTTCGAACTCAACAAATCGACCAAAATTTAGTCGATGTCGTCGAAATGGCAGAAACCCTAGAAATCGACGAAGAGGAAAATTGGGGGAGAAGAGGTTTGAGGAGGAGAGCTGCTGCTCCCTTAGAAAATGGATGAGAAATGAATTTTCTCTCTCCCACTTAGCTTTTATACAGTGAAAGAATTACAAGTTTGCCACCGCTCTAAACTATTAATAACGCTTTATTTTATAAACATTATAAAAAGCCCAGAATTAGCCCAAACCGTCATAGAAAAAAGATATTTTTCAACTTAATAACGCTTATGTATCAGCCGTCATTAAAACTCCTTATCGAGCGTCATTAAAAGAGTTTTTTGTTATAGTGGTTAGCTACTATAGTTAGGATTTGCATTGGACAAATAGGGATTTCGAAATAAATTTTGGATTGGTTTGGGGTTAATGAACTGTCACAAACCTGGGAACCATTTTCCTGAGAATGGCTCACACCACTGAGTTCACATGTACCATACACATCCACATGAACAATAAATTTCATTACATACATTACACTAGCTGCTTTTCCCTATTAACACATTATTTTCCCTGTTATATGTCCACTCTCTACACACACACACCCCCATTTGACACACTGTTTTCTAGGTTACAAATACACACACACATACATGTACCACCACACAACACCCTAGTAGCTAACTTTGACACACACCTATGTCTAAACCATTTTTGACACATACACAAAATAAGAATAGTCCCATATACATTACACACATATGCAAACCTATCACATACACCCTATCTATATGCACCATGTACTCTACACACACACATTGCCCCATTGACACAAAATGGTATCACATCCAAACACACACACTTGACACACTAGCCTATACTTGTCCACACCTATTTGTTGAACTGCCATGTACCATACACCCATACCCACACACAGGTTAGCACCATTGATAAACATAATGTTTGATCTAGAAGAAAAAAATAATGACACTTTGTTTTAAATAATAGAGGAAATCTTGGTTTGCATGCACAATTATATTGTAAACCTTATTTCGATCCACGATTCTTGGTATAATTAGTTCATTAGGTTTGCCAATACTTTTGAGTGCTTATATCCGAGGTTTGCCATCTTCATTTTCGAGATTTGACTGTTTAGATTGATACTGATCCATCCTTTGATCTCTGAACAACTATAGAGGTTTGTAGTGTAAGGGTTTCTTGATTGTGATGAATGTAGAGAATGTGTTCTAGTTTCATTATTGATGATTGTTGTTTAACAATATTTTTTGTTGTTGTTGTCTTCATGTTTGTTAAATGGTCAACAGTGTATCCATCTTTCCAAGTTGATTGGCATTCTTTAGTCTGATCAGTTTGCTTTGGTAACTCACTATTGCTCATTACTTGGTACTAGTTTTAGTTGATTGTATTTTTTTAAGACTAAACAAATGACACCAAGATATTACTTGTGTGTATGAGATAGCTTGAGTTGACTTTGGTCATTATTGGTACTTGAATTATAGGTTAAGCTTGTATAGCCTTGAATGGTGTGTGCTAGCTAGTATGGGCTAGTTAGGGCCTAGTAAGATATGAATTATAAGGTATTGGTATTGGGATACCAATAGCGATAAGGTAAAGTGTACCTTGGTAGGTAATGACTAGAAATAGGATATTTGACTTAGATTTGACCTTGTTTGGCCAAGGTTGACTATTTTGACTGAAAGTCAAAGTAGAGTCAACATCTGACCTAGATTGGACTAAGAGTTGACAAAGTCGACTATAGGTCAACCCTTGACCTACTTTGACCTTGTTTGACTTTGTTTGACCTAGCTTAACCTTGTTTGACTTAGTACAACCTAGTTTGACCTAGATTGCATATCATTGTTATTAGTAACTGTCCGCTACTAATGTGTGTCCCATAATAAGACATAATATACGAATTTGTGCCTATTGGATAATGTGTGTCCATCTTTACAGAATTATTTCCAAATGGATATGAATTACTACTTGCGGAATCGTTCATGGATGTACAATCGTCGTCCTGATGATATATGTGGTGTGCGGGATGAATACATAGCGGGAGTAGAGCAGTTCCTGCAGTTTGCTAAGGCGTTCCCTCAGTACATGGACGACACCAAAATTAAGTGTCCGTGTGTGAAATGTCATAACGTGAAATATTATCCAGAAGTGGAAGTGACATATCATTTGTACTAGAGGGGTTTCACGCCTAATTACTATCAGTGGACCGCACACGGAGAACTTGTGTCTTTAGCATCAGAGCCGGAGCCTTATGTTGAGCCGTATATGCATGCGGGACCTAATTTTGTTTCAGATAATCATGCATACGACGACGGGTGCATGAACATGGTTTTCGACGCTGCGGGGCCTAGTTTCGTTCATGATGCACCTGAGTTGGCACCGAACGCCGATGCTGCACAGTTCATGGAGTTGCTGGAGAATGCAAGGACTCCATTGTATCATGGTTGTGAGGATCATTCACCGTTGGAGGTGGTTACAAGACTGTTGAGCATTAAGTCAAATTTTAACATGTCGCAAGAATGCTACAACCTAGTGTTGGAGTTGATTATAGAGATCTTGCTGGCGGTGCTAAGTTGCCTAAAGACTTCTACCGGTCTAAGAGGATGGTGAGATCGCTCTAGATGGGATACGAGAAAATTGATTCCTGTCGCAATGGGTGTATGCTGTAATACAAAGACGACAAGGACGCAGATGTGTGCAAATTTTGTGGTGCTGATCGCTATAAGACAACTAGTACAGGAAGGTCTACCGGTGCAAGAAGACCGACAAATTCAATGCACTACTTGCCTTTAACGCCGCGGTTGCAAAGATTATTTATGGTGAAAGAGACGGCCGAAAATATGAGTTGGCACATGCGAGAACAGATTGAGGGAGTGTTGGATCACCCATCCGATGGAGAAGCGTGGAAGCACTTTGATCTAGTGTATCCTGATTTTGCTTCAGATCCGCGTAATGTCAGGTTGGGACTATCTTCTGACGGTTTTACTCCTTTTGGTCTTTCGGGATCCCAGTATTCGTGCTGGCCTGTGATTGTCACTCCGTATAACCTACCGCCTTGGATGTGCATGAAGACTCAGTATATGTTTCTAACCGTTATAATTCCTGGTCCGAACAATCCCAAGGGGAACATTGACGTGTACTTACAGCCTTTGATAGATGAGTTAAATCAGTTATGGGAAGTAGGCGCTAACACATACGATGTTTCCAGGAAGCAGAATTTTCAGATGAAGGCAACCCTTATGTGGACCATCAACGACTTTCTGGCCTATGGAATGTTATCTGGATGGAGCACTCATGGCCGTCTCTCATGTCCGTATTGCATGGACCGTAGTAAGGCTTTCCGCTTGAAACACGGAGGAAAACCGTGCTTCTTTGATTGTCATCGGCAATTTCTGCCAAAAGATCATCCGTTCGATGTATTTTAAGCCTCATGTTGCAACTAATAGAACGAGAGCTTCCAGAAACGACGACGAAGATCATGAAAGTAATGATACAATACTGAAGGTATTCAATGCTCCAGGAAAGCCATCGGGTAAAATGGAAAAGAGATATCTGAACGATGATGAGCTAAGGGCTGCTCAGGTGTATGTATTACTCAACTACGACGAGGAGGAAGTAGAGAAACTGGAGGGGTAAGTAAATAAAACTTCTACATTATTTTAATAGTGTTGATTATTATACTATTACATTAATTGCACGATATTATTTTCAGCATATTTAATGATGATGTGAGGTCAGGTAGGCCACACATAACAGAAGAAGAACTAGAATAAGAAATGAGGCGTTATTTTTCATCATGGTTGAGTGCATATGTAAGACTTCAGAACTCTGTAATTACCTTTCTGTATATGCACTTGATTGAGAATGAGCTTAATTGCTTCTTTCGTGGTATTTAGGTCGATCGTCCATACGCAAGACTTGAGAATGAGTCTATTAGAACGCTAGCCAAGGGACCAATTTATGCTGCAAAAATATGGCCAAGCTACTGTGTTAATGGGTTTAGGTTCAAGTCAACAACTTGCCCGATCAGAGACAACTTTGTGGATCTCGACTCCACCAAATACAGCTGTTTGTGTATCAGATCTTCGAACTACAAAGATGTTGATGCGGGCAACAATTTCTATGGCGTGCTACAGGGGATCGTGGAGCTGACATATAGTTATGGAATAGAGCCTGCTAAGATTGTGTTATTCAGGTGTGATTGGTTCGATCCGATTGAAGGTCAAGGTTGAAAAGTAGACAAGCACGGTCTTGTTGATATAAACTATCGACGTCGATATCAAGCATATGAACCATTTGTCCTATCAAGTCAGGCTCAGCTCGTGTACTTCACAAGTTATCCTAAACGGGGAACAACAAGGTCGGACTGGTGGGCAGTATGCAAGACCAAAGCTAGAAATACCTTTGAGGTTAACGATATAGCTTATTAACAGGATGAACTACCTCTTGTAACAAATATTATAGAAGTGGACATGACGGAAGTTCCTCATTACACATCTAATTGTGTAGAAGAAGTAGAATTATCTGAAGAGGAAGATGCAGATAAAAGTGAAGATGTAGAGGAGAAGGAAGAAGAAGAAGTAGATGAGCTAAACGAACTAGATGAATTTTCAGAAGAGAATTAAATCTGTACGTTTGTTTTATCATCATATTTGACACTTTAGTGACACTTCTATCATATAAATCTGTGACACTTCAGTGACACTTTATTGACACTTTTATCTGTGACTATGATATTTTTCAAAAATCTGTGATGTCTATCATATAAATATATATTTTTGTTTTATTGTCATATGTTATTATCAGGTATGACTAGACCAGGAGGACGATGCGAAGCATTTTACATTAGGCAGTCCCGTCAGCCTTGGCCTGGGGATGGAGAGGGCAGTTTCGTACCCTCATCCTCATCTCCGAGTACGTCGGCGTACCGTTCTGTTCTCGGTCCATTACCGGGACAGGGCAGTTCCAACAGGTTGGCGACTCCTCCCTCGTCATCCAGCCATCCTGATCCCGCGTCCAGCATCCCTGATCCCCCGTCCAGCATTCCTCATATCGACGGCTCTATGGAGGGAGCCCACGCCGAGCATAAGGAGGACGGCGATCAGACTGATCCTGCCCAGGCAGGAGGTGAGAGCGACCCTCCATGCGCTCCCCCGGACGAGACGCGTATGGAGATTTGGACGGACGGACCTATGAAGTAAGTTAATTAATTAATATATATTTCTCAAATAATTATATGTACATATATATTCATGAAAAATTATTATTGTACAGATATCGGCCTTCTGCAGTACATAGACAGCTGGGGGTATTTCTGAGGCAGAACTATGGTGGGCCTTGGATTAACTACTCAGATGCTTCCGCAGATAGGAAGGCCTTTTGGTTCACCCACTTCAAGGTAAAAAATTTGTTTATTTTTAAATTTTAATAATCATTTGTGTATATTATACAACTTTTGTATTTTACTTCTTGTAGAGGACCTATTTCTATCCACCACACCGGGCGGCGAGGATCGAGGGCCAATTTTCTGCCGTCGCAGCAAAGCTCATCCGTGATGCGATCCACGACCAAAAGTGTCGTGATCGCTCCGGACAGCCGATCCATGGTTGGATCACGCCAGAGCAGTGGACTGCGATGAAGGCTAGATTCAGCGAGCCCAAGTACCAGGAGCGGTCTGACAAGGCCAAGGTGGCACGGTCGAGCGCCGGTAAGTGGTGTGGTGGTTCCATTCCGATGACGGAGCATTTTCGTCGTCTGGTACGTTTCCTATGACGGACATTAATTTATATATAGTTCGATAGAATGTTTAATACTAATAATAGATAATATATTTTAACAGGTAAAAAAGGGTGAGGACCCGAACATGGTGACCGTCTTCCTGGTCATCCATCGGAGGGCTGGGGAGTTCATTGACGAGAGGGCGACGCAGGCATATATACGTTCTATTCTTTATATTAATTTACTATAATTTAGAAAACAGAAAAATAGATATCAATATAGACTTTAGCAAACACTTACACGTTAGCAAACATGTTCTAGGCCAAGTTTGTTCGGCTACAGGAGGAGGCGGCTGCTGCTGCTAGTGCGCAAGCAGAGGGAGGGGCTGGTACTTCCTCCCAGCCGCCTACAGCTCCATCGCCGGACGAGCTCTGGATGACCGCCGTTGGCGGTCTTCAAAAGGGTACGTACTACGGTACGGGATCCTACGACACGTATTTGGCTTCAGAGTCATCCCGGGCCCCCTTTGTCAGTGCACAGTCTTCGGCTTCGCAGGCGTCGTCACGAGCTGAGGATGTTCGTCGTCAGATCGAGGAGCTGTATCGCGAGTTGCTGCAGCAGATTTCTGATGCGGTCGAGCGACGATCCGTCACCGGATGATTTGATGCGGTCGAGCGCAGTATACATGAGCTGATGAGTCTGTATCAGGCTACAGCTGCCAGCTTACACACGCTCACCGAGTCTACGCAGCGCACAAAGCGTAGACAGGTCGAGCTGGAGGGATCGCAGAGGAGCATGTCTGCCTCACTCACTCAGGTTTCGGCTTCGCTTGAGGCGAGTAATGAGAGGGTGGTGAGTACCCTTGCTGTTTATGGTGAACGACTGCGAGAGCTGGAGCAGATACGTCCTTCCGGTCCATCGACGGCGCCGACTCCAGACAATGTACTGCCTCCTACTGCCCCTACGGTACAGCTCACCCAGGAGCAGTATGACTATATTCTATCTCAGTTGCGCGGCAGGGGTCCGCAGTGATTTCATTGATTTTTTTATGACTTGTACATGTATTGGCCCTATGGGCAAATTGTTTATTAGTACACTTTCGTTTATACACTTGGTGGAAAACTTTTTATCTTATATTTTTATTTGACTCTATTTGATGTTTGTGAGATGTGTGTCTGTGATATTTACTTTGTACTGCCTCCTATTTTTATTGTGATATTTACTTTGTGATATCTGCGACGGGGATGACAAATATACCTACGCTGGGTTATAAGCGATGATCTGATATACAAAGGAGGTGCTGCCGAAATTTTAAAAAAATATAATGTGTATTTTTGTGATGATGTGTGTCTGTATTTATATTGAATGTGAAATGCAGTGTTCGGAACCATCGACAGTTTCGATTACTGTTGTATGTTTTATCTTGGATAGAAAGAGCAATAGTTCAGGGTGTACTTCTGAGAGCTTCATTTTTACGTCCTTCACTTTCTCCGGACGTCGTAAAGGTTCCCGAGAAGGTGAAGGACGTGAAGAGGAAGCTCTGAGAAGTGCACCCTGAACTGTTGCTCTTTCTATCCAAGATAAAACATAGAACAGTAAGCGAAACTGTCGATGGTTCGAACACTGCACTTCACACACACTGTAAACACAGACACACAGCATAACAAAAATACCAATTATATTTTTTTAAATTTTTTTTTATAATATCTGCGACGTATAGCGACGTTCCGCGACGGACAGCGACGGGAAGAACACGTCGCTATACGTCGCTAACTAGTGACGTAACATTGCTAGACGTCGCTACAATGCTGACGTGGAAAATGACAACCTGTAAGCGGACGTCGCTAAATTTGTCGCTAGGCGTCGCTAAAGTGCACACGTGGCTGCCATGCCATGTCAGCGTACATAAAGTTTATGGCGTCGCAACGTGGTCGCTCTACGTCTCTATTTTGGCGACATAACCTTACGTTGCTATCTGTCGCTATTTTTGCGACGTCTTGCGACAATGATCACGCCGTCGCAAACACCGACGTTCTGCGACGAAATTGCCATCTGCGACATGCCTATACGCGACACCCTATTTTCGTCGCTAAATACGTCGTAAAATTATTTTAGCGACGAATTTTCCTTATTTAGCGACGTATTTTGACGTCGCTAAAATGGGTTATTTTTGTAGTGTAAACTGTTTATCCTTATACTGCTAGATGCATGAGACCTAGGACAGCATTCTACCGCCGACACTACGGCGTAGGCTGGGTGTTGTTACGTTCTCGTGCCCTTACTCTAGGGTGCGGGTCGTGACACGTTTTTAGTGGTGGCCCATGTATGTCGAGTTTATGTAGTGGTATTCGAACTAGAGTACCACTACAGCCTGCAGTAGGAATAGGATATATTTTTGAAGATACTCAATCACAATTAGGATCCCTTGAGAGATTCCTGGGACGACCCTTGAGAATCTTGTTTAACTCCGATTTGAAAACTATTTTTCCTTGATTTGATTTATCTTTACTTTCTGTTGTTGAATTTGATTTTGATGTATTATTATTGAATTTAAGTTTGTATTTATTGATTTTGATGAAGATTATAGAATTTTGAATCTTGACGTTAGCTGTAGCATCCGAGTTTGTAGTTATATGATTTGAAGGATTTTGTTCATTTTTGAATTTTGATGTTCGTTGATAAATATGATTTTTTTTTTGGTATTCATTGTTGATTTAATTTAATTTTTGGCAAGATGAAATTATATGGGCTAGGTCATCTAAGTTATGGAAATCTTGTCTTCTATAGTCACATTAGCCAGCATGGTGAGGACATGTAGTCTGACTTTGGATATATTTCTCGGGTATAGGAATTTAAGGTTTTTGCAGCCAAGCTAGCGGCATCGCGAAAATGTTAATTACCATGATTCTAGAGGTATGTGCATAAGTCAAGGACTCTGTGATTATCGTAGCCTTGCTTACTAGTATGACGAGGATTTAGAGTACCATGATTTTGGGTAGACGCATATGATTATCAGATTGTACTTTAAATATTTTTGAACATGTTTTCTCTAATTTTGTTTCAGTCATTCAAAAAAAAGGAATTATTATTTGTTTGTTTTGTTCAGTTTCTTATTATTTAACTTAGGAGTAGGTTTAGATGTTTTTATATATAAACCTTTGTGTAACTTCTTGCTATAGTTCTTCATAATACAAGGAATCAATGATTTTGTTAGACCTTATCTTGGATTTGATATTTTAGCTCTGGATATCAAAATGGTTCCTTCTTTAAACAAATAAGCAAACAGATTTTATTGTTAATTCTTTCTTGCTATTATTATTGTATTAGATAATAATAATAATAATTAAACTGTCTTGGTTACATCAATCACCTACTTTACAATTTTGGTAGGAATCTAAATGTTGGTCTTGATGTAGAATTTGATTTTTATATTGGGACATGAGAATATATATATGAATATATATAGCAGACACTTTTCTGACACTTATGCATGCTACACTTGATTTCCACCTATCTGAATACATATTAATATGTCGTTAATGTTTAAATTTTCAAAACCCCAATATTTTTGGTTCTCTGCTTTTTTCAGTTTAAATTCGTAATTTAAATATAAATTTCATGTTATTAGTTTTGTCTACATCACTGCACATGTATGTTATACATAGGGTTTCAATTCAAAATTTTTTGGTTGAGTTTTATGTTTGAATTTGTCAAATCTGAGACTGTGTGCATATAAACCCTTACATGCTAGGTTGTGATAAACATTGAGT
The DNA here is from genome assembly GCA_029216955.1 of Iris pallida. Lineage (NCBI taxonomy): Eukaryota > Viridiplantae > Streptophyta > Magnoliopsida > Asparagales > Iridaceae > Iris > Iris pallida. Next base: position 7,583,222 of record JANAVB010034617.1, on the reverse strand, counting down.
TGCTGTTTTATTATTCTTAAATGTAATATTTTGAGCTATATACCTTGTGGTAAGTAGGGATATAAATTTAGGTTTCATATCCTTACATGCTAGGTTGTGATAAACATTGAGTTGGTTTTGATGTTCAAATTTTTCCAAAATTCTGAAAACTGAATACATGTTAACATTTTTACATTGATTTCACATGTTTAGTTCAATTTTAGATTTAACATGTAATATTGAACTGTATGCGTAGATAAATGTATGGATAGTATGTTAGGGTTCATTTCTATTATGTTAGGATGTGATGGAAGCATTGAGATTAGTTGCGATGTTCAAAACCCTAAAATCTGAAACTGCGTTATGTTCATATTACCCTGATTTAAATGTTAGCTTATTTTCAGATTTTTTTTATGTAAATGATGAACTAAAACTGGGTTTAACCTTTCAATACTAAGCTATAACCCTGTACAAGGACACACACACACCCTAACTTAGTATACCCTGTCATGTAACCTAACCTTTCCTCTCTATGTTATGATCATGTACCTGTATAGATATATATATAGAGTTTATGCATACATGTTATAATGTATATAGATACATAACTAAATCTCTACCTCTTTACAGATGTATATAGTTAGCCATACATGTTATGAGTAAATAGGTTGTGTATTGTAGATTGTTTAACCAATATGCCATGAGTACTGTAACTGGATAACTATTATTTGAAACCCAAATCCACATATACAATTTCATGTATATTTCACCTACACACACGCCTACTATCGAACCATATGAACATGTCCCCATACACATAATGCTAGTTTTCTCCCTCTAACGCTCTCTATATATATTGTGATTGGATTTCAATGCAAGTGATTTTTAATTCCTTAATTTTTGAATTTGATTTTTCTGTACCCTTTATAGATAATTGGTAGTTGCCTTTATTTTATTTTGATAAGTACCAGTTTTCATATAGGATGGTAGACTGCCTTACTGTTTTGATGGTTTGTTGTTTCTGTAACTTCTCTAGTTTAGCACCCTAGATTGCTTGTGTATTTTGATACCCTATGACCGTTTTGGTATTAGCACGACTAGTATACCTAGATGAGACTTTCACTACCACCGTATGCCATGACCCTGTATGTCGTCCTTTTGATCACATGATTTGTTTTAATCTGGGACTTTGATTGTGGGAGTTTGACCTAGAGGGAGTATGGACAATTTAATTTTGAGGACGAAATTTTTATAAGGTGGGTAGGATGTGAGCACCCTGAATTTCGGGCTGATTTTTTTATTTTTATTTTATTTTCTGATTGTTTGGTTTCGATAAATAATTTATTCTGTTATTTTTCCTTAAGTGTACTTTTTCGTGCCTTTGATATTTGTAGTGTCAGGGTTGTTCAACTCTGAAAATCTTTTTCACGAGTTTTGGAGTGGACAGGATTACCTTCATGATTTAACATGTAATATTGAACTGTATTTCCACCTATCTGAATACCTATTAATATGTCGTTAATGTTTAAATTTTCAAAACCCCAATATTTCTAGTTCTCTGCTTTTTCCAGTTTAAATTCGTAATTTAAATATAAATTTCATGTTATTAGTTTTGTCTACATCACTGCACACGTATGTTATACATAGGGTTTCAATTCAAAAAAATTTGGTTGAGTTTTGTGTTTAAATTTGTCAACTCTGAGACAGTGTGCATATTAACCCTTAATACGGGTTCCAAATGTCGACATATTAATATTGGGGTTTTAAAAATTTAAACATTAACGACAAATGTTTAGTATATTTCAGATTTAACATGTAATATTGAACTGTATGCGTAGATAAATGTATGGATAGTATGTTAGGGTTCATTTCTATTATATTAGGATGTGATGGGAGCATTGAGATTAGTTGCGATGTTCAAAACCCTAAAATCTGAAACAGCGTTATGTTCATATTACCCTGGTTTAAATGTTAGCTTATTTTCAGATTTTTTTTATGTAAATGCTGAACTAAAACTGGGTTTAACCTTTCAATACTAAGCTATAACCCTGTACAAGGACACACACACCCTAACTTAGTATACCCTGTCATGTAACCTAACCTTTCCTCTCTATGTTATGATCATGTACCTGTATAGATATATATAGAGTTTATGCATACATGTTATAACGTATATAGATACATAACTAAATCTCTACCTCTTTACAGATGTATATGGTTAGCCATGCATGTTATGAGTAAATAGGTTGTGTATTGTAGATTGTTTAACCAATATGCCATGAGTAGTGTAACTGGATAACTATTATTTGAAATCCAAATCCTCATATATAATTTTATGTATATTTTACCTACACACACGCCTACTATCTAACCATATGAACATGTCCCCATATACATAATGCTAGTTTTCTCCCTCTAACGCTCTCTATATATATTGTGATTGGATTTCAATGCAAGAGATTTTCAATTCCTTAATTTTTGAATTTGATTTTTCTGTACCCTTTATAGATAATTGGTAGTTGCCTTTATTTTATTTTGATAAGTACCAGTTTTCCTATAGGATGATGGTAGACTGCCTTACAGTTTTGATGGTTTGTTATTTCTGTAACTTCTCTAGTTTAGCACCCTAGATTGCTTGTGTGTTTTGATACCCTATGAACGTTTTGGTATTAGCACGACTAGTATACCTAGATGAGACTTTCACTACCACCGTATGCCATGACCCTGTATGTCGTCCTTTTGATCACATGATTTGTTTTAATCTGGGACTTTGATTGTGGGGGTTTGACCTAGAGGGAGTATGGACATTTTAATTTCGAGGACGAAATTTTTATAAGGTGGGTAGGATGTGAGCACCCTGAATTTTGGGTTGATTTTTTTATTTTTATTTTATTTTCTGATTGTTTGGTTTCGATAAATAATTTATTCTGTTATTTTTCCTTAAGTGTAATTTTTCGTGCCTTTGATATTTGGAGTGTCAGGGATGTTCAACTCTGGAAATTGTCTTCACGAGTTTTGGAGTGGACAGGATTACCTTCATGACGGTATATAGTGTCCCACTCAAACTTGTTCTCTTGTGCTCTTTTTGCTTCGCAGAACTTCGGGTCGAATTGGACCATTTGATTATTAATTAATTTTTCCACTCTTTTCCTTGATCATTATTAGCACGTTACCGTGACTTTTAATTTGGGAGAGCAAGACGAGTCGGTTTCTTGAAACCAACTTCTCATGCATGATCTACTCGAGACACTCGTCACCCATGACCTTCGTGTCCCACTCAGACACGCCATTTTGTGCTCTATTTGCTTCGTACAACTTTTCTGACACGTGACCCGATTTTATTTCACCCCACGGTGTCACATTTATCTTCCAACTTGATTTGTGGGTCCCCTGTCGACCAAAACCTGTCAACCCCAATTATGGATATGGCCCACATTGAGCCTACTACCCGTTCGACACTTGTGTCCCATTTATTAGAATCCCCATGTGCTACTTATTTACCCATGATCATCGATACCTAATTTTAATTCGATTATTGCATAATGTCTGATTTTGACCCAATCTGGCTCCACCAAGTCCAGCCCAGCTTCGTGCTACCCTCCATCGCGACACCCTCATATTTTCTTGCCCAAAAATATCAAGTACTCTTCTACCTATTTTCTATATTTAATAGAAATTTTATTGATTTTAATCCATTGGAATGACCCAATTTCTAGCTAATTAAATCCTAGCCTTTGGATCCTCTCATGTAATCCCAACCATTAAATTTCCCCCCTTAGCAGCCAACATTGCTTCCCAATGGGTTGGCCGGCCCTAAAATCTAGGCTTGGCATTTCTCTCTCTCTCCTCCCTCTCATTAATTATTCATTACATTTCTTTCTCTCTCTCTCTCACTATTCTTTATCTACACAAACAACACACACCAACAGAATCAAAAACTACAACACCAGCATCACACCCGACCTCCTCACTTCTTGGTCGGACCTCCCCCAGCCTCCTCCACCTGGCCGTGGCTCCGGCCACCCACTGGCCTCCACCACCGCACCACCTCTCTCCGGCCATCCTCTTCTCCTCCACTTCTTCATCAAATCCGCCGCCACCACCTTCACACCGAGCCATCACCACCTCCTCCACCGCCAAAATGGCCACCCGGCCGCCCTCGTCGCTCGCTGTGGCCGCGCCGCCCCGTGCGCCGCCGCGCGACACTGAGCGCACAGCAGCAGCAGCTGCACACATGTAGGCGCGCACGTGCGCGAGCGCGCGGGCCGCCGTCGTGCGCTGCCGCGCCGCCGCACGACTGTCGTGGCCATTCTGGCTGTGCGCCCCACTCCGACGAGCAGCCCCTTGACGGCCACCGTCCTCCGGGACGTGCCGTCGAGGCGATTCGTGCATTTTGCACGACGTCCCGTCGTGACGAGCTCGGAAACGAGGCTGGAATTGTGTTCCATCACAGTAACTTTGCGCACATTTTCTCGGAAATCCGACCATTGGATCAATGATTTCTTTGCTCGGTCGCAATCTCGGTATATCCACCTTCACCCCTGTCAATTTTCGTCCGTTAATTTTATCGTTTGATACATCAAAACCAGCCACCAAGTTGACTGTTTAAATTATATTAAATTTGGACAGTTTCGCGGGGCCAACTTTGTCAGCTTGTACCTCCTCCACCGCAGCTCCATTTGGCGTGCTACCAGTTCTTGTGCAAAGCTGGTATTACCCTCTTACTACCCCTCCTGTTTTGTTTCATTGTGATCTTGTTTGATTGGTTGAATTCGACGCCAAAGTTGGCCGTCCGAATTCGTAATTTCCAAATTGTAAAATTCTATTTTTGAACACGGGACTCCAGATTTTATTTCTGACACCACCATTAGACTCGTGGCGTCGTTCTGGCAGGTTTTCATATAAAATTTGTTAGATTTGGAGAACGTGGACCCTGGCACGTTTTTCGGTACAAAGTGGATCCCACATTCTGGGTCAACAGAACTTTTTGACGCCGGCTCATCGGAATCCAATTTTGGATATACCGTTGAGTTCGTATCGTCATTCTGGACTCGTTGACATATAATTTGCTAGGTTTTGGTGGACATTGGATCCGACACGAATTTCGGTGCAAGTCGGATACCAATATCCGGGTTAACGGGTCATTTTGAGATCGGCTTATCGGAATCCAATTCCGGATATACCGTTGAGTTCGTATCATCATTCTGGACTCGTTGACATGTAGTGTGCTGAGTTTTGAGAACATTGGCTCCGGCACACATTTCCGTGCAAACCGGAATTCCAAGTTCTGGTCAACGGACCAAATTGAGATCGGGTCAACGGAATCCAATTCTGGAGATACCGTTGGGTTCGTATCGTCATTTTGGTTTTGTGGACATATAATTTGTTATATTTTATAGACTTATTTTCTTGCACATTTTTTGGTGCAAAACGGCTCCGACACGGACACCGTTTTGACCCAAAAATACCTTTTTGCCCTTGTGTCCAAATTGGACCGTTGGGTAGGCTATTCTAGCTAATTTGACCATTCTGGACACGTTGGCGATGTTTATTTCATCGTCCGACAATGTTTGTTGATAATTTCTCTGAGTTTAACCTTTTTATAATTTATTAATAATTAATTCTTATAATGTTCGTATTTCGGGATTAGTATAACGAAACTGAGATCAGTCAATTCCAGTGATCTCACATCGCTGAAATTGACAAGTTGGACAGTGGATCACTATAATAAGATTATCAACTTTACAGTTGATCATCTCATCTCGATTTGCGTGTCGTAAGTTTTGACGTACGAATAACGAAGTACAATTTATATCTTTAATAATTAGACTAGAATTGACCCTGTTTGACCAGAGTTGACCAGTTGACCCAAAGTCAACTGTAAGTCAACACTTAACCTAGTTTGACTAGATTATTGGCCGGAGTCGACCTAGAGTTGTTTTGACTTAGAAAAACCTAGGATAATATAGATTGCTTGTAGAGATTCATTATTACAACTTGAACACCTTGTAACATGTGTTGCTATAAATAGGACTTTGTGGCTTCAGTTGGACCCCCTATACTTATCAGCTGTTCAGGTTATCAGGCGAGTACATTCTCTGATCATTTCATACCCTGCTTAGAATTATATTCCTGCTTTAGATTACTATACTTGATGCTGTTACGACATTATCACGGATTAGTACTATATGGATCTCTTCATGCGATGTTATCCCCCTCGGGAGCATCGGGTACATTGTGTCATATGCATTTCACTTTCATCATGTACTCCTGTGCTTTCACCATACATGTACACTCTTGTGAATCTTGTACTCTCATGTTCACAGAGCCCTCATGTATACTATCATGTGCACCGTTTCATGGGCCCCCATGTGATATCATGTACAATAACATAACCTGTTTAGATCCTTGTGTATGATTAGGGAAACGGAGGAGTGCTAGTAGTCATATGAACAATTCTATAGTAGTGTAGATCATGTGTAACTCTTTAGTGTAGATCATGTACAAATTTGTCCTGTTTATATGTGCTATACTGTACTTTATATCACTAGCCACTGTTAGTTCTCTATTTATTGTAGATATTTCTATTACAGTTCTATCTTCCTGTTTACATACTGTATTTCTTCAGATCCTGTATCTTACTTTACTGCATGATTATATTTTCTAACCTGCTATGATTTGTTGAGAAGTATTGTGCTCGCTCCTGTCCTGATTGGACCTGTTGATAAATTTTACAGATAGCCTGGGATTGCCTGCTAGCCTAGAGGAGATACAGTAGAGGTTGTTTAGATAGTTTTTTCATTGTCTGGAGTTGTATTATTTTATGGATTACTGTATTTTTGAGATTTGAGATGTATTTCTGGGTTTGTGTATTTTAGACACTTAGATTTCTCTCTGTTGTATCTCTTTTGGATTTTATGTTTTATCTATCCTTATCATGCTCTACCTTAGATGTGATTGAGACTGTATCTGCTATGTCACCCCTATTCGGGGAGTATAAACTGTTTATCCGTATACTGCTAGATGCATGAGACCTAGGATAGCGTTCTACCGTCGACACTGCGGCGTAGGCAGGGTGTTGTTACGTTCTCGTGCCCTTACTCTAGGGTGCGGGTCGTGACACGTTTTTAGTGGTGGCCCATGCAGGTCGAGTTTATGTAGTGGTATTCGAACTAGAGTACCACTACAGCCTGTAGTAGGAATAGGATATATTTTTGAAGATACTCAATCACAATTAGGATCCCTTGAGAGATTCCTGGGATGACCCTTGAGAATCTTGTTTAACTCCGATTTGAAAACTCTTTTTACTTGATTTGATTTATCTTTACTTTCTGTTGTTGAATTTGATTTTGATGTATTATTATTGAATTTGAGTTTGTATTTATTGATTTTGATGAAGATTGTGGAATTTTGAATCTTGATGTTAGCTGTAGCATCCGAGTTTGTAGTTATATGATTTGAAGGATTTTGTTCATTTTTGAATTTTGATGTTCGTTGTTAAATATGATTTTTTTTTTTTGGTATTCATTGTTGATTTAATTTAATTTTTGGCAAGATGAAATTATATGGGCTAGGTCATCTAAGTTATGAAAATCTTGTCTTCTATAGTCACATTAGCCAGCATGGTGAGGACATATAGTCTGACTTTGGATATATTTCTCGGGTATGGGAATTTAAGGTTTTCGCAGCCAAGCTAGCGGCATCGTGAAAATGTTAAATACCATGATTCTAGAGGTATGTGCATAAGTCAAGGACTCTGTGATTATCGTAGCCTTGCTTACTAGTATGACGAGGATTTAGAGTACCATGATTTTGGGTAGACGCATATGATTATCAGATTGTACTTTAAATATTTTTGAACATGTTTTCTCTACTTTTGTTTCAGTCATTCAAAAAAAAAAAGAATTATTATTTGTTTGTTTTGTTCAGTTTCTTATTATTTAACTTAGGAGTAGGTTTAGATGTTTTTATATATAAACCTTTGTGTAACTTCTTGCTATAGTTCTTCATAATACAAGGAATTAATGATTTTGTTAGACCTTATCTTGGATTTGATATTTTAGCTCTGGGTTTCAAAATGGTTCCTTCTTTAAACAAATAAGCAAACAGATTTTATTGTTAATTCTTTCTTGATATTATTATTGTATTAGATAATAATAATAATAATTAAACTGTCTTGGTTACATCAATCACCTACTTTGCAATTTTGGTAGGAATCTAAATGTTGGTCTTGATGTAGAATTTGATTTTTATATTGGGACATGAGAATATATATATGAATATATATAGCAGACACTTTCCTGACACTTATGCATGCTACACTTGATTTCCACCTATCTGAATACATATTAATATGTCGTTAATGTTTAAATTTTCAAAACCCCAATATTTCTGGTTCTCTGCTTTTTCCAGTTTAAATTCGTAATTTAAATATAAATTTCATGTTATTAGTTTTGTCTACATCACTCCACATGTATGTTATACATAGGGTTTCAATTCAAAAAAATTTGGTTGAGTTTTGTGTTTGAATTTGTCAAATCTGAGACAGTGTGCATATTAATCCATAATACGGGTTCCAAATGTTTAGTTCAAATTGCTGTTTTATTATTCTTAAATGTAATATTTTGAGCTATATACCTTGTGGTAAGTAGGGATATAAATTTAGGTTTCATATCCTTACATGCTAGGTTGTGATAAACATTGAGTTGGTTTTGATGTTCAAATTTTTCCGAAATTCTGAAAACTGAATACATGTTAACATTTTTACATTGATTTCAAATGTTTAGTATATTTCAGATTTAACATGTAATATTGAACTGTATGCGTAGATAAATGTATGGATAGTATGTTAGGGTTCATTTCTATTATGTTAGGATGTGATGGGAGCATTGAGATTAGTTGCGATGTTCAAAACCCTAAAATCTGAAACTGCGTTATGTTCATATTACCCTGGTTTAAATGTTAGCTTATTTTCAGATTTTTTTTTATGTAAATGCTGAACTAAAACTGGGTTTAACCTTTCAATACTAAGCTATAACCCTGTACAAGGACATACACACACCCTAACTTAGTATACCCTGTCATGTAACCTAACCTTTCCTCTCTATGTTATGATCATGTACCTGTATAGATATATATATAGAGTTTATGCATACATGTTATAACGTATATAGATACATAACTAAATCTCTACCTTTTTACAGATGTATATGGTTAGCCAAGCATGTTATGAGTAAATAGGTTGTGTATTGTAGATTGTTTAACCAATATGCCATGAGTAGTGTAACTGGATAACTATTGTTTGAAACCCAAATCCGCATATACAATTTTATGTATATTTTACCTACACACACGCCTACTATCTAACCATATGAACATGTCCCCATACACATAATGCTAGTTTTCCCCCTCTAACGCTCTCTATATATATTGTGATTGGATTTCAATGCAAGTGATTTTCAATTCCTTAATTTTTGAATTTGATTTTTCTGTACCCTTTGTAGATAATTGGTAGTTGCCTTTATTTTATTTTGATATGTACCAGTTTTCATATAGGATGGTAGACTGCCTTACTGTTTTGATGGTTTGTTGTTTCTGTAACTTCTCTAGTTTAGCACCCTAGATGGCTTGTGTGTTTTGATACCCTATGACCGTTTTGGTATTAGCACGACTAGTATACCTAGATGAGACTTTCACTACCACCGTATGCCATGACCCTGTATGTCGTCCTTTTGATCACATGATTTGTTTTAATCTGGGACTTTGATTGTGGGGGTTTTACCTAGAGGAGGATGGACATTTTAATTTCGAGGACGAAACTTTTATAAGGTGGGTAGGATGTGAGCACCCTGAATTTCGGGTTGATTTTTTTTATTTTTATTTTATTTTCTGATTGTTTGGTTTCGATAAATAATTTATTCTGTTATTTTTCCTTAAGTGTAATTTTTCGTGCCTTTGATATTTGGAGTGTCAGGGATGTTCAACTCGGGAAATCGTCTTCACGAGTTTTGGAGTGGACAGGATTACCTTCATGACGGTATATAGTGTCCCACTCAAACTTGTTCCCTTGTGCTCTTTTTGCTTCGCAGAACTTCGGGTCGAATTGGACCATTTGATTATTAATTAATTTTTCCACTCTTTTCCTTGATCATTATTAGCACGTTACCGTTACTTTTAATTTGGGAGCGCAAGACCAGTCAGTTTCTTGAAACCAACTTCTCATACATGATCTACTCGAGACGCTCGTCACCCATGACCTTCGTGTCCCACTCAGACACGCCATTTTGTGCTCTATTTGTTTCGCACAACTTTTCTGACACTTGACCCCATTTTATTTCACCCTACGGTGTCACATTTATCTTCCAACTTGATTTGTGGGTCCCCTGTCGACCAAAACCTGTCAGCCCCAATTATGGACATGGCCCACATTGAGCCTACTACCCATCCGATACTTGTGTCCCATTTATTGGAATCCCCATGTGCTACTTATTTACCCATGATCATCGATACCTAATTTTAATTCGATTATTGCATAATGTCTGATTTTGACCCAATCCGGCTCCACCAAGTCCAGTCCAGCTTCGTGCTACCCTCCATCGCGACACCCTCATATTTTCTTGCCCAAAAATATCAAGTACTCTTCTACCTATTTTTCTATATTTAATAGAAATTTTATTGATTTTAATCCATTGGAATGACCCAATTTCTAGCTAATTAAATCCTAGCCTTTGGATCCCCTCATGTAATCCCAACCATTAATTTTCCCCCTTAGCAGCCAACATTGCTTCCCAATGGGTTGGCCGGCCCTAAAATCTAGGCTTGGCATCTCTCTCTCTCTCCTCCCTCTCATTAATTATTCATTACATTTCTTTCTCTCTCTCTCTCACTATTCTTTATACACACAAACAACACACACCAACAGAATCAAAAACTACAACACCAGCATCACACCCGACCTCCTCACTTCTTGGCCGGACCTCCCCCAGCCTCCTCCACCTGGCCGTGGATCCGGCCACCCACTGGCCTCCACCACCGCACCACCTCTCCCCGGCCATCCTCTTCTCCTCCACTTCTTCATCAAATTCGCCACCACCACCTTCACACCGAGCCATCACCACCTCCTCCACCGCAATATTGGCCACCCGACCGCCCTCGTCGCTCGCTGTGGCCGTGCCGCCCCGCGCGCACGTGCACGGGCCGCCGTCGTGCGCCACCGTGCCGCCGCACGACCGTCGTGGCCATCCTGGCTGTGCGCCCTACTCCGACGAGCAGCCCCCTGACGGCCACCGTCCTCCGGGACGCGCCGTCGAGGCGATTCGTGCGTTTTGCACGACGTCCCGTCGTGACGAGCTCGGAAACGAGGCTGGAATCGCGTTCCGTCACAGCAACTTTGCACGCGTTTTCTCGGAAATCCGACCGTTGGATCGGCAATTTCTTTGCTCCTTCGTAATCTCGATATATCCACCTTCACCCATGTCAATTTTCGTCCGTTAATTTCATCGTTTGATACATCAAAACCGGCCACCAAGTTGACTGTTTAAATTGTATTAAATTTGGACAATTTCGCGGGGCCAACTTCGTCAGCTTGTACCTCCTCCACCGCAGCTCCATTTGGCGTGCTACCAGTTCCTGTGCGAAGCTGGTATAACCATCTTACTACCCCTCCTATTTTGTTTCATATTGAGCTTGTTTGATTGGTTGAATTCGACGCCAAAGTTGGCCGTCCGAATTCGTAATTTCCAACTTGTAAAATTCTATTTTTGAGCACGGGACTCCAGATTTCATTTCTGACACCACCATTAGACTCGTGGCATCGTTCTGGCATGTTTTCATATAAAATTTGTTAGATTTGGAGAACGTGGGCCCTGGCACGTTTTTCGGTACAAAGTGGGTCCCACATTCTGGGTCAACGGGACTTTTTGACGCCGGCTCATCGGAATCCAATTTCGGATATACCGTTGAGTTCGTATCGTCATTCTGGACTCGTTGACATATAATTTGCTAGGTTTTGGTGGATATTGGATCCGGCACGCATTTCGGTGCAAGTCGGATACCAATATCCGGGTCAACGGGTCATTTTGAGATCGGCTCATCGGAATCCAATTCCGGATATACCGTTGAGTTCGTATCGTCATTTTGGACTCGTTGACATGTAATTTGCTGAGTTTTGAAAACATCGGCTCCGGCACACATTTTCGTGCAAACCTGAATTTCAAGTTCTGGTCAACGGACCAAATTGAGATCGGGTCAACGGAATCCAATTCTGGAGATACCGTTGGGTTCATATTGTCATTCTAGTTTTGTGGACATATAATTTATTATATTTTATAGACTTGTTTTCTTGCACGTTTTTTGGTGCAAAACGGCTCCGACACGGACACCGTTTTGACCCGAAATTACCTTTTTGCCCTTGTGTCCAAATTGGACCGTTGGGTAGGCTATCCTAGCTAATTTGACCATTCTGGACACGTTGGCGATGTTTATTTCATCGTCCGACAATGTTTGTTGATAATTTCTCTGAGTTTAACCTTTTTATAATTTATTAATAATTAATTCTTATAATGTTCGTATTTCAGGATTAGTACAACGAAACTGAGAGCAGTCAATTCCAGTGATCTTATATCGCTGAAATTGATAAGTTGGACACGTGGATCACTATAATAAGATTATCAACTTTACAATTGATCATCTCATCTAGATTTACGTGTCGTAAGTTTCGACTTACGAATAACGAAGTACACTTTATATCTTTAATAATTAGACTAGAATTGACCATGTTTGACCAGAGTTGACCAGTTGACCCAAAGTCAACTGTAAGTCAACACTTAGCCTAGTTTGACTAGATTATTGTCCGGAGTCGACCTAGAGTTGTTTTGACTTAGAAGAACCTAGCATAATATAGATTGCTTGTAGAGATTCATTATTACAACTTGAACACCTTGTAACCTGTGTTGCTTTAAATAGGACTACGTGGCTTTAGTTGGACCCCCTATACTTATCAGCTGTTCAGGTTATCAGACGAGTACATTCTCTGATCATTTTATATCCTATTTAGAATTATATTCCTACTTTAGATTACTATACTTGATGCTGTTACGACATTATCACGGATTAGTACTATATGGATCTTTTCATGCGACGTTATTCCCCTCGGGAGCATCGGATACATTGTGTCATGTGCGTTTCACTTTCATCATGTACTCCTGTGCTTTCACCATACATGTACACTCTTGTGAATCTTGTACTCTCATGTTCACAGAGCCCTCATGTATACTATCGTGTGCACCCTTTCATGGGCCCCCATGTGATATCATGTACAATAACTTAACCTGTTTAGATCCTTGTGTATTGATTGGGGAAACGGGGGAGTGCTAGTAGTAATGTGAACAATTCTATAGTAGTGTAGATCATGTGCAACTCTTTAGTGTGGATCATATACAAATCTGTCATGTTCACTTGTGCTATCCTGTACTCTACATCACTAGCCGCTGTTAGTTCTCTATTTATAGTAGATATTTCTATTACAGTTCTCTCTCCCTGTTTATATACTGCATTTCTTCAGATCCTGTATCTTACTTTACTGCATGATTATATTTTCTAACCTGCTATGATTTGTTGAGATGTATTGTGCTCGCTCCTGTCCTGACTGGACCTGTTGATAAATTTTACAGATAGCCTGGGATTGCCTACTAGCCTAGAGGAAACACAGTAGAGGTTGTTTAGATAGTTTTTCCATTATCTGGAGTTGTATTATTTTATGGATTACTGTATTTTTGAGATTTGAGATGTATTTCTGGGTTTGTGTATTTTAGACACTTAGATTTCTCTCTGCTGTATCTCTTTTGGATTTCATGTTTTATCTATCCTTATCATGCTCTACCTTAGATGTGATTGAGACTGTATCTGCTATGTCAACCCCATTCGGAGAGTATAAACTGTTTATCCTTATACTGCTAGATGCATGAGACCTAGGACAGCGTTTTACCGCCGACACTGCGGCGTAGGCTGGGCGTTGTTACGTTCTCGTGCCCTTACTCTAGGGTGCAGGTCGTGACATACCGGGACCTTATCTTCGGAATATGGGGGTAAGGAGGTGGAGGAGTTTAAGGTCTGTGCATATACAAGACTGTTGGGAAGCTGCTCAGACAATTGAACTAAAGTACTGATCATCTGGAGTTAGTACACTCAGATATCTGTAACTTTTATCAATTCTCCATAGAGGCCGGTTCGAAGTGTTTCTCGAAGTGCACGTTCGCATGACTTCTCAAGTATAAGGATGCAGCATTCGAGTAGTTCCAAGACTTCAGGGCTGAAGCTGAACGTTAAACCGATCTACAACTCAAGAGGCTAAGAAGTGATCATGGCGGAGAGTATCGGTCTCATGAATTGATATTGTTCAGCAAAGAACATGGAATCATAAACGAGACTGCTGCTCCGTATTCTCCTCAATCTAACGGAGTAGCGGAGAGGAAGAACAGAACGTTGATAGAAATGATGAACTCAATGCTGCTAACTGCGGGTCTTCCTAAATGCTACTGGAGAGAAGCTGCATTGACGGCAACTTTTATTCTAAATAGAGTACCGTATGCAACTTCGGACGTAACTCCTCATGAACTTTGGTTCAAAGTCAGACCTAACTTGAATATCATTCGAGTGTGGGGGCGTCTGGCCTATGTGAAGCTCCCAGATATGAAGATTCAGAAGCTGGGGACAAGGATTACGAAGATGATCTTCTTGGGGTATGCCGAGAAGAGTGGTGCTCGGAGATTTCTTGATATTAAGTCAAATCATATCATCGAATCTTGCGATGCTGAATATTTTGAAGACAAGTTTGTAAGGCACAAGAATATTATTCTAACGGACATTCCGGAGAATGATGAAGGTACAAAGGTGACTGAGATCTTCAATGAGGCAGTTGTCCAAGATGAAGTTGTTACTAAGGAGAAAACAATTGAACCAGAACTCGCTGAGCCGTCGTCAAAGCAAGCGAGAAGGCCGAAGAACTTCGGAGATGACTTCATCACCTATCATGTGGAAGCAGATCCGCTTACTTATGATGAGGCGATGAAGACCAGAGATGATGTTTTCTGGAAGGAGGCGATTGACAATGAAATTGATTCCATCACCTCAAATAATACTTGGGTGTTGGTTGATCTTCCTGAAGAAGCAAAACCCATCGGATGAAAATGGATCTTCAAGAAGAAGATAAAAGCAGATAGAACTAGTGACAAGTTCAAGGCCAGGTTGGTGGCCAAGGGGTTTTCTCAGAAGCAGGGGATCGACTACTTTGACATGTATGCTCCAATAGCCCAGATGACCACCATCAGA
The DNA here is from genome assembly GCA_029216955.1 of Iris pallida. Lineage (NCBI taxonomy): Eukaryota > Viridiplantae > Streptophyta > Magnoliopsida > Asparagales > Iridaceae > Iris > Iris pallida. Next base: position 7,567,916 of record JANAVB010034617.1, on the reverse strand, counting down.
ATGTTGATTGCTCTCGCAGCGATACATAAGATGGTGATACATCAGATGGATGTGAAAACGGCATTCCTAAATGGCGAGCTGACCGAAGAGATCTACATGCAACAACCAGAAGGGTTTGTCGTCAAAGGTCTTGAAGACAAAGTCTGCAAGTTGGTAAAATCTCTGTACGGTTTAAAACAAGCTCCCAAAATGTGGCATAAGAAGTTTGACAAAGTCATAAGGTCAAATGGCTACAGGGTCAGTAAAACAGACAAGTGCGTCTATACAAAGTTTACTGACGGAAGAGGAGTCATCGTTTGTCTATACGTGGATGACATGCTAATCCTAGGTACGGATATAAGCTGTGTCAGGGAGAAAAAGAAGTTCTTCTCGACGAAGTTCAGTATGAAGGACTTGGGGGATGCTGATGTTATCTTGGGACTCAAGATCATCCGGACAGATACTGGACTAGCGCTGTCACAGTCTTATTATGTTGAGAAGATGATCACTCGTTACGGGTATCAGGATCTTCCAGGGATCGATACGCCGTACAAGTGTGATCTGAAACTGAAGCCTAATTCAAGGGAAAGCGTCAGGCAGCTGGAGTATACAAGCGTAATCAGAAGTTTGATATATGCTACTACTGCCACAAGTCCTGACATAGCTTTCGTTGTGAGAATGCTGAGTCGTTTCACGAGCAACCCAGGCATTGAGCACTGGAAAGCTGTAAAACGGGTTATGAGATATCTTAAGAAGACTCAGACATATGCACTGTACTACAGCGGAGATCCGCCGGTAGTGGAAGGCTTCAGTGATGCCAACTGGTGCTCAGAAGTGGAGAGCAAGAGGTCCACAGGTGGATACATTTTTACAATGGGTAGAGCTGCTATATCGTGAAAATCGAAGAAGCAGACTATGCTCTCGCGGTCATCCATGAAATCTGAGTTCTTTGTACTTGATACCGCAGCGAAGAAAACAGAATGGCTTTGGGAGCTCATGTATGATCTTCCAGTGGTTGGGGCGCAAATACCGGCGATACCGATATACTGCGACAATCAGGCAACTGCGGCGGTGGCATCAAATGACCTCTTCAACGGGAAGAAGAGGACTGTGCGGTTGAAGCACAGGGCAGTACACGCTCTCATCAAGAGGGGTGTTATTGCAGTGATTGATGTTCGGAGTCAGAAGAACCTGGCGGATCCGTCCACCAAGGGCCTCAAGCGCCAGCTGGTCGATGACACAGCTTGTAAAATGGGCTTGAAGGCATTCTGATATTGTGTTATTACAATCCTACCATAAAGTTTTATGCTATTAGTTCAAAGAGAAATATACTAGGCATCTAACTTTTGGTTCAAGGAAGGACTATTAACCAGAAGAATATCAGGAACGGTGGGTACTTGTCCTCTGTGACATGGAGAGGTTACGGACCTACAACCACTGTTGTCTACTGTTGTTTTCTGCGGAAAACGGATCCTGTGGGAAGGTTGGCTTAAATGCCTTAATGAGTTCTCAGGCAGAGTGAATGCCTGGAGTGCTTTACAGGAAGCACGGTAGCGCAGCACTACAAGGAGTGTAACTCCATGCTATAGTGGGGTGACTCCACTATGAGGTTCCCAGGTAGGGGTAATGCCTCGACTTTGCAAGCCAAGTCATAGCGGAGTAGCACCGCAAATAGGCAGGTAGCCTAATGTTGTATGATAATCGTAATAAAGAGAGGTAGACAACACTACAAAGAGGACGATGTCCTCATGTTACAGTGGCATGACACCACGAAGAGGTACCAGGTAGGGTAAAGCCTCGGCTTTGTGAGCCATGTCATAGCGGCGTAACACCGCACGGAAGCGTAAGGCTTCATTCTGGATAGTTTGGCACTACAAAGAGGCCTGTGACCTCATGCTACAGTAGTATGACACTACGATGAGGTACCCAAATGGGGTAAAGCCTCAGCTTTAAGCCATGTCATAGCGGTGTAGCACCGCAAAGAAGCGCAATGCTTCATGCCATGACTCTTTATAAAGAACTCACCTATAGTGTATGGACAGAGATATCAAGCCGTCTCTTAAGGGTAAACTTGTAGACGCCCAAAAATTATACACTGAAACCAGGCTGGCACAAGGCCTTCGATGTGCAGCCAGAAGCAAAGTTGATTACATTATGTGAGTAGGAAGAATTGCAGTTATGGTGCAGAATTCAAGGCTTAGTCCATTCTTGTATCATGCTGTTATTTAACCTATACGGAAAGATTTAAGTCGTAGCGACATCTCTCCTAATGCATGATGGGCAGTCACTGTGGGGAACGCTCAACCCGTATATTGAGATATATGGGGGATTGTTGGTGTTTTTGCCTTTGGACTAGAAAAGATAGTCCCACATCGGCTGCACCAAATGGTGAGTATCTCAATATAATGCATTGCTTGTGTTGAGGTATGTACATGAGGTGTAGTGGGGCACAAGTTTGTGCCATGTGGGAGTATTTTTCTAGAAGGAAAAAGGATTAAATCCAACAAGGATGCAAGTTGATTTTTGTTGTGCGGACTCGGACTCGGACATGGACTCCAGGATGTCTCGTGCATGTACGGGAGTGTTCGGGGGGTAGGCGTGGACTGGCACACTGATTGTGGGATGATCTAAAATATCAAACTCTATTTTTGAGTATTGGTATTTTAGTCCCACATCGGATAGGAGAAGAGGTGAAGTCTCAACTCCACTCTATAAATAGAGCCCCTTGGCCTCCTTTGAAAGATGCACCAAGAAGAGAGTTAAGGGAGTCTGTAAAGTCCAGGAAGCCCGTTTAAGTCTCAAATTTTGACTTACGAGCGTTCCAGAAGTTCTTCGTGAACTTGCTAGTTCCTGGAAGCAGATCGTGGTGGGGCGAATCTTGCTTTGAGCAACGGTGATCTTAATCACCCCAGCAAGAACCTTTCCTCTTCTTCTTTCTTCTTTCTTCTTTCTTCTCCTTCATCTGAGTTGTAACTCAGTTCTGTCCGTCTGCAACTGCGATTGCAAGGAAGAACGTGAGATTTATTTTCTGAACTCAGTTTTGTCCGTCAGCAACTGCGATTGCGAGGAAGAACGTGAGATTTGCTTTCTGATTAATGTTGCTTTTGTAATCAGATTTATATTATAGTGTTCCTCTTGGATCTCGAGAATAATCAGAAGGTGAACGTTTGTTGAACCTCTGATCTCGACATCGAGTCTACCATCTTTGATCAAGCCCCGGGACTAACATAAATAACGCTATTTTTCTTTCCATTAGTAATCACTTTTATTTCCACCTCATTTCCTTCTGCATCCAAACTTAGAAAAATAATGACTTTCTTTTCCCAAAGTCATAATTCTGCGTACCAAACGAGTTGTTTCCCCTACATTTTTTGTTATCTCCGATACGTTTCCCTATTTATTCCTTTGTGCTTTCCCTGTGGCAGTGGAATAAGAAGTTCGGACAGGTTACATTCATGTCTCTCAAGTCCATCATCTTTGAATTTCAATTGCAACGCTTGTCAATACTATAAAAGTCACAAGTTACATTTCTCTGTTTATACTCTTGTTTCAACTTTTCCGCTAGAAATAATATTTTTCGATGTGTGGACCTCTCCCACATATTTGAGTGATGGTTTCAAATATTATGTTATTTTTGTCGATAATTTAGAAAATACATACGGCTCTATCCACTTAAAAAAAATCGATGTCTATGATGTTTTTATCTGGTTCAAAACACTCGTTGAAAACTACTTCAATAAAAAAATTATCACACTCTATTCTGACAATTGGGGGGGAGAGGGTAGGGAGACGGGATATCAAGCACTTTTTTCATGTCTCAATTCTGATGGGATATTTCTAATCCACAAACCTCGGGAAGGAGAGGGACAGACATAGGAGTTGCTATGCACTTGTCAAAATTAAGTTTGCCCCCTCATGCAGGTTTCATTACAGAAGTACAAAACACGTCCATTTACTTCAGTAGGAAAGGTTTAAATAACTTGCATAATTACAACAAGATGGCACAACATCTACCATTATAAATAAAATTAAAATTTGGTGATGCCATAAACCATAGCGATGGCATGTACTGACTTCTAAGATTGTCCATGAATTGAAATATATAATGCAGAAGGAAAAGGAAAAACTGAATATTATCTTAATTTCCAACTAACAACTTTAACATTTCTCATAAGACAAACATGCTTTATGATGAAGTAATTTGGCACAACTGTTGGTCAGGCACAATTCAGTAGCTATCTACTACAAGCATTCAATAATTAATCATGATAATCTCGTATGGAAATTATATATTTTTCATAGCTTCTACCTCCTCCAAAACCACCAAACTTATATATATATATATATATATATATATATATATATATATATATAAAGAATAAAGAAAATAAGTCGAAGTCGAATCAAGTGAATAGTTAAGTGGTTGTCTTTTATATTGGAACATCATAAAATCTAATCATGGAAACTAAAGCCTAGTTTGAGGAAATTACATACCTCTTTGAGGAAGGTAAAGACGAAGAGCCTAGTTGGAATACAATTCCAGATACCTATGCTTCACCAGTAGCAAATTTACTTGATGAAAGAAGTTAGATCTATATCGCAGCTAGCAACTATCAAGAATAACCCAAGAAACAAATTCTACATAAATTAAAGAAACAAACAAACAAACATGCACATAAGATTTTGTTATAGGATATATGTAATGGTAGCAATAAAGATCTGGTATACCTCCATCCTCATCAGTCTCATAAAAAATGTAGACTGGATATCAGCAACCAATCTGAAGTCTCTATGGACTCAAACAACCAATCACCTAACAGATAAAGTAAAAGGCAAATGGAGAGAGAGAGAGAGAGAGAGAGAGTGTGAGCGCAACGAGGAGCAAGGTGTGGGAACCATACTGAACCTGATCTCATATGAATCCACTGTTGAGGAAAGTATGAACTAAATGCTCCCATTATTGTCATATTGTGTTTAAGGATACGTGAAGGGTAATCTTTTGAGAATTCAGCAGAGAAAACCATTTGATTCATTGACCACTAGAGTTGCAAATACTAAACCACGAAAAAATTCTGATAGCTGGCTATAAAACTTTTAATTTTTTTTTCTATTTATGAGTTTTCATGTGGATTCGTGATGTATAACTTAGTAAGTTAAATGTCAATGGTAATCAATGTGGTACTTGATCGAGATAAAAAGGAACCCTTGCTATGCTAATCAAGATAAAAAGGAACTTTTATATGCTAATAAAAAGAGAAAATAGATGCTTTCATATATGTAGCGTATTGCTATCAAGTGTAGGTTTCAATGCTCAATGATATTTAGCTGTTGTAATGCTGCACAATTAGTTGTTACATGTTTTCTGTTATCATCTGTTACAAAAGATTGAAATACTTGATCGAACTGCTATCGTATAAGAATTACCTGCAAAGAGATGATACGACTTGTCCGTATAAAGAAAAAGAAGAGATATAAGGAATATGTCTGCTGATCGATCGACAAATTGTAACAAAAGAGTTTAATTGATAGATATTTGCATTCACAGACTCAGTATGGACAACATGTGCACAAGGGTGTAATCTCTCGATCGATCTCCGGAGAGCCAGGATCGTTCGGCCTATGAGAGAACAAGACACCATGAGGCTAGAAGTCTTCGCGATCAGGGGTGTCAGTCTATTAGTGAGATGGGCTAGAACGTCCCAACTGCTAATAATGGGAATATACCTATGGACCATCATATAGATAGGTGTTGACTGGTGTAGAGCTGAACCCTGAGCCACGGCTACTATTATGTGTGTATATTAGTGCAGAGCTGAACCAGAGAGTCACAGCTGTTGATATGCGCATGTATTAGTGCAGAGCTGAACCTTGAGTCACAGCTACTGGTATGCGCATGTATTGGTGCAGAGCTGAGTCTTGAGTCACAACTGCCAATCGGGTTGCATGAGTCGGTAAAGATTTTGTTAAGAGCTAACAATGCAGAGACGGACAGGAAACACTATCGGTTATATCATGTTTACGTTAATCCTTGTCTTATGCAGGGACGGATCGTCGGCTATGGGTAAGGGTCACTAAAGAAGTGATGTAATCTATGTAATAGATTATAGACTCATGAACTGCTTCTATGAATGAGATGTTTCACATGAAATGATGTTGTACGAATATAGATACAAGACCGTATTATTTATTGTTCCTATCTATCCAAAAGTAAAGAATGCCAAAATTTATGATATTGCTAAGTCCCTAATGAAATAATTATGTTCACAAAATATGCTGTGCACTTCACATGAAATGAATATTCATCATGCTTGAAATGAAAGGATATAAAATGTTGGTTTTCGAAATAGTTTTCAAAAAGAAGTAATCTGACTCTGATCTATATGAAATGAATATAGGTAAAAGTAGCAAGATCACATCACAAGAAATATTTTCTTACTAAATGAATTAGTGATCGTTTCAGACGATGTAGCATTTGTTCATCACCAGTATGTTGATATACTGACCCGCCATCAGTCTGTACATAGGTGCAAGATGCATCAAGATGGATAGTCCGAAGTGATAGTCTGAGCCTTATCCTCATGAGCTAAAAATCATAAGAGATGCAAAGAGATGGTCATCTGTTCTAAAGAGTTAGTTTTATATAAAATGGGTGCAATGTATGGAACGGGATCATTGTAATCTGTAAAGTTTCTGAGAGATTGTAAGCCAAGTATGGCATGTATCAAAGAGACAATGGAAGCCTTGTAATTGATTCAAAGATTATCAATAAAGAGATTTGTTTTTTATCATTATGTTCAGTTCTATTTTCTGTAAAATTGCCATTGTTCAATTTTTTGCTGTTAAAGTTTTGCTGCGCTGCTGTAGATATTTGTCTATCTTATCTTGTTACGGGTCTTGGCCTTGTACAAGCGCCACTTAAGCTTGCACGACAACACGTCCAAGGGAGGACGAACGGTTCCACCGAGTCCAAGCGAGGACAAAAGGACTCTGCGAGATCGGGGCGTGACAATACCTCTAGTCTAAAGATTCAATTTCAATTAAACCTAAGTAGGTGCCTTTGTTGGAAGCTTGCACAACTCATTAATTTTCATAAACATGCATTTATGAAATAAATTAATACCTAAATTCATAATCCATACTTAGGGAAATAGTTCTCTCTATTGTAACATCTAAAAAGAAAAAAAAAATATTGCTTTTCTTAATGAGATTAAGAAGGAACAAAGACTAAGTTACGAAAATAAATATAATAGGGAGTATAGACAAGACTCTTCTTCTTTTAAGGAAGAGGATCTTTTAACCAAATTATACTTAACAATTGGGGAAAGATGGCATTATATGGAGGAGAACAATTCAAAATCAGGGTTTCAAGAGCATACATATTATAGTATAAAAAAATGAAAGGTTTACCTTTCAATGCTGCAGCTTGAAATTTCTCTATCATAACTCTTACAAACTTGAAAAGGCTGTTAGTTTTAGTTAGCTCCTTAATCAACTCTGAGATCCCTTCCATATATGGATCACAATTCTGTTGAGAACTAATAAGGGATTTAGTCCCACATTGGAAAATATAGTATGAAGAGGAGCTAGACTCCCTATAAGTAGTGGAGTAGCCAATCAATAAAATATACAACAATTATTCTCTACATCGTATCAGAGCCATAACCAAAAAAAAATTCCATCCCTTCCCCAACCCGGCAAACCCCCCTGCCGTCGACGCCCCCCCTCTCTGCCCCCCCCCCACGACGCCCCCTGCTGTCGCTCCCCCTGCTGTCCCGACGCCCCACCCCCCCCCGCGACCCCCCGACGCCCCCTCTGCCCTCCCCGGCGACCCCTGCTGCCCTGACGCCCCCCTGCTGCCCCCGACGCCCCCCACACCCTCTTTCGACCCAACTGCTGCCGCACCCCTTTTTTCGAGAAAAAAATCCTAATTTGCGTGAGAGATTATGTGGGCGGTTATTCGAAGACGGATGGACGTCAAATGCTTTATTTGTACCATCTATTCCTAGATTACGCCCTCCGAAATTACAAAATACTTTTTGTTTTTTCGTTCTCGATCTGCAAATTAGGATCTACATGCGCGCACCGGTGTTGGCCACGTTAACCGCGCATTCGTAAGGTCTCTGTTGAAGACTTTACATAAAGACGATGACGACGAAGCCGACAAAGACGATGACGACGACGAAGCCGACGAAGACGACAACGACGACGAATCACAGTTGAAGATGCCATGGATTTGATCAGTGGTAAACTGACTGCAGAAGAGATGAAGGCCTTGGTTAATGATATTTTATCAAAGAGATTAACCGAGGCAACCCCACATGTGATCCATACTAATGTGGATCCATTACCTTACAAAATGGGGAAGCTGGACAAGCTGGAGACGAAGTTGGAGGGAACATCCAACTACTTGAAATGGTTACGGCAGGCAACTACTTGACAATTTCCAAGGCACCAGTTGATCCCTCCTCAAAGGAGTTTGCTATTTTGGAAATTGTCAACAATGTTGTGGTTGGATGGTTGACAGCCTCCTTGACCGACCAGGTGTCGGGCAATATCGAGGCGATGGAGGCTGCTGCTGATATATGGCGAACTTTGAAGGATATGTACTCAGGCTCAGGCAATCCTATGCGGGTCTTTCAACTGCAGGATGAACTTGATAGGGTGGCCCAGGACGAGCATACCATCTCTGAGTATGCAGCACTGTTGAAGAAGTACTGGTCTGATCTAGATCATTATAATCCTCATGGGATAGAAGATGCACAAGTCGAACCAGTATTTACGAAACATTTCCAAAAGTTCTTAGATTATATTTCGCGACAACGGATGATGAAGTTCTTGAAGGGCCTTAACCTTGTGTTTGAGCATAGAAGGAATGTCCTCCTCGCACAGCCAATGCTTCCAACCTTAGAAGAAGCCATAGCTGCCATGGCACAAGAAGAGGCTCGATTGAAGTTGATGCCCAACAAGGACTATTTCCAGGGGGAGCAAGCCGCTGTTGACAAGTCTGCCCTTACCGCCTTCAATCAGCCTCCCTCTGTGGCCAGTATTTGCTACAACTGTGGTGACTCGGGGCATTATATCAGATTTTGTCTAAAATCCCTGCAAAGTCCGTCGAGTGATCGTGGACGGGGCCACGAAGGACGTCGAGGTGGTAGAGGCGGTTATGCTGGTAGAAGGGAAAATTATTCTGGAAGGCACAAAGCTAATCTGGCGGAGGAAGGGGGAGAAAATCACCTGGCTGAGTTAACCCCTCTTGAGAAGGAGTTCCTCGTAAAGTTACGCAGCACGAAGCTGGGTTCGGACGGCAGTCATGGGGCGTCATCTACCTCGGGGGATCACATCACTTGCTTTTCCCAAACCAGCACAGGTATTCCTGTGCGTGCTTTTGCAGCTGCTGTCCACCAACCAGGTTGGATTATGGACTCTGGGGCATCTCGCCATATCACGGGGTCCCGCGGTGAGTTCTAGGACTATACTCACCTACCGACGCCGGAGAGCATTCAGACTGCTGATGGTAACTCCAGCCCTGTCATGGATAAAGGCACTGTCGCATGCACCCCTTCTCTGACTCTCACCAATGTCTTACATGCTCCGTCTTTTCCTGTCAATCTTCTTTCTATTAGTGCCATTATTCTTGATCTTAACTGTACTATTTTCTTTGACATTCTTATGGTGCCTTTTCAGGAGAAGGGGACAGGACGACGACTAGGGACTGGCACATGGCATAAGGGGCTGTGGTACTTGGACAGGACTGGACTGGACAAAGCATTGGCATCTCTGGTAGCAGACACACCACCGAAAGATTCACGGCACAGTATAGAAGATGAATTGCTACTCCACCACCAACGTGTCGGTAATTCTTCTTTTAAAATTATTAGTCTCATGTATCCATCCTTATACCAAAGGGCTAATAAAGAAAAGTTATTTTGTAATGCATGTGAGTTGGGTAAACATACCAGAAGCACGTATGTAAGTTCATGAAGTAAAAGTTTAGCTGCATTTGATATGATACATTCGAACGTATGTGGCCCTTGTCCTACAAACGGTATTAACGGTTTTCGCTGGTTCGTCACTTTTATTGATTGTTATACTCGTGTGACATGGGTCTACCTTATGAAGAATAAAAGTGATGTCTTTGAGGCGTTTCGAGACTTTCATCGCCGGGTAGAAACACAATATGGCACTAAAATTAAGTGCTTACGGTCTGACAATGGGACGGAGTATACAAATAAGAAGGTTGCTGAGTATTTATCCGCTCATGGAAAACTACACCAAACTTCATGTGCCTATATACCGGCACAAAATGGTGTGGCCGAACGGAAGAACAGACACCTGCTGGAGGTCGCACGGACGATGATGCTGGCTATGAATGTCCCGAAATACTTATGGGGCATGCAGTGTTAACGGCCTCTTATCTCATCAACAGAATGCCATCTCAGGTATTGGACTGGAAGACACCGTTGGAGATGCTTACTGGTGCAACCACGTATACTGTTCCACCGAAAGTATTTGGGTGTGTATATTTTGTCCAAGATAATAGGCCAGGAGTTGACAAACTGGATCCTAGAGCGGTTAAATGTGTCTTTATTGGGTACACGGCAACTCAGAAGGGATACGTATGTTGGAGCCCAGTTGAGCGGAAGATATTTGCAAGCATGGACGTTACATTCAGAGAACTGGAACCATATTATGGTTCGGATGATGGTTCAGCGTTTGGTGACACACCTAACACAGAAGGTGTTAGATGTGAGGGGGAGAAAATAAGCCCATCTGTGGTGGTCGGATCGGTCCCATGTCCGGTCGTAGAAAATTGGAGGACAGGGAAAGAAAGCAGTGACTCCGATACAGAAGATAAAGAAGATACATATGTTAAACAGGGAGACAACAGACAATGGCAAAGGATCTCCAAGTCTATAGAAGGAGACACTAGAAGTCCAATACTGTGCCTGTACCATGCCCTGTGCCTACTGTACCAAGTCCCTCGTCTACTCCTGCTCCAACTCTTGAAGATATTGCCCTCGTACTGAATCAATCTGATTCTGATGTGGATCTCTCTGACTCTGATGGTATGATCTCTCCACCTCCTATTGCTCCCTTAAGGAGATCTTCTCACATCAATGCGGGTAAGGCTCCTAGTCGTTTAGATGATTATGAACATGATATTGCCAACTACCTATCTTATTCTAACATTTCTTCGAATTATCGAGCCTTTATTGCATCATTAGACCCTACTTCGTTGCCCAAAAGTTGGCAGGAAGCAAAGAAAGATCCAAGGTGGAAAGCTGCAATGATGGAAGAACTTGGGGCACTGGAGAAAAATAAGACGTGGGAGCTGGTTCCATTACCCAAAGGGAAGAAAACTGTGGGATACAAATGGGTGTACACAGTAAAGGAGACGTCAGAAGAAAAAGTGGAACGATACAAGGCAAGGTTGGTTGCAAAAGGATACACACAATCATATGGTATCGACTATGATGAGACGTTTGCTCCAGTAGCAAAAATGAGCACCGTAAGAACTCTGGTCTCTATTGCAGTAAACTGGGTGGAGGCTATACTATTTAGATGTGAAGAATGCCTTTCTCCATGGGGACCTACAAGAAGAACTGTACATGGAACTCCTGCCAGGGTGCTACGCTACAGAATCAGATGGAGGGACATCGCATGGAAAAGTATACAAACTAAAGAAGTCGCTATATGGACTCAAACAATCTCTTCGAGCCTGATTTGACAGATTCAGAAAGGCTGTTACAGGCATGGGATACCAGCAAGCAAATGTAGATCATACGGTCTTTTTTCAGCATGCAAGAGGCCACATCACTATACTTGCTGTATACGTGGATGATAAAGTAATCACAGGTAATGATGAAGTCGAGATCGCTAAGCTGAAGTCAAAACTCGCGAAGGAGTTTGAGGTAAAGAATTTAGGAGCGATGAGGTACTTTCTAGGTATCGAGGTGTGTGAAGGCGAACAAGGAATTGTTCTCTCATAGAAAAAATACGTATAACGCTCCAGTCCCAAAAAACGTAGGACTAGAAACGTAGACATGCCAGCTGTATACATACGAAGTATACTCCAATATATGGACACCTCATATGAATACATAAGCTTTAAAATGCAGTAGAACCATAACTAATCTCATCCACACAAAATAAATGAATAAAAGATATCATATAATGATAATGAATTGTCTTGATACAATATGTTGGGCGGAGACAAATTCACTACCAACAAGTAAAGGAAAAATACATGGAAAATGAAATGAGTTTGGCGAGCAAAGCAAAGACGATACAAGTGCAATCATCCTCGAAGAAATAGAGATGGTCACGGCTAGAGCAAGAACACCTGCGAAAAATAAGAGTACACACCTGGCGAGATAACCAGGTCCTCAGAGGGACGTAACAAGACACATAATATCATGCCATAACTGAATAAAGTTAGCTCAACCAAATTTTTATATATAACTAAACAGATAAAGGTCCTTAACCATTCTATGTGAAAATGCACTTTGAAGACAACGTTCCACAAAGCGGCCTTCCGAGACTAGAAACACGGCGCATTAGCGTTTCAACCAAGGCACTAGTGGCGTCTAGAGAAAAGTAAATGCACGGCCCATTAGCACTCGAGTAAAAGCTAAGGGGCATCTAGAGAAAAATAAATGCACGGCCACTAGCTCTTGGGTGAGTCACTAACGGCAGATAGAGGAAAGTAAATGCACGACCCATTAGTACTCGACTGAGTCACTAAGGGCATCTAGAGGAAAGTAAATGAGTGAAATCCCTTACGCCTAATAGCTGTCTTCTCCCTTCCCATGCATTACACGTGCTTTATCCACATCACAAAATTCCTATTAACTGCTAAGTCTTCTAGACATCCATAGCTATTAGCAATTATATCCTAACGCACGGCCTGTACGCACCGATGATCAGTCCGCACGCAAGTTCGTATCTATATGCGACTCGCGATTACGGGACACACAAGTATCGAGGCCAATGAATGTGACACACACAAGGGTGGTCCCTTAACTTTAAGTCAAATTGCATAAGAAAACTAAAGTATAGTAATTTGAATCTACATACGATTTTGAAAGTACAATTTTTATATTTTCTAGAAATAAATAATAGATAAAAGCATGCATGATATTGAGCAAGTAAATAGACAGCAAAGGCAAGGTGTCTTGCCTGGTGTTATGCCTGGTGTTACGCTTGGTGTGGTGCAATGATCCAATAAGTCTTGTTTGCCCAATAGCCATGGTCGATGCAACATGGTCCGAATTCACGATAAAACATGAATGGATGATTAGTCATTGTCATGAAAAGAGAAATTTGTGGAGAAATACCTTATGCTATTTTAGAAAGTATCTATAATATGGAAAACTAGATTTGTTTAGTTAAAAATAATTTTAGGTAAGTACTTTGGAAAATATAGAAAATTTGTTTTTAAAAAATTGAAACTTAATTTTTGTCAAATAGGTTTTGTAGGCGAAAAACTATATTTTTAATTACAATATATTTTTAGGAATATTTACTACCTATATTAAGAATAAATAACCATAATAATTTTAACAAAACTACTGATATCAATATCCATAATAATAATAATAAAATTAATAATACTAATAATAATGATAATAATATTAATAATAATAAAACCCTAAAAACAATACAACCCTCTTTCTCTTTTGATAATAATAATAATAATAATAATAATAATAATAATAATAAATTAATATATACTGTAATAATAATACTAATAATAATAATATTAATAATAGCAATAAATAACATAACATCATACTAATAATAACAAATAATATTAGATAATAATAATAATAAAAATAATAATAAGAAAAGTAAACTTTTAACTAACTCGTTCCTTTTCGTAAGAGAGAATAGTTGAGAAATAGGGGGAAGAGTAAGGAGAGGGGTTACCATCGGTTTGGCGGAGGGAATCCGGCATCGTGGCAGCGCACGGAGGCGGCGCGGCGACCAGGGATGGGTGGAGGCGCACCGGCGGTCTCGGCGAGGCCGAAGCGGGAAGCCAGGCTCACGGATCTGGGCGCTAGGACAGAATCGCTGGTCGCGGAGGATGAACGGCGACAGTCTCGCGGCGGCGGAGGGATGTGGGCGGTCGACGTCACCTGGTCGGGAGGAGGGGTGCGTCGGCGCTGAGGTTTGATGGAGGCGGCGCTAAGGAGGAGTGAGCGGCAGCGGGGTTTTTCGGCAAGGGGGCAAAGGGTTCCGCCGCTGCGGCGGTCAGGGCACGGGCGCTCGGTCGGTGGGAATGACGACCCGAGATCTGGATGAATGGCGGAGCGGCGCTTGGTGGTCCACGCACGGAGGCGACGAAGGTGGTCCACGTATGGAGGCGCGGCTGGAGGAGGACGCCAGCGGTCGGACTTGGGCGGAGGACACGGCGGCCGGTGAGGTAAGGGTGGTTTAGGGTTTTATTATATATTTTTTCTTATGTGGGGGACGATGGTTGATGGGACTTGTGGGCGGCGTCGGCCGGGAACGGCGATGGTGGTTGTGGGGATGATGATGACCGGCAGCGGTGGCGGTATTGTGTTCGTACCAGTGTAGGTGGTGGCCGAGGTCGAGGCTGCAAGGTATTCGTCGGAATTGGGTGGTTGGCGAAGGGGTAGATGCTGGTGGTAGCGGTAGGGACGGCAGGGAGTTGATGGCGATGGGCGTGGTGGTGTCGGGGAATGTTTCACACGGGGCGATGGTGATGGCTGGATGAGGGTGGTAACGGCGGTTGTGGTTGATGGCCTGGGACGACAGTAGGATAGGTTTCGTCGTGTCGAGGGTGTTTGACACGACGGGATGGAGGTCCGGATTTGTCGGCCCCGATTAATAATCTATTTGTATTGGTGGAAATTATAGTGGATGTGAGGCACGGACACGATGCACAATGGGGTAGAAATTATGGTTGAGAATTATAGAGGAGTACCTCTCCTTTTTATAGGAGGTAGGAATTCCCAGTTGGATAATGATTGGAAGGATTCTAATTCTCCCATAGATAAATTCCATATTAATTAAATAAATCAAATCTAAATTTAAATTAAATTCCAATTTAAATCTAGATCATCTAACTCTAATATAAATATAAATTCTACCTTAAAACTATTTAAATTAAATCCATAAAATCAAATCGAGATTTAAAATGGCCACAAAAATTTTCAAATATATTTTCCAAAAATACTAATAATAATAATTTCAAAAATTATAAATATTTAAATATCTTTTTGAATAATAAAATATTAATATTAATAAATTTCGAAAATCAATTTAAATATTAATAGGAACTACTTCAAAAATACCTTTGAAATAATTTTAGATAATTAATAAATAATTTCGAGAATTAATTTATACATAAATTATATCTTACGCCTTTTTATAATGATAAAAATAAAATAATTACTATATATTATTTTGAAACTATAAAAATGGAAAAAATATTTTTCTAAAAATATGTACACTCGCACATATTCTCACTCGTTGAGCAATTACGAAAATAAAATTTCGTGCGCGATGTACAATGAAACTACGCGACGTATAAATACAAAATAAAAAAAATCAGTACCAAATTTATATAAAAAATAGTAGAAATTTAGGGGTTTTATATCCTACCCAACTTAAAAGAATTTCGTCCACGAAATTAAGAATAAGTAGGAGGGTGAGAAGGTACAAGGGGTATGACAAGTCTTTGGGTAAGGCAAAGAAATAACGCTTTAACATAAATAAGCATTTAGTAGGTCATGAATTTGATAATTTCGAAAATAGTCATGGATATGGAGGGTTGCTAGTTAAGGCAATGAAATCATGATAACACGAATTGAGTAGATCAAGGGAATTAATTTTTAGAGTCTATAGAAGGGGTAGTTCCTTGGAAGGAAATTGGGCAGTGGACGTCTAGGTCGAAGGCATGAAAATAGGAGAACGATTGAGGTTATTCAAATGATTTAGAAGGTCACGATGGTAGGTTTAGGATCAAGGAATAAGACGAATAGTTTTAGGATGAGGATATAGCCACGGGTTGGTAATGGCTAATTACAGTGGTCATAAATGATCGGGCAACTAAAATGGATATTCGGCACGAGGGATTTCGTCATTCTAAAATAGGAGGAAGACGAAAGCGATAAAGGATTCCAAAGGTGATATTATCGAATATAAATACGTGGTTCAAAGGCGAATGAATAATTTCAAAGGAATTGTCAAGGCAGTCGCGGAGGAGACTCGAGAGGATAAGTTTAGCTATGTCCCCATCCACGTAGAACGATGGATAAAAGCGAACCAAAGTGCACTCGATTGATCAGACCATCATGCACTGGTTCTGATTAGACAATATGTTAGTGGGTGCGACCCAAATAACATATGTCTTGAACAAGCTCGATAAAAGATTAAGCTTGCAAAAACTAGGCCACATTAGCATTATTAGTCTAGATAGTAAAAATATAGGCACGTGAGATTAAGATTGAAATAAAGAATGAATAGTCTAAGTGTCATAAAATCTAAGTCTTGTTTATTCCTATACGATCAGTCTACGGTTTATTGTCCAAGGCTTGGTTGACCAAATGGGTTAAATTCCTCTAGTCCCTATAGTCTAGATAATCCTATTTGTATTCTCCTTAATGGTCAAGGGTGTGTCAGGTCGTGGGATATTCTACCCAACTTAAAAATTTAAGCTAAGGGTGTTTGGGACATCTACTAGTAGGGTCAATCTCTAGCAAGCACGAAGGGAAGATAAGACTATTGATAGAAGGAATCAAGCAAGCTGCAACCGATGAGTCAGTCGAATATGGAATAGAGGAAAAAGGTCAAGCATGTGGATGAGATCCTAGACTTCTAATCCTATTCGCAGGCTTGCTTGGTACGGTAAAGTAACCAAACAATTTATCTTGACCTGCATGGGCCACCACAAAAATATGTAACGTTCCAGTCCCAAAATACGTAGGACTAGGAACGTAGACATGCCAGCTGTATACATATGAAGTATACTCCAATATATGGACACCTCATATGAATACATAAGCTGTAAAATACAGTAGAACCATAACTAATCTCATCCACACAAAATAAATGACTAAAAGATATCATATAATGATAATGAATTGTCTTGATACAATATGTTGGGCGGAGACAGATTCACTACCAACAAGTAAGAGAAAAATACATAGAAAATAAAATAAATTTGGCGAGCAAAGCGAAGGCGATCCAAGTACAATCATCCTCGAATAAATAGAGATGGTCACGGCTAGAGCTAGAATACCTGCAAAAAATAAGAGCACACACCTGACGAGATAACCAGGTCCTCAGAGGGACGTAACAAGACACATAATATCATGCCATAACTAAATAAAGTTAGCTCAACCAAAATTTTTATATATAACTAAACAGATAAAGGTCCTTAACCATTCTATGTGAAAATGTACTTTGAAGACAACGTTCCACACAGGGGCCTTCCGAGACTAGAAACACGGCGCGTTACCGTTTCAACCAAGGCACTAGTGGCGTCTAGAGAAAAGTAAATACACGGCCCATTAGCACTCGAGTGAGAGCTAAGGGGCATCTAGAGAAAAATAAATGCACGGCCACTAGCTCTTGGGTGAGTCACTAACGGCAGCTAGAGGAAAGTAAATGCACGGCCCATTAGTACTCGATTGAGTCACTAAGGGCATCTAGAGGAAAGTAAACGAGTGAAAGCCCCTACGCCTAATAGCTGTCATCTTCCTCCCCATGCACTACACGTGTTGTATCCACATCACGTAATTCCTATAAACTGCTAAGTCTTCTAGACATCCATAGCTATTAGCAGTTATATCCTAACGCACGGCCTGTACGCACTGATGATTAGTCCGCACGCAAGTCCGTATCTATATGCGACTCACAATTTTGTGACACATAAGTGTCGAGGCCAATGAATGCGACACACACGAGGGTGGTCCCTTAATTGTAAGTCAAATTGCATAAGAAAACTAAAGTATAGTGTAAAACCCCTAAATTTCTACTATATTTTTTTAAAAATTTGTACGGATTTAAAATTTTGTATTGTACGTCGTGTAGTCGTATTGTACGTCGTGCGCGAGATTTTGTTTTTCGTAATTGCTCGACGAGTGCGAATATGTGCGAGCGTACATATTTTTAGTAAAACATTTTTATTTATTTTTTATATAGATAATAATTATTTGTATTTTACTTAAGGTTTATTTTATGCAAATATTCCTTGCATATGAGATACATTAATTTAAATTTATATATAATTCTATTTTTGAAACTTATTAATATTAATATTTTATTATTCAAAAAGATATTTAAAAATATTTATTATTTTCGAAATTATTAGTATTGGTATTTTTGGAAAATATATTTGAAAATTTTTGTGGCCATTTTAAATCTCGATTTAATTTTATTTAAATAGTATAAGGTAAATGGTTTGCTACGAGATACGTTGCACGAATTTCGTCCAAACTTTATTTTAATTATTTATCATAAAAAGGCTAATTTACTTTATAAATATAAGTAGTATTTCGAAAAACTATATTTTCGTAAATATTCTAATTGCATTGAGGTACATGAAAATTTAATTCATGTATATATATTTGATTTTTGAATTTATTTATTTATTTAATTCATGCATATATTTGATTTTTGAAATTATTATTTATTTAATTCATGCATATATTTGATTTTCGAAATTATTATTTATTTAATTCATGTATATATATTTGATTTTTGAAATTATTTATTTTTATTTTATTATTATCCATAAAAAGGTATTTTGAAACTTGATTGAATAATGTTTAATTGTCATGATATGTTAAATTTAAAATTTTGATTTTGTTGATTTAATTTAAATAGCCCATATTTAAAAGATAGGATTATCTAGATTCGAAGTAGATTTGGATTTAATTGTTTTAAATTAAATAAGCGGTATTATCTACGGGGGAATTTAAACTATTTCTAATTCTTATCCAACTGGGAATTCCCACATCCTATAAATAGGCAGGTACTCCTCCAATTTCCACACCACAACCACAATGTGCACCATGTCCGTGCCTGTGCCTTCCCTCTCCACTATGAGTTTCTTACACAAATACATCAATATTCCTCCATCCGAGTCCGATAATTTCGGACCTCCATCCTGCCGTGTCGGACACCCCCGACACGAATCTAATCCTAATCCCCGCCTCTGCCCACAACTTAGCGGCCACCGTCACCCGAGACAGTAGACTCCTCCCTGGACAGCCGAGCCCCTCCCCGTTCGCACGCAGATCCCGTCAGCCAATCGCCAACCACTGCCACCAGTATCTCCATCAAACCCGAAGCCCCGTCTCCGCCATCGCCATCATCATCCCGACACCTTACCGTCGTTCTTCCGGCCAACCAGCATCCCGTCAGCCATCCATCACCACCAAAATCGCCACACCCGTCAGAAAACCCTAAAATTTCTGCCATCATTACTGTAAACCATCCACCCCGCCACCACGGCCGGCGCCGCCCCCCAAAACCGCCAACACCATAGGAAAAAGCAAGAGAGGGAAGAAATCCTCACCTCGGCCGCGAATTCACGTCGCGCCAGCCGCCCACCAGCGGTGCACCGCCGCGTGTCCGCGAGCTTGACGAAGCCCCCGCGCCCGAACGCCGGCCTCCGCCTGGAACGCGTCGCCCCGCCGAGATCCAGCCGCCGTGGCTCTCCGTCGCGCCATGCAAAACGGCCACTGGCGCCCATCCGCCCACCGATGAAGAACCCTAGCCGCAGCCATCAAGAGCCACCACCGCCGCCGTCTTCTCCAAGCCGGGCGCCACCGCTGAGCGTCCAGCCCCGGTGATCCGCTCCGCCGATAACCCTCACGGTCGCCTCTCCTTCCTACTCCGCCGGCGACCACACCGGAACCCACCGGAAAAACCCCCCTTGCGCCGCCTCCTCCCTCGGTAATCCCTTTCCTCCCGCACTCTTTTCTCTCTCTCTCTTACTGAATCAGTTTTTGGAGGGGGATTGGGATGTTAGGTTTTTACTTATTATTATTATTATTATTATTATTAGTTTATCAATTAGTATTATTATTATTCCATTATTATTAAAATTTCTATTATTTAGTGTTAATATTACTGTTATTATTATTATTATTATTATTATTATTATTATATAAATTACTAGAATGGTGTAAATTATTATTACTAATATTAGTTTGTTGTTATGTTAAAAATTATTATTATTATTACTATTATTTTCTTGATTATTATTATTATGATTATTAAATATCGTTAGATATATTGATATTTCTATTATATTTATCGTAAATATTTACCTAAAATATGTTGACAAAAAAAAATGTAGCCTCTTATAAAATAATTGATAGTATTCCTTTTAAATATTTATCTAATTAATAAAGATATAGTTTTTGTAACCATAACTTTCATTTTGATAAACTTAGAGTTTGTAGCCTAAAAACGATTTTCGATTTTTCAAAGTATGTATTTTATTTAAAAAAAACTATTTTAACTAACAAATATTTTCTTTCAAGTGTTATAAATACTTTCTAAAAAAAATAGTATATGTATTTACCTCCTCAAATTCTCCTCGATTATCACCATTGATCCTGACTGATCATGCGTTTCTATTTCTTGTGAATTTTGGACCCTTGCATATCGACCCCGGCCATTGGACAGAACAGGACTTGTTGAATCATTGCACACATCAGACGTAACACCAGGCAAGACACCTTGCCTTTGCTGTTTAATTTCTTGCTCAATATCATGCATGTTTTATTTCTTATAAGTTGTTCTTTCAAGACAGTATGTAGTTGCAAATTATTATATTGTAGTTTTCTTTATGCATTTGGGCTAGAGTTAAGGGATCGCCTTTGTTTGTGCCGCATTCATTGGCCTGACACCTTTGTGCCACGATGTCACGTGTCTCATATAGATTCGGACTTGCGTACCGACCGTACATCGGTGCGTACAGGACGAGCGTTAGGGTATAACTGCTAACATAGTTGTCTAAAAGACTTAGCGGTTATTAGAAATATCGTGGTGTGGATTCAGCACGAGTAGTGCATGGGGAGGGTGAAGACAGTTATTAGGCGCAGGGGCTTTCACACCTTTACCTTCGTCTAGCTGCCATTTGTGACTCAGTCGGGAGCTAGTGGCCGTGCACTTATTTACTTTTCTCTAGATGCCACTAGTGCCTCGGTTGAAACACAAATGTGCCGTACATTTACCCTCGTCTAGCTGCCGTTAGTGACTCACCCAAGAGCTAGTGGCCGTGCATTTATTTTCTCTAGCTGCCCCTTAGTTCTCACTCGAGTGCTAATGGGCCGTGCATTTACTTTTCTCTAGACGCCACTAGTGCCTTGGTTGAAACGCTAACGCGCCGTGTTTCTAGTCTCGAGAGCCCTTGTGTGGAACGTTGTCTTCAAAATGTATTTTCCCATAGAATGGTTAAGGACCTTTATTTGTTTAGTCATATATACTTTTCTGTTGAGCTTTATTTATTCAGTTATTGGCATGATATTATGTGTCTTGTTACGTCCCTCTAAGGACCTGGTTATCTCGTCAGGTGTGTGCTATTATTTTTCGCAGGTGTTCTAGCTCTAGCCGTGATCATTGCTTCTCTATGAGGATGATTGTACTTGGATCGTCTTCGCTCCGATCGCCAAACTCTTTCTTTCGTTATGTATTCTTTCCTTACTTGTTGGTAGTTAATTTTCTCCACCCAACATATTGTATCAAGATAATTCATAATTATTATTTGAAATCTTTTATTCTTTTATTTTGTGTGGATGATATTAGTTATAGTTCTACTGCATTTTACAGCTTATGTACTTATACGAGGATTCCATATATTGGAGTGTACTTCGTATGAATACAGCTGGCATGTCTACGTTCCTAGTCCTACGTATTTTGGGACTGGGACGTTATATATTTTTGTGGTGGCCCATGCAGGTCAAGATAAATTGTTGGGTTACTTTACCGTACTAAGGAAGCCTGCGAATAGGATTAGAAGTCTAGGATCTCATCCATATACTCGACCTCCTTCGTAGATTTTATCTACCGTTTGACTCATCGATTGCATCTTGCTTGATTCCTCCTATCATTATTCTTATCTTTCCTTCGTGCTTGCTAGAGATTGACCCTACTAGTTAGATGTCCCCAAACACCCTTAGCTTAATTCTTTAAGTTGGGTAAAACACCCCACGACCTGACACACCCTTGACCATTAAGGGAATACCAATGGTATTATCTAGACCATAGAAAACTAGAGGAATTTAATCCATTTGGTCAACCAAGACTTGGTCAATAAAAGCGTAGAATGATGGTATATGAATAGACAAGACTTAGATCCTTATGGCACTTAGACTATTCATATTGGTTCTTTATTTCAATCTTAATCTCACGTGCTTATATTTTTACTATCTAGACTAATGATGCTAATGTAGCCTAGTTTTTGCGAGCTTATTCTTTTATCGAGCTTGTTCAAGACATATGTTATTTGGGTCGCTCCCACTAACATATTGTCTAATCAGAACCGGTGCATGATGGTCTGATCAATCTAGTGCATTTTGGTTCGCCTTGATCTATCGTTCTACGTGGATGGGGACATAGCTGAACTTGTCCTATAGAGTCCCATCCGCGACTGCCTTGGCAACTCCTTTGAAAATTTCTTTTTGGTCGTCCTTGAACCACGTATTCGTACTCGATAATATCGTCTTTTGAAACTCCTTATTGCTTTCGCTTTCACCTATTTTTAGAAGGACGAAGGTGTTATACTAGAACTTCCTCCAACTGTCCTATCACCATTACCACCCAATGTAACTATATCTTTGTCTTGAACTACTCGACCTTTCCCTCAACCCTAAATCTACAAGCTTGACTTTCTAATCACTTGAAGTGATTACAATCGTCTCTTAATCATATCCTCAACCTAGACCACGACCATATAAACTTCTTTAAGGGACCCTTCTATCTACCGTTGTGCCTTCTCAACCCCCTACGAATTCCTAATTTCGAGGACGAAATTCTTTTAAGTTGGGTAGGATGTAAAACCCCTAAATTTCTACTATATTTTTTTAAAATTTGTATGGATTTAAAATTTTGTATTGTACGTCGCGTAGTCGTATTGTACGTCGTGCACGAAATTTTGTTTTTCATAATTGCTCGACGAGTGCGAATATGTACGAGCGTACATATTTTTAGTAAAACATTTTTATTTATTTTTTATATAGATAATAATTATTTATATTTTACTTAAGTTTTATTTTATGCAAATATTCCTTGCATGTGAGATACATTAATTTAAATTTATATATAATTCCATTTTTGAAATTTATTAATATTAATATTTTATTATTCAAAAAGATATTTAAAAATATTTATTATTTTCAAAATTATTATTATTGGTATTTTTGGAAAATATATTTAAAAAATTTTGTGGCCATTTTAAATCTCGATTTAATTTTATTTAAATAGTATAAGGTAAATAGTTTGCTACGAGGTACGTTGCACGAATTTCGTCCAAACTTTATTTTAATTATTTATCTTAAAAAGGCTAATTTACTTTACAAATATAATTAGTATTTCGAAAAACTATATTTTCGTAAATATTCTAATTGCATTGAGGTACATGAAAATTTAATCCATGTATATATATTTGATTTTCGAAATTATTTATTTATTTAATTCATGCATATATTTGATTTTTGAAATTATTATTTATTTAATTCATGCATATATTTGATTTTCGAAATTATTATTTATTTAATTCATGTATATATATTTGATTTTCGAAATTATTTATTTTTATTTTATTATTATCCATAAAAAGGTATTTTGAAACTTGATTGATTAATGTTTAATTGTCATGATATGTTAAATTTAAAATTTTGATTTTGTTGATTTAATTTAAATAGCCCATATTTAAAAGATAGGATTATCTAGATTTGAACTAGATTTGGATTTAATTGTTTTAAATTAAATAAGCGGTATTATCTACGGGGGAATTTAAACTATTCCTAATTCTTATCCAACTGAAAATTCTCACATCCTATAAATAGGCAGGTACTCCTACAATTTCCACACCACAACCACAATGTGCACCATGTCCATGTCCGTGCCTTCCCTCTCCACTATGAGTTTCTTTCACAAATACATCAATATTCCTCCACCCGAGTCCGACAATTTCGGACCTCCATCCTGCCGTGTCGGACACCCCCGACACGAATCTAATCCTAATCCCCGCCTCTGCCCACAACTTAGCGGCCACCATCACCCGAGACAGCAGACTCCTCCCTGGACAGCCGAGCCCCTTCCCGTTCGCACGCAGATCCCGTCAGCCAATCGCCAACCACCGCCACCAGTATCTCCATCAAACCCGAAGCCCCGTCTCCGCCATCGCCATCATCATCCCGACACCCCACCGTCATTCTTCTGGCCAACCAGCATCCCGCCAGCCATCCATCACCACCAAAATTGCCACACCCGTCAGAAAACTCCAAATTTTTCGCCATCATCACTGTAAACCATCCACCCCGCCACCACGGCCGGCGCCGCCCCCCAAAACCGCCAACACCATAGGAAAAAGCAAGAGAGGGGAGAAATCCTCACCTCGGCCGTGGATCCACGCCGCGCCAGCCGCCCACCAGCGGTGCACCGTCGCGCATCTGCGAGCTTGACGTCGCCCCTGCGCCCTAACGCCGGCCTCCGCCTGGAACGCGCCGCCCTGCCGAGATCCAGCCGTCGAGGCTCTCCGCCGCGTCATGCCCAACGGCCACTGGCGCCCATCCGCCCACCGATAAAGAACCCTAGCCGCAGCCATCAAGAGCCACCACCGCCGCCGTCTTCTCCAAGCCGGGCGCCTCCGCTGAACGTCCAGCCCCGGTGATCCACTCCGCCGATAACCCTCACGGCTGCCTCTCCTTCCTACTCCGTCGGCGACCACGCCGGAACCCACCGGAAAAACCCCCCTTGCGCCGCCTCCTCCCTCGGTAATCCCTTTCCTCCCGCACTCTTTTCTCTCTCTCTTACTGAATCAGTTTTTTTTGGGGGGGGGATTGGGATGTTAGGTTTTTACTTATTATTATTATTATTATTATTATTATTATTATTAGTTTATAAATTAGTATTATTATTATTCCATTATTATTAAAATTTCTATTATTTAGTGTTAATATTACTGTTATTATTATTATTATTATTATTATTATTATTATTATCATTATATAAATTACTAGAATGGTGTAAATTATTATTACTAATATTAGTTTGTTGTTATGTTAAAAATTATTATTATTATTATTACTATTATTTTCTTGATTATTATTATTATGATTATTAAATATCGTTAGATATATTGATATTTCTATTATATTTATAGTAAATATTTACCTAAAATATGTTGACCAACAAAAGTGTAGCCTCTTATAAAATAATTTATAGTATTCCTTTTAAATATTTATCTAATTAATAAAGATATATTTTTTTTAACCATAACTTTTATTTTGATAAACTTAGAGTTTGTAGCCTAAAAATGATTTTTGATTTTTCAAAGTATGTATTTTATTTAAAAAAACTATTTTAACTAACAAATATTTTCTTTCAAGTGTTATAAATACTTTCAAAAAAATTAGTATATGTATTTACCTCCTCAAATTCTCCTCGATTATCACCATTGATCCTGACTGATCATGCGTTTCTATTTCTTGTGAATTTTTGACCCTTGCATATCGACCCCGGCTATTGGACAGAACAGGACTTGTTGAATCATTGCACACATCAGACGTAACACCAGGCAAGACACCTTGCCTTTGCTGTTTAATTTCTTGCTCAATATCATGCATGTTTTATTTCTTATAAGTTTTTCTTTCAAAACAGTATGTAGTTGCAAATTATTATATTGTAGTTTTCTTTATGCATTTGGCCTAGAGTTAAGGGACCGCCTTTGTTTGTGCCACATTCATTGGCCTGACACCTTTGTGTCACGATGTCATGTGTCTCATATAGATTCGGACTTACGTACCGACCGTACATCGGTGCGTACAGGACGAGCGTTAGGGTATAACTGCTAACATAGTTGTCTAGAAGACTTAGCGGTTATTAGAAATATCGTGGTGTGGATTCAGCACGAGTAGTGCATGGGGAGGGTGAAGACAGTTATTAGGCGCAGGGGCTTTCACACCTTTACCTTCGTCTAGCTGCCATTTGTGACTCAGTCGGGAGCTAGTGTCCGTGCACTTATTTACTTTTCTCTAGATGCCACTAGTGCCTCGGTTGAAACACAATTGTGCCGTACATTTACCCTCGTCTAGCTGCCGTTAGTGACTCACCCAAGAGCTAGTGGCCGTGCATTTATTTTTCTCTAGCTGTCCCTTAGTTCTCACTCGAGTGCTAATGGGCCGTGCAATTACTTTTCTCTAGACGCCACTAGTGCCTTGGTTGAAATGCTAACGCGCCGTGTTTCTAGTCTCGAGAGCCCTTGTATGGAACGTTGTCTTCAAAATGCATTTTCACATAGAATGGTTAAGGACCTTTATTTGTTTAGTCATATATACTTTTCTGTTGAGCTTTATTTATTCAGTTATTGGTATGATATTATGTGTCTTGTTACGTCCCTCTGAGGACCTGGTTATCTCACCAGGTGTGTGCTATTGTTTTTCGCAGGTGTTCTAGCCCTAGCCGTGATCATTGCTTCTCTACGAGGATGATTGCACTTGGATCGTCTTCGCTCCGATCGCCAAACTCTTTCTTTCGTTATGTATTCTTTTCTTACTTGTTTGTAGTAAGAAACAAGGCAATTCATAATTATTATTTGAAATCTTTTATTCTTTTATTTTGTGTGGATGAGATTAGTTATGGTTCTACTGTATTTTACAGCTTATGTACTCATACGAGGATTCCATATATTGGAGTGTACTTCGTATGAATACAGCTGGCATGTCTACGTTCCTAGTCCTACGTATTTTGGGACTGGGGCGTTACATATAGTAATTTGAATCTACATACGATTTTGAAAGTACAATTTTTACATTTGCTAGAAATAAATAATAGATAAAAGCATGCATGATATTGAGCAAGTAAATAGACAGCAAAGGCAAGGTGTCTTGCCTGGTGTTACGCCTAGTGTTACGCCTGGTGTTACGCAATGATCCAATAAGTCTTGTTTGACCAATAGCCATGGTCGATGCAACATGGTCCGAATTCGCGAGAAAACATGAATGGATGATTAGTCATTGTCATGAAAAGAGAAATTTGTAGAGAAATACCTTATGCTATTTTAGAAAGTATCTATAATATGGAAAACTAGATTTGTTTAGTTAAAAATAATTTAAGATAAGTACTTTGAAAAATATAGAAAATTTGTTTTTAAAAAATTGAAACTTAATTTTTGTCAAATAGGTTTTGTAGGCCAAAAACTCTATTTTTAATTACAATATATTTTTAGGAATATTTACTACCTATATAAAGAATAAATAACCATAATAATTTTAACAAAACTACTGATAATAATATCCATAATAATAATAATAAAAGTAATAATATTAATAATAATGATAATAATATTAATAATAATAAAACCCTAAAAACAATACAATCCGCTTTCTCTTTTGATAATAATAATAATAATAATAATAATAATAATAATAATAAAAAATTAATATATACTGTAATAATAATACTAATAATAATAATATTATTAATAATAACAATAAATAACAGAACATAATACTAATAATACGGCGGAGGGAATCCGGCATCGTGGTAGCGCGCGGAGGCGGCGCGGCGACCGGGGATGGGTGGAGGCACACCGGCGGTCTCGGCGAGGCCGGAGCGGGAAGCCAGGCTCACGGATCTGGACGCTAGGGCAGAATCGCTGGTCGCGGATGATGAACGGCGACAGTCTCGCGGCGACGGAGGGATGTGGGCGGTCGACGTCACCTGGTCGGGCGGAGGGGCGCGTCGGCACCGAAGTTTGATAGAGGTGGCGCTAAGGAGGAGTGAGCGGCAGCAGGGTTTTCTGGCAAGGGGGCGGAGGGTTCCGCCGCTGCGGCGGTCAGGGCACGGGCGCTCGGTCGGTGGGAACGCCGGCCCGAGATCTGGATGAGTGGCGGAGCGGCGCTTGGTGGTCTACGCGCAGAGGCGACGAAGGTGGTCCACGCACGGAGGCACGGCTGGAGGAGGACACCGGCGGTCGGACTTGAGCGGAGGACACGACGGCCGGTGGAGGTAAGGGTGGTTTGGGGTTTTTATTATATTTTTTCTCTTGTGGGGGACGATGGTTGATGGGACTTGTGGGCGGCGCCGGCCGGGAACGGCAATGGTGGTTGTGGGGATGATGATGACCGGCAGCGGTGGCGGTGTTGTATTCCTGCCAGTGTAGGTGGTGGCCGAGGTCGAGGCTGCAGGGTGTTCGTCGGAATTGTGTGGTTGGCGAAGGGGTAGATGCTGGTGGAAGCGGTAGGGACGGCAGGGAGTTGATGGTGATGGGCGTGGTGGTGTCGGGGAATATTTCGCACGGGACGATGGTGATGGCTGGATGAGGGTGGTAACGGTGGTTGTGGTCGATGGCCTGGGACGACAGTAGGAAAGGTTTCGTCGTGTCGAGGGTGTTTGACCCGACGGGATGGAGGTCCGGATTTGTCAGTCCCGATTAATAATATATTTGTATTGGTGGGGATTATAGTGGATGGGAGGCACGGACATGATGCACAATGGGATAGAAATTATGATTTAGAATTATGGAGGAGTACCTCTCCTTTTTATAGGAGGTGGGAATTTCCAGTTGGATAATGATTGGGAGGATTCTAATTCTCCCATAGATAAATTCCATATTAATTCAAATAAATCAAATCTAAATTTAAATTAAATTCCAATTTAAATCTAGATCATCTAACTCTAATATAAATATAAATTCTACCTTAAAACTTTTTAAATTAAATCCATAAAATCAAATCGAGATTTAAAATGGCCACAAAAATTTTCAAATATATTTTCCAAAAATACTAATAATAATAATTTCGAAAATAATAAATATTTAAATATCATTTTGAATAATAAAATATTAATATTAATAAATTTTGAAAATTAATTTAAATATTAATAGGAACTTCTTCAAAAATACCTTTAAAATAATTTAAGATAATTAATAAATAATTTCGAGAATTAATTTATACATAAATTATATCTTACGCCTTTTTATAATGATAAAAATAAAGTAATTACTATATATTATTTTGAAACTATAAAAATGGAAAAAATATTTTTCTAAAAATATGTACGCTCGTACATATTCGCACTCGTCGAGCAATTACGAAAATAAAATTTCGCGCGTGATGTACGATGCAACTACGCGACGTATAAATACAAAATAAAAAAATCAGTACCAAATTTATATAAAAAAATAGTAGAAATTTAGGGGTTTTACAATACGCACTAGATCTGCTGAAGGAGACAGGGATGCTGGGAAGCAAAACAACAGTCACTCCAATTGACCAGAAGTGCAAGTTGGGAGCAGAAGCAGGAGAGCCAGTTGATCGTGAAAGATATCAATGACTTGTTGGAAGATTGATTTATCTGGGGCACACTCGTCCTAATAACTCATTTGCGGTGAGTGTAGTAAGTCGCTACATGCATGATCCAAGAACGGGTCATATGGATGCAGTGTTTCAGATCTTAAGATATCTGAAAGGGACGCCAGGGAAAGGGCTATGGTTCAAGAAGAATGGATGTATAGAAGTTGAGGGATACTGCGATGCAGACTGGACGAGCTGCAAAGACGATAGAAGGTCTACCACGGGATATTGTGTCTTTGTAGGAGGAAACTTGGTCTCATGGAGAAGCAAGAAACAGTCAGTGGTATCACGGTCTACAGCTGAAGCAGAATACAGAGCTATGGCTTTAGGAGTGTCGGAGTTGCTGTGGGTGAAAGCGTTGCTGACAGAGTTGAAGCTGGACAAGAGAGCACCGTTACGTCTTCTGAGCGATAGTCAAGCTGCAATAAGTATAGCTAACAATCCAGTTCAGCACGACAGAACGAAGCACATCGAGATCGATCGATTCTTCATCAAAGAGAAGCTGGAACAAGGAATACTAAAGATTGATCATGTTCGCTCAGAAGAACAAGTGGCAGACTGTCTGACTAAGGGTCTTAGTTCATTAAGTCTGTCGAAGCTATGTAACAAGATGGGAATGATTAATATCTATCGCCCATCTTGAGGGGGAGTGTTGAGAACTAATAAGGAATTTAGTCCCACATTGAAAAATATAGTATGAAGAAGAGCTAGACTCCCTATAAATAGTGGAGTAGCCAATCAATAAAATATACAACAATTATTCGCTACAAATTCTACACCACATTATTGAAAAGGCTATAGTACCGAATAAATTTGATGTAACTTTAGCAACCCCATAAAATCAGCCTTTAAGCAATAGACATTTTATACTTATAATTGTAAGTATCGTCATCAAGTTGTACAATATATGAATACTCAGTGTGTGGATTTTTTGAAACAATATTTTGAAAAATGAATTCTACTCTTGTAAAAAAAAAGAAAACGACACTTCGACCGACTGAATCACTCTTAACATGAAAAGTCAGGCATGTATCGCATACTCAGATCTACACACTATGAAACATTCGGTAAGTGTCGGATATGCTATCTAGGTAAAAGCACTTCTTAATAGATGATAATACTAGTGAGAAGATTTAATAAATGCATGCGTAGAAGAAATTCATTCAATTACTCAACTCTTTACCAAACTAACGATTTATTCTCGTATACATCCGGCTAGTCATTCATTTTTTTTATTTGAGATTTTTACAAATAGTTCATGAATTCCATGATAATAAACTGTAGGAAAACACCCAAATGGGTTTAAAGTGCATGAAAAGATTGACAAAATATGACGAGAATAGATATATAATGAAAATATTAATAGGATGTGTTGTAAAAGTGGTCATTTTTATTAGCTTTTGATCAACAAGGACAAGAGTGTATACAGTACTCACGTACAATGTATGCGGGTAATGCATGCCTTCATCCGGACGCCCCGTATTGGGACAAGTTAACTAGCTTATTTTCAGTCCTATAAAACCAAGTGCTAAAAAATCGATAGAAAATTTGAGAGAAACAACAATATATAATCTGCATGAGCCAATTATATATACAATAGGAAATTTCCATGCAATGCTAATGATGCTTCAAATGTACTGTTTCCTCTTATACTTAAATTTAGCATCTTATACAAGCAATTCACATGTCAAAGACTCAACACAACCTAGCTACTTTTGAAGTTGGCAGGGTGGTTGTACACAGGAATAATGTCAAAGTTAAAAAGTGTTACTTTCAACAGCCACTTTGAAAAGCTTGTTGTGTATTCAATTACTTTGGCAACTACATCATCATTTTGAAGTGTTAAGTGACTAAACAATATCCAAGTGGAAAAAGGAATGTCATAGGTATCACTTCCAATAATTTCAAAACCTTAACTTACAACTTCACGATGCAGATAATTTGACTTTTCTAACAAGTGGAATTATCAATCTTAGCTTCAGGTTTATCCATTTTTCTGTATAATTTCATAGAGAAGTTTTGTTCTCTCCTAAGTTGAATGCCATGCAAGAAGAAATTGAAATTATCAGTCTTTTTGATATAGTGTTGACTCTCCATGTGGTGGTTCTTACCAAAAAATATAACTGACAACGATTTGAAAATTTTGTCAATTTTCTTTTGAGAAAAATAGTGGGAAAACACCCATGATTTATTAAATCACAATTAATGAATACAAACAATATTAACTTTAAATAATACCTTGATTTTGATTAATATTCTAACTTTGAACTAAAACTTTGGAAGTTTTTCAAAAAATCAGAAGAACACGAAATCAGTACCACGCCGACCTAATTTATAGAATAAACAAAATCAGAGATAAAGGGTTTTGAATAATATCCTACTTTTGAATAAAATCAAAGAGAAAGAGGGCGCTCCCTCCCGAAGACAAAATTGGAGAGAGAGAGAGAGCTTCGTCCATTTCTCCCCCGCCGATCTAATTTCTAGGCATGGAGAGAGAGAGAGAGAGAGAGAGAGAGAGAGAGAGGGGGGGGGGGGGGGGGGGGGGGGGGGGGGGGGGATTGTTCATATTTGTTAGGCTTAGATCCCTTGTAACTTAAAATCTAGACGGTTATGAATGGTTCAGATCTATCGGGTCGTGTGGTTAAGTTTTGTTTAGATCTAAAGAATTAATTAAAACAAACGATGGGACTACCAAAAATTTTGGCCGCCAATTTTTTTCATCCCGCCAAAGTTTACTAAGACAAAACTAATTTTATTGGGAGGGAATCAACTCTTAGTTTAAAATAAGTTATATTATTAAGATCCATATATGAATATCCTAAATAATAATATCTTTTATTTCAAAATAAATAGTCGTCCCAAATATTAATCTTAGGACTATTAAAACTAGCGCATATCTAATAGTGACGTGCCAAAAGCCCTCTTTTTTGTAGTGGTTATATTCTCCAAATTTTATCTTTCAAGAAGAAGGAGAAGGAGAAGGAACCGAAAAAAGTTCTAGGATTTGATCTGAAGTAGTTCGTTCGAAGGGATCCGCATCGGCTCGCCTTCGTGTTCTTAGCTTCCGTAAAC
The DNA here is from genome assembly GCA_029216955.1 of Iris pallida. Taxonomy (NCBI): domain Eukaryota; kingdom Viridiplantae; phylum Streptophyta; class Magnoliopsida; order Asparagales; family Iridaceae; genus Iris; species Iris pallida. The sequence goes on along the minus strand of JANAVB010034617.1, from coordinate 7,535,301 downwards.
CTATTTCTCATTATTCTGATCAATTCGTTGTTTTGAGTATTTGTGATGATCCATGTTGGATTGATGGGAGAAGCTAGAAGAGAGTTGGGGTACTTTCTTACTCATTAGCAAGGCCTTTTCATGTTGGAATCAGATCATCATGTGAATTTTAAAGTTGATTGTGTTTGTGTTTGTCTTTTGTTTGATTGGCAGCTTGCATTTTACTTTGGTCCTCGATGGTTTGTTCCGATTGGGGAATGATTATTCCGCTAGTTCCTTGTCCGTTCCCAATGTGGTTGATAATCTAAGGGTCTGCTTGGTAAGGGTGTTTTCACCGGCTCTGGGGTGTTTTTAAACTGCCCATTATGAAAACCCATGCTTGTTAATTTTTTTGAGCCACTGGATTTGTTGAGCTCAAAAACCACCCAAAACTGGTATAATGTATTTTTGGGTGGCTTTATAAACAACCCAAATCGGAGGGTTTTTGGTGTCTTTATTATTTTCTTTCATTTACATCCTCGCCAAAAAATATATAAATATAACTACTAATAACTAAACCCTATATTATTATTTTTTTCTTTTTGTGTTTCTCTTTCTTTCCTTTCCGTGGCTGCTTTTTCCTTCCCGATTGAAGGAAAATTGAGAAAGTTGTCATGTACTTGTCCTCGGAGCTCCATTGGGTGCGTAGTTGTTTTCTGAGACAAACATAAAGGAAAAGCTATATAGGGGTTACCTTCACGTCCATAAATTCATATTTTTATCAAAAATAACTTTTATTTATATATGGACATACACTACAAAAATACTGATAAATAGCGACTGACTTTAGCGACGGAAGATAATCCGTCGCTAAATAGCGACGAAATAGCGACCTTATAGCGACCGATTTTTTATGCATAATAAAATTTCAATATACGTCGCGGAGTCCGTCGCTAGTCCGTCGCTAAGTTAGTACCGACATCTTAGCGACGGAAAATTTTCGTCGCTGGCGATGAATAAAACTGTGGCAGCTAACCTTTCATTTTCAATCTCAAAATTTGCCCAAATTTCTAACTTCCCCCCAAAACCCCCGAAACCCTTTACTCCTCCTCCTCCTTCGACCGCGATCTCCGATGCGGCAACACCCCACCTCCTTCCTCGACTACCCCCTCCTTTCCCGACGACCCCTCCTTCTCGGCCCCTCATGCGCGAAGCCGCCCTCATGCGCGCGCAGCCCCCCTCCTCCCCCGACCCCCCCTACGGCGGCCCCCTCCTCCCCCGACCCCCCCACGGCGGCCCCCTCCTCCTTCCCCTCCTGTTCCCTACTGCTCCTAGGCCCCGTCCTCCTCTTCGGCCCTGCCGGAGACACCCTCTCCAATCAGCCTTCAACCCCCTCCTTCCTCCAATCAGTCTAGGTAATTTTTTTTTAAATTTTGTGTTATTTTTTTAAAATAATGTTAATGAATACTTTTGCTTGTAAATTGGGTGATGTAGTTGGTTTTGTAAAATTTGCGTGTAAACTTATGTTAATATGAAAAAGTTTGGCTCATTGAAAACACTACAAAATAAGAAAATTAATTTGAGAAAGGGAATGGAGAAAAACAAAGGTTAGAGGGCATATTTGTGGCAACAATCTTGTAAAGTATATTTTAAATAACTTTGTAAGGCTTAGGGAAACGACATGTCTCAAATCCGAATAGACGAAAGTTGAAAGGGAATGGAGAAAAACAAAAATTACAGTTGCATTATTAAAAATGTTGGCATATTGCATTATTTGAGAGACCGACACCGATATGATTTAGCTTGAAAGACCGATACCGATATGATACGGCTGATAGTACTAATCCGATAAGGCTAATTTAATATCGATATGATACGGTATAAGGATATGACCGATACAAAACCAATAGGCTGATACTAATCTCGATACTCAAAGGAATGGTATGATACGAATTTCGATATTAAATATTTTGATATCAATACTCATAGGAATGGTCTAATACCAATTTCGTTATCGATACTCATAGGAATGGTCGATATTACCAATTTCGATATCGATAGTCATAGGAATGATCTGATACCAATTTCGATATCCATACTCATCGGAATGGTCGATATTACTGATTTCGTCATCGAGATCTCATAGGAATGGTCTGATATCAATTTCGATATCGATAGTCAAAGGAATGGTATGATATCAATTTTGATACTAATATTGTTAACATTGTTTGTTACAATTAGGTACTAAATTAATTTTTACTTATATTTACCCAATATATGATACTTGGTGCAGAATTGGTTTCAACAATGAATCGATACATAGTTAACTGTTCGTGGATGTACAATCGACGACATGAGGGCAAGATTGGTTTGACGGATGATTTCAAGGCGGACATCGAAGAATTTCTGAGATACGCCAGTAGCCAACCTTATTTTATGGACGGAGGCTCATAAAGTGTCCTTGTGTCAATTGTCGTAATATATCATTTACATAGGTAGATATCGTGAGAGATTACCTCTACAGGAAGGGTTTCGTACCGAACTACAACAAGTGGACGGCTCAAGGAGAACCTTTGGTTCCGCAATATCAGTCCTCATTCAATACGGAGGTGGGAGACCCCACTCTTGGAGACCACTTCCAATATCAGCATCAAAACTTGGCACGTGAGTTGGTATTTGATGCGGCTTGTACCGGTCCAAGTTTTGATTCGGAGGATCTGAATCCTGTTGCAAAGGAGTTATATGATATGTTCAATCATGCAGATACTCCGTTATATCCGGGTTGTGATTCTCATTCTGTCCTGTCGGTGGTGATGCGGTAGTTGAACCTCAAGTCTGATTTTAACTTGTCGTAAGAATGCCACTATAAGAATAGGGATTTTTCTTGACAGTGATTCCCCGTCAAGAAATAGGTATCTTGACGGTTGTAGATCCGTCAACTAGGCCGGAGTCAAGAAAAGTCCCTCCTTTTCTTGACGGTCCCTGACAGGGCTTTTCTTGACGGTTTTTTTGCCGTCATTTTATGTAGTTTTCTTGACTGTTTTTAGCCGTCAAGATAGCTCTTTTTAGGAACCGTCAACATAGACAGAAACTTTTCTTGACTCCGGCCTAGTTGACGGCCTTTAACCGTCAATAAAAAGCATTTGTTTTGACGGACAAAATCCGTCATGAAAAACACTATTTCACGACTATATTGTGCAGCATGATATGAATTAAAGTTGACGTTTGACAATTGTCAAGAGAAGCTATCCAAAGTACCGTCAAGAGAAGCATGCCAAAATTTTGTCAAGAATTATATAATATTAATCAACCACACATTATATCAATCCAGAAGCTACACACATCAAATTACTATAAAACCCAAATTTCATATTAACAAACTGTATTGTTCATACAACAAAAAATTCCAATACACATCCATAGAGTATTCTTCACTTGTCCAACCACAACATAATCCAACCATAAAGTACACATCCCACATCTGTTGTTTCCATACCACTTAAACAATATCCAAACCACAAATATCCATCACTTTTCACCACAAAACATAATCTACCAAAACTACAAAATGAAACAAAAAAAGTAGCAAACTATATTGAAGCATATCCCTCCATATCCACACATTCCCCTATTCACAGCATTCAGCACCTTCATTTTTCAGCTAGTTCCTGAGAGAATAAGAACACAGTATCAACTCACTATTACAGAATTATCAATACAATTTGGCTAAATGTGCAATATGTTTGTGACTATTAGCATGAAACATACAAGCAGTTCTAACCTAATAACAAAAACTTAAAAGTTATACCTGCCATAGTACAAGTTTGTGTAGCGAACCCGGTTTATTATTTTCTCACGAGCTTTAAGGATTGTATCGGCAAAGCGGTTTCAACAGAGCTGCTCGATACATCTTTTCTGGGGAAACCTGCCTCTTGGAGGTTGTATTCTCGTCTAAAATTTCCATAATCAAAAGGTGATCATTCACATAAATCAAATGCTTTAGACCTCTGGGATTCAGAACCACCTTCTCATAAGTTCATGCTTACCATCATGATCTGACTGGGTTCCGACATGGCCACATGAATTTGACACCTATTTGTTGTGCCCTAGTGCAATTTGGAGTGTCCATTTAATGTGAGACACTATCTAACACGGAATGGATTTCTTGAGTGGTCGTGCTTCATTGTCTATGATGGGTTCACTTTCTCAGTTCAACATTCTAGGGAGTACTCTACCTAATTCAATCATTTCATATGATTGTGCATGAGTTCAGAGGATGAAATATGTTGTTAGGTCAAATCAAGTTGGACTAGTCATATATGGTATATAAAAAAAACAACCTTATGACATATAAAATGAAAATAACCTAATCAAAAAATGAACACAATAGTTGTCTTTGTTTTTTTTTCCCTTTTTTATGGGTACAATCTCCTCAAGGATAAAGCTCATAATAGTTGTCTTCCTTTCTTTTTTCTTTTTTATGGGTACAATCTCCTCAGGGATAAAAGCTCATAAATAGTAATATGCAATGCATCTGTTAAGTATGATGGTTGGCTTACAGAGGAACTTGGAAATGTCAAAAACTAAAATAATTCTAGGTATTTACCTGATTAAAAAAAATAAAGGTCGGGGTATTAAAATGAAAAATGTGATAGTTTGGGGGTATTCCAGCGAAAATTAGAATATACATATTCGCAAGAGAGAGAGAGAGAGAGAGAGAGAGAGAGGAGAGAGAGAGAGAGAGCCCACGACATGCATCATAAATCAATGAGTAAAAAAAAATAGCAATCAAATTGTTCAGATGTTTCATGATGAAATACAACTGCTATGAATTCATTACTTTTAGCACGATGCAAAAACAGAACCTGGAGCATGCATTTTCCTATATGTATGTTTCATTCAAGAAGCTTGTCACTATATTACGCATACAGAGTGTGTTCGCCTTAATATCTTTCCAGTGTGCACATATTTAGGCTCCCAGTCAGATTTGTAGCATGTATGTTCCAATTATTTTGGGAAAGCATTTGCTACAGGCAATATACCAATGTGCATAACATACAAACATGCGGAACCAACCTCATATCAGACACATCTAAAGTAGATGTGTCCAAACATATTGGGTACGTAATACATACAAGAGATGGAGGCACTATGATGCAATACAATTTTAGCAGTTTACCAGTAAAATATACCATATCAGTAGGATAGTATTCCAGTAGAGTATTAGCCTATGAAGTTCAACTCAGTCTTAGTATCAGTCAGTGAAGCAATCAGCATCAGTAGAGTGACATCCAGTATCAGTTCAGTAATATAGCTTGGTAGCAATATCAGTAGGATAATATTCCAGTAGAGTATCAATACATAAGTATAATTCCTCTAAGAGTATCAGTACTCAGTATACACTACACCAAAACAGGCATAATAGAAGAATTGATTGATCAATCAGTGCATAGTTTTGTATCAGAAGCAAATAATAACTTTTAGGTTTAAGACAAAAATGAAAACCAGATCTCTTGTACAAAAATAATAAAAATCTATACATGATGCTACAATAGGGCCTATTATCATGAGTTGAAAACAGGTGTCAGTGTGTGCGTATAGATATCAAAAAACCATCACTTATATATAGCCATATATGTAACCATTGCATATCTGCTAAAGAGAAGATGTACCTTGTAAGCCACTGTAGACAAATTGTTGTATCAACGTACCCATACCTATGCTTCAAAGCATATATCTGATCATAGCATTGTATGTAGTTTTTATGTGGATTGCCATTCTCCATCCTTACAACAGCTTCATACTACTCCAGCCCCGTAACCAAAATAATATATATTATTGAATTTATAACTTAAGAGCATCTCCATCCTTACAATAGCTTCACACTACTCCATTCTCCATCATTACAATTCTTTCATCGATCTAATATCATAGAGCTGTGAAAAAAGAAAAAGAAAACAGAAGATCAGAACCAAGTATTGCTAATACCTTTATATCTGAATAGGTGGAACCACAAAGTTTGTGTGCCTCATTGACATTGCACAGCAAGAGAAATAATGAGCACTATGTAAATTAGGAGCTTTTGGATCAACTTCTTTGGTACTACAAAAGTCTATTCAAGGCAAAAAAGTTTTGGTGGGGCAGTAATTGCTAGTCTTACACACTATAGATAGGTTTCTTTCAGCACATTATTTCTTCATAGTGCACATAAATCTTACATTTCAGTTACATAACATAGTTTGCATTATATCTTATCCTCATGGTCAAAGTTTCAAGCAAAAAAGTTTCAATTTCAAGTTTCTAAATGAATCCTAAAATCAGTTGGCTGCAAAAATCCTCCTCTTCTCAAAACAGGACTTGAAGATTCCTTAAGCTACTAGGGCCCTTGTAGCTAGCAAACTTTAAGAGATTTCAGAAGCTGAAACAATGTCATTTTCTACAGAATCAATTTCAAAAATTAGATTCTAGTACTGGCTTCTTGAAGATAACAAGAACTCAAAGCAATTGAATGAATGAGCAATAATCAATTCTTGAATGTAAGAGATGTTAGAATCATGCTTTCACCATAACCATGCAGTTATAGCTAAATTTTGTGGAAAAAGGATACCCTCCTCAAGATGCATGGTAAGTTTACAACAAGTACAACATAAACTTTAATACTTCGTGCTCTTTAATGTCCACGACACTAAACCAAAAATCTAGAATTTTAGCTTGATGTTCATTTGAAGTTTACAGTCCCTTGCTTACAATGAACCAAAACAATTAGAATTTTAGCGAGGGTTGAGAATAACCAACGACATGTTGAAGGTGAATTTTGGACACAACTAGAATTCATGCAACATTGGTCAGCTCGACTTCCAGATCTTACAGGTTTATATCCCTTCCCTAATCCTATGATAAGCAAAATTGGATGTCTATTTTATAATGGTTAACCTGAGTGACAGTGGCTAGGCATATAAACTTGTAATGGACAGAGGTCGCCCTACTTGCATTTTAGGTTAAGGTTGTATACCTGTGTCATACAATAGTTTACCTGCATTTCCCTGAGACATGATTAGAAAGGGTCGATTTGGTTATTCTTTCCTAGAGTACTTTGAAACTAATTATACGGATAACCCTATAGTTTGTATTTTCTATAGAAACTTATAGTACTGACCACATGCTCTGACCAGCTCTATGTTGTATAAAATTTATAAAGCAGAGAGGTGGTTAGTGTAATTATTTTCGGAATAAGGATAGTTCATGTAATGTTCATGAAACGTGGGTGCCTACTTTGAGTTCATTAGTAAGTAAGAGATCGAAGCAACCAAAAATATAGCTTGGAGGGGCTTGAATGTGCAGGGGCCCTTCATGAGTGTCCTTGGGGGAAGAAGGAAGGGTGTCAGTAATTTTATGACATTGTGTTTCACTTCCTATAAAAGTAGTTAACCTCTAGAACTGTAGCACTGTTCTTCTCATGCGCACTACACTGAGGGCGCATAGAAGCAACATAGTGCTGAACGGTACCATTCTTGTTGCACGAATGCCGGTTCCTGACTGGCACACTGGTGGCAGCACTAAGAATTTGATCCATTGACTCTAGAGCTTTGGCAGCAGCTCCATGCACATCTAGTGCTAAGTAGTGATTCAGATCCACGTCTAGTGCTACAAATATATAGAAATTGATGTACATACCAAAAGATCTGCGGTACGAGTGATTCGAACCGATTCCCTTTTTTGCAGCATTTTACCGAACAGTTGGTGTTCGAATCAATTCTGAATTGATTGTGAAGGATCACGGAGGATGAATTTCTTACGAATGGGTTCAGAAAACTGTCAATGTGATCGAAACTCAGTCAAGAACCTCTCGACGTTCTCTGGACGCCAATATTGAATCTGACTTTAATTAAGAAGGAAGAAGATGAAAATATGATATGAAGAAAATTCGGGGGTCGTACGAGGTCCGCCACGAAGACATGATCCCGTATCATCGAATAGCAATCGACATCATCTCGTCTCTGGAAGGATTCTTCATAGAACATGTTCCCAGACTCCAGAACATTGAGCCTGATACACTAGCTGGTTTGACCGCTTCCCTAGCTATGCCAAATTACGCTCGTCATCAGGTCGACATAATAGGCCGTGAACTGGTCTGTCCTAAGGATAACATTCGATGCATTGAAAGCTACTCCGCCCTTTCAGTCAACGAAGCACCAGACTGGAGACAGCCGTTCATTGACTTCGTAGTATACGACATCCTGCCAGAGAATCCGAAGGAAGCTACTTCTATCAGAAGACGTTCTCTCAAATTTTTCTATGATACAGAGACAAAAATGCTGTATCGCCGATCCTATGATGGGTTGCTGCTTCGGTGTCTATCAAATAAAGAAGCCAAGCAGGCCGTACGCGAGGCCCATGATGGTGTCTGCGGAGCCCATCAACCTGGCCCGAAACTGCAAGACCGCCTTCGCCGAATGGGCTATTACTGGCCTACGATGGTTGCAGATGCAATAGATTATGCACGAAAGTACAAAGCCTGCCAAATCTATGCCGACTTCATCCACTAGCCATCTGAATTCCTACATCCGACTGTGGCCTCCTGGCCATTCGAAGCATGGGGTATGGACATCGTCGGCCCAATTACCCCGCCTTCGTCTAGAGGACACCGATTCATACTCGCAATCACCGATTACTTCTCCAAATGGGCGGAAGCCATCCCATTGGCAGAGGTGAAAACTTCAAACGTGATCAGCTTCCTTAAGCATCATGTCATCTACCGCTTTGGACTGCCCCGAAGGATCATTCACGACAATGGGCAACAGTTCGCAAGCCACATATTTTATCGGTTCTGCGACAAGCACCAAATTCAGAATATTGCTTCGACACCCTACAACCCAGCAGCCAACGGGATAGCAGAAGCATTCAACAAAACCATAATCAAGCTACTCAAGAAATTTGTGTCCTCTAACAAGCACGACTGGAACGAGAAGCTCGGCGAATGCTTATGGACGTATCGCACCACAGTTCGAACAGCCACCAGGAATACACTATTTTCCCTGGTGTACGGAAGTGAGGCAGTTCTCCCATTAGAGACTCAGATCCCCTCACTCTGTGTCGCCCTCACACATCAGTTGACGAAAGACGAAAACCACCATCACCGACTACAGGAATTGGAGGCCCTAGACGAGAAACGCCTGTTAGCTCAACAGCGAATCGAACTATATCAGGCCAGAATCTCCGAAGCTTTCAACAAGAAGGTCAAGGTCAGAACATTCCAAGTAGGCGATCTCGTTCTGGCGGTTCGAAGGCCGATGGTTACGACGCATAAAACCGCAGGTAAATTTCAACCAAAATAGGAAGGCCCGTTCATCATCGAAGCTGTCTTCTCCAACGGCGCCTACCGCCTCGTAAAACAAAATGGAGACTTACTCATGTTGCCCATCAACGACAAGTTCCTGAAGAAGTATTATGTCTGAAACAAAATCCTCGAGACATCTCAGAGTGTCGAGTTATGTACCTCCCCGTACCACTGAACTTACATTCTGGTTCCATGGATAGAGTCATGTACCCGCTGGTACCTCTGAACTCATTCCTACATTCTACAATCATTCGAGTCACGTGCCCGCTGGTACCTTTAAACTCATTCCCATATTTTCCAATCATTCGAGTCACGTGCCCGCTGGTACCGCTGAACTCACACTCACCATTCTCCAGATTCTCGAGTCATGTACCCTTTTGTGCCGCTGAACTCACATCCACAACATCCCAGATTATCGAGTCACGTGCCCGCTGGTGCCACTGAACTCACACTTTCACAATATCGAGTCATGTACCCGCTGGTGCCCCTGAACTCACACCCGGTCACTCTTTCAGATAGTAAGTCATGTATGATCATACCTCTGAACTTTCTTCCTATAAAGATCCTCCCTCATGATCCACTACCCGCACTCCCAGTACACAAAAAGGGTAACGGGTCCACAAACTTCGAAAATGACTATGTCGATGCTACCTCTGAGTCGTTTCACTTCCGCCAAAAACAAATCACCCCTACATAAAACTTTTATGTCCTCATTACCTCTGAGTCGTTTTATGTACCCCTCTTCATTGAGCCCACTCCTGCCATGTCCTCATTACCTCTGCGTGGGAAGGCTCCGTAGAAGAAACCTTTATACTTGCCATGTCCTCATTACCTCTGAGTAAGTATGTCGGTTCCCTTTCAACCTATTATCCGTACCCACAACCGGAGTACGACAAGGATAATAGGTCTACAAACGTCCGCTGTTGACCATAAATGTCCTCTGCTGACCACAAATGTCCTCTGTTGACCACAAATGTCCTCTGTTGACCACAAATGTCCTCTGTTGACCACAAATGTCCTCTGATGACCACAAATGTCCTCAGTTGACCACATATGCTGTACCGGGTCTCCAGTACACGCCCATCCCTTCCCTATCATGCCTGGGAGCCCAGTTGCTCCCTAGCATTCTCTCGAATACCAAAAACTTCTATAGCTGTCTTATCGCGAAGTTGTTCTAGGTATTCCTCTCCAAAACTTTTTACTCGTACCTAAAACCAAGGTACGCACAGGGTAACAGGTCCACAAATAATCCCCCAGCAGGTCTAATTCCGCAAACCCCATGAGTATAAGAAAGAGAAGATGAGTTGAAACATGCTCATTTATTCAAAATTCAAAGTGCTACATCATTTGGGATCACATCCCTTACAAAATGGAAACAAAAAGAAAAAAACACTGCAGAAGAAAACAGAAAACCGATCACTGCTCTGGGGCACATAACGCCATGAGACGGTCCGTCAGCAAGGCAACCGACCGCTCAAACCTCTGTTTAGTTCGACGCTCCGCCTCTTGGGTCAGTGCTGCCGCGTCCTCCAGATGAGCGTGAGCTTGCCAATTGTCCTCAAATTTCTTGAATGCCCGCTCAAGGTTAACAGAAGATCGGGAAACTTTCTCGGCCTTCCGAACGATTGACTCCTGTTCCGTATGAGCAGCCTTCAGCTCCGACTCTAGGAAGGCCAATTCCTTCTGAAGTACGAGAATCCGCTCTTTCGTGTCAGCTATTCCACGAGAAGCAGCCTCTTCCCGAGCCCTACAAGCTTGACTTCGACGACCCAGCCTGTTATATAAAGCGGAAAGCTCGTCAAGGTCCCCCTTCACAACTAGCCCGGTAGTGTCTCGAGCGAGCTTTATCCTATCCCGAGCATTAATAAGGAAGACCCACTCCCGTTCAATTACAGCAGGCAAGTCAGCTTGCCGTAACACCAGCAATCGGGTCATGAGCTGATTAACCTCTGCCAACTTGGGCTCCAGGAGTGCAGCCAACCCCACCCCGCAGGAAGAGTCTTCAAAGTTTCAATCTGACCCCGAGTGCACCGCAGGGATAGAGAAAAAGGGATCCCCCGTTCTATGGCAGCATCTACGCCCCTCTTTAAATGGCGATAGAAGCTGTCGACCACATCCTGCGATACCTCGTCCAGAGCCTCCGAAGAAGCCGGCGTCAACGGGAGTGTAGCTGGCAACACTGAAGAAGACGCGACAGAATCTGCCGCTCCTGCCACGAGGGAAACAAACTCCGTGCGGAAGGACGCCTGAACAGCGGCCAACTCCTCTTCAGCAGCCCGCAGAACTTGAATGCTCGGCAGGGTCGAGAAGTCAATCTCCGAAGCCGTATAAGCAGCAGAGGATGAGACGGAGACCATCGCTCCCGGAACAAGCTCCACTCCCATCTGCCCAAAACTTGCGGGAGGCCCCTCGACATGAGTCGGTAAAGGAGATAAAACGCTCCTTTCCCCCAGATCGCAGCAGGCCGAGCCTTCCCCAAGAATATCTGCTGTGGGAAGTAAAGGGTCAGGACCTGTAGGGCCAAGACAACCATAAATCAATTTGACCTGGAGGATATCTTGATAGAGCAAATAAGCCCCCTCACTAGTCAATATTTGGCTTATCTTACCAGCGAAAGAGTGTGGAGGCTGAGGTTCGCCTACGGCCACCACAACCTCTCCACCAGCGGCCTCAGAGTCGAACATAATAGACTCCTCCACCCCGGCACCCTCGGGAGGGGACGCGATGAGATCGGCGTCGCCTTGCTAAAATCCAGCAATCTTAGAGACAGACCCGAGGAAACCTTTGTCACCCCGGACCGAGGCCTCAGCAACTTGGGAGTCCTCAGCCGCCGCTGAGAGAGCCCCCACATAAAGGACCGCAGCACACATGCCGCTAATCAAAGCAGCAAAGGCCAGATCAACTCCAGGGGTAGCAGACGGTTCAGGAGAGCCTGGTTCGTCAGACGCCTACAAAGAAAAACTGAATAGGTCATATCTCCAAGAATAAGAAAGCCACAACAAGGAGATAGCTCCAACATAGTCTTACCTCCAAAGCACTGTCAGCATCCTCACCCCTCTCCGTAATAAGTAGCCTATGAGGTCTGACCGCAGCTCTCTTTACGGAAAAGGCTACTCCTCCGTCAATAGACTCATGCCTGCCCCGCTTACGCGAGGGACCAGGCACGGCAGGTGGTGGTTCTACCCTCACCACCTCTGATACAGGTGGCAACTGATCTACCACCTCATCTAATACGACCGAAGGTTGATCCGTCATCATCTCATCTGCCATGATGGGCGGTTGATCCGCCGCTGCTCCGCTACCAAAAGAGAGAGAGAGAGTCCTCGTCGTCCCATTCGTTGCTTTCCTCAACTGTGTTAAAGGACTCGGAATCGGGCACGGGAACCCTATTCGCCCATTTCTTCTTCGCCTTCGACACCGTAGCCTTCTCCGCCAAACGAGTGCCCACGATGAAGCTAGTCCTCGAGTCAAAATCAACAGGAGGCTGGTTTACCGTAACATGGTATAAGGCCGCCATATGCAAGATTTCCCCCAGCACGTTTGCTGCAGGAACTGAGAAACTAGTTCGAGTATAACAAGTGTCATAGTAGCTCCATGCCCTAATCCCATCAAGGAAGCTACCCTCAAATCCCAGGCTGGAACTGGGATGCCCAAGGAATAGTTGACTATACCCAAATTGACGGGCAAACCTACTGGGCAAGTAGGGCTCTAGGAACACAGTGTTGCGGTTGCGATAAACTAAATGCGCCGGGCGAATGTTACGCAACCATAAATGCATCTTCTCAGTTAAGAAATGAGGAGATCCAACGCCATTAACATGGACACTCCTCACTTCCTGGTCGATAAAACGGGGAACGAACACGAAGAAATCTTATCCGTCCACCCTCGCCAGTATCCTCCGACACGCCGGCATGGTACTATATTCCTAAGGCTGATGGCGATGTCTGAAAAGAAAAGCATCGTCGTCCTTAACGCCGTCTCCCGTCCCAGGCCTCATCAAAGACCGATAATGCAACAACAGCCACCCCAGCAGGTAATGATAAGGCAGCTCTATACGTTCAAAGTCCGTCACCACGTCACGAGCAATGACCTTGGACGAGAAGGCACGGAGACCGTGATAAATGCAGCACACCATAGCGGGAAGGAGAGCCAGCCTGACCCCAAAGGCCAACTTCACAGCGAGAAGAATAAAGTGACGGTCGATCCTCTCGATGGAACCTGCCCCTTCCGAAACCACACAATTGTGCAACCACACCATCAAAAAGCCTGCCAAGAGTGCCTTCTCTGACAGCCGCCGAGTACCACAATAAAAATAGCTGAAGGAGTCAATCTGGCTTCCAAACTTGTCACCCTTAGACTTTGACCTCCTAGCAGTCGACACCAAGCCTTCTACTTCCCTAGGAGTCTGACGACCTCGGGAAGTAACTCGGCCAGCAGCACTGAATTTAAAAAGATAGGAGACCCAAGAGTTGGTATGGGGAGTGTCCCCTTCGGAGCTATCATTTTTCTTGATAGCCGTTTGGTGACAGGTACTATGGTGACATAACAGTTCTTGGTATACAGCGACGAAACCTGGGAATCGTCGATCTAGATCCTGGAACTCCTCGTTCGTTGGAGTGTACGCTTCGAAGGGCTCGTCTCCCCAGGAAAGCATGGAGACAGCATACATCTCATGGAGAGCGAGCCCCAACTCCCCTACAGGTGTGAAGAAAGTTCCTGTCCGATGATTATACATCTCCAGAAGGGCCATGAACAACGGCTTATTAATGGGCAATCCGTGGCTGGTACCCCGTATAACATCATAAAGATTGACTTCTCGTAAAAATGCCTTGTAGTTCCACAGGATCCACGAAGTCAGGTTAGCCCACGGGGGAATGGGGTGTAACCAGCTCGGCAGTGCCAATCTGCCAACAGGATAGGACCCTTTTCGAGCAAGCTGGCTCAGGAAGGTATCGGCCTGAGAAAATGAGAAGTTAGGACTGAGTGTGTTGATAAAGGTACCCGGAGCTAACCCCATCACAGATCGACTTGCCGGATCTTTGATCGTGCGTAATGACCCAGTAGTTTTATTGTAACGGATGTTACCCACAAACATCCCCGGTCTGGTTGGAGTGAGGGAGTCTGTTATCTGCCTATCCAATAAGATCATATTGAACCACGCAACAGAGAAATGACGCTTCATAATGGGGATATGAATCGGTATCCCGTCCAGATTAAAATCCCAACTCTCAGAGATATCCAACACTCGGGAGTTTTTTATGATCAATGCATCCCTAAAGAGGAAGACCGGCCTCAGATACTTCCCATTTGGCTTCCCGGAGCTCATCATGTCACTAAGGAATTGGAAAGATTGAACCCTGATAACATTCAGTCGCTCCAAAGGCTCATTAACAAGGAGCTGCTCTGACACTTGACGAACTAAATCGTCCCGTCGCACATCCGAGGCAAGTTGATTCGAGCCAACCAAAAGTTTCCCCGCAGGATTTACTGGCAGATTCACTGAAGAAATGACGAAAGAAATAAGATTAGAGGATAGTCAAAACAAGAAGCATCTGAAAGATCATTCGAGTCTATGCGGCTCGGGTAGTCACAGCCGCATGCGGCTCAGAACCAGATGAGTCTATGCGGTTCGGTTCATCATAGCTTTATGCGGCTTCGAGTCAGACGAGTCCATACAAATTAAGTTCAGATGAGCTTATGGAGCTTCTGCGGTTTAGGTTCAGAAGGGCCTATGCGGTTCAAGGTTCACATGGACTCAACAAACAAACCTAGACGCTGATGCGGCTCGGATTCAGGTGAGACTATGCGGTTCAAAGTCCACGCAGACTCATACGGCCCGGAACAGATAGACTCATGCGGCTACAAGCAGATGAGCTTATGCGGTTCAAAAGTGAACTACGCTCATGCGGTCCAAACCAAAAATATATATGCGATTCAGATCGAGTATGACAAGCCCATGCGGCCCCCCTGGGCGAAGTGCTTATGCGGTCATATCGAAGAACCTTGTACATGCGGCTTGTGCATAAATTATGCAGCAGAGCCATGACAGTTAGGGTTCTAAGGCAACGCCCTTACCAGCAATAGGTGGATGAACGTCGGGATGAACAGAGTGAACAGCGGTCGGCGGAGGAGTGGCCACGTTCGTCGCCACAGCCACTGCAGAAGCGACCGCCTTGCCCATCACAGCCTTCGACGCAGCAGCCTTCTTGGGAGCCATGGGTGCTTGGGAGAGGAAGGAGTTAGAAAGATCGAAGAGAGAAAAGAAGACACCCCAGAACGAAAGTATTTCTATTTATAGACAAGGAAGGAACGCCTCGATTCGCGTACAATATGATAACCGACTCTTCGATCATCGAGGCAAAACGGCTTAATAATAGCCTGACTCTTGGGATCCTGGCCCAAAAAAGAGGCTCTTAAAATCTAACAGCAAATCAAGAGCATTAAATACAGAAGATTTACAAAAGATTTGCACACGTGGCAGAAAGACGTGGCAAGAAGCTCATGCGGCCAAAACAGCCCATGCGGCTCAGAGAGTCATGCGGTTGAGGTAATCATGCGGCTGGTCAAATCCATGCGGTTAGGACAGAATACGTCCATGCGGTTCTGGCATAATCATGCTTCTTATTCAAAGTATTTTAATTTTGCAAATTGAAAACTTTGAAGGGGGTCTTGTAAAAGCATGAAAAAGAAGAAAAAAATGATCCATGCGGCCAAGGAGCCACATACGGCTCAAGAGTCCCATGCGGCTCAAACACAGAGTGGACTCCATGCGGCCAACAGAGAGAAGCCACGTGTCTTTTTAGAACGGCTGTACCCAGCATCATTCAAACACAATTAATGCTCTGACGGCTGACAATTAATGCTCTTACGGCTGACAGCTGACAGCTGACAGCTGACAGCCCTGACGTAAAGTAGTCATGATGACTTACACAAGAGCACTATCTTCCTAGGGAACTGGAGAAAATCTTCACAGCTTCGAGGCTAGTTTATGCGGCCAGTTTAGACGAGTTCATGTGGCCAGTACAGAGAAACCTATGCGGTTTAATCATGAAGGTCCCCCATGCGGCTCGGCCATGAAGAAATCCATGCGGCTCGGCCATGAAGACTCTCATACAGCTAGGTCATGAAGACCCCCATGCGGCTCGGTCATGAACATATTCATGCGGCTCGATCATGACAACCTTCATGCGGTTCGAGTATAGAGACTATTCATGCGGCTCGGTCATGAAATCTTTCATGCGGCTCGGTCATGATGACCTTTATGCGGCCCAAACACAAACGCTCCTCATGCGGCTCAACAACAATGACAGGACACGTGTCCTAAAGATAATCAAATTTTGGGTCAAATCCCAATAATTTGGGACACGTGGCAAAAAAATGAATTAAATTGATTCATTTAGATTTACGGACATCAGCAAATCATCATGATGGGGATTTATTGCGATCAACATTAATTACTGACATGATTTGGCATAATCCTTATTAATGGCCCAGATCCTTCACGCTCAAGATTAATGGCCCAGATTGATCATTTACCAGGCCGCCGTCACTTTGAGAATGGGCAATCATTGCAAACCCTAATGATGCCCCCCACTATTATAAATAGCAAGGTGCCATTCCCTTGCAAAGGGAGGCTCCCCCAATAATCAGAGAGAAAAATACCCAGAGATCAATCTAGAGAGAGAGAAGCCAGAAGAGCAATACGAGGAGAGCAAGAAGAGCATTTCTTCGTCAATGCCAAGCATCTCGTCACAGGAGCCAAGACTACATCCGATCGTCCAAGGAGTAAGGCAGAGCTGTCGTCGCTTTCCCGAGCCTCTATCGTCACCCCCAGAATCAAAAATAAACAATTGTACTTAGATTGCTGTACCTAGGTTTTTGTCCCTAGGCTTTCTTTGTACAAGCGAGTTTGTAACGTGAAGTAAAAGTCCAGTCCTCCCATAAAACTGTTCTGCTCTTTTATATTTCATGGCAAACACCCCCTACCACCAAATTTTCCACCAATTGTAGTTAATTTGACACATTCTTTATATATATATATATATATATATATATATATATATATATATATATATATATATATATATATATATATATATATATATGCATGTTAACATTATGATTCATAGAATAGGGACAAGGGGTCATCCATTTCCTGCCGAAGGATTTTATATCCCACCCACTTAATTTTTATTTTGTACTACTACTGTTGTTGTTGGATCATTCTCTAGGTTGAACATGTGAATACTAATTTATATATTTTTACAGTTTTTCTTTTATTTCAATTAACGATTAGTTTAACTAATAATAGATTAATCAGTTGAATTTATATACATTTGGAAATCCTTCCTAAGTAATCTATTAGTTTATACATTTTTCTCTCTTTTCTGGGGCCTATATCCAAGGCAATCATAATCAACAAATTATAGGACAAACGCACCTCTTTATACTTTATAGGCTAATTAGTGTTTAGACCTTGGATTTTATAGCGGTTGGTTTAGAATTTAAGTCCTCATATGTCCAATTATAAAGTGTAGATTCTGAATTTTTATTTTATTTTTCTATTATACCCTTATTTCATGGTTGATATTAATAAAATTTACATATATGCTAGGGAAGGTATAATGAGGAAAAAATAATAAATTATTTTTTAGGATTTAAATTTTTCAAGACATGTGAGGACTTAAACTCTAAGTTGGTATAAATTTTGGAATCTAAACACTAATTTCCAAATCTATTAACTAGCAACCTAGTTAGCTTGGATCAGCTTAGATTAATACTACTTGATTATGAAAAGAAGAGAGTCAACTTGATGCACAAAAAATTGAGGCAAATTACGTACGTTGAAAAAATGCATATATGTTAATTTGGGGAAAATTTGTCTAAATAAGATTGTCTAGGCATGCAAGAGAGATAATGTTGAAGGGATTATGAGTACCAATTCACTTCTAAGACGGTAGGGGATAGTAGGTCGACCTACATATTAAACTTAAAAATACAAAAGAAAACGCAGTAAGGTGATAGTAGTGGATATAGAGTGAGTATCCTAATAGTATATAAGATATTTTAGAAGTAAAGTGTCCGTGTCAGTCCAAAGTAAGGTGTCCATGCCAGCCCTTCTCTGAAAAAGTAAGTCTACTACCGATATTGCCGATACCAATACTCATAGGAATAGTCCGATACCGATTTCCATACCTATATGTTGTTGCTCAAGCAGTTTATAGTTGCAAATGCGTAAGTGCAACATGAAAAATCTTATCAGTTAAATATGTTACCTAAGAGCATCATTAATAAGGGCAATTCATTACTAAGGGCAAATTTTCCCCAACCTCTTGTAAAAAAGGTGTCTATCGAGGTATAATTGTACTTGTAGAAATGCATGACGCCAACTTTCCAACATCGATTCTTTCGGTCTATAAGAGTTACTTCACTCAGTTTGTCAAGACAAGTAAACTTTTTAAATGTTGACGGTATATATACTATCAACATTTGGTTTTGCCGTGTAGCTACAGGCAGTTGCCTGCATTTTGCCTTATAACTTGGCCTTTGGCCTGTGCTTAAGCAGTGAGGACTTCCAGGTTAGGGTGTTAGTTCCTGAGTAGCATTGTTTAGATATTAGTTTCAGTTAAAGGGTTAGTTTAGATTAGGATATTAGTTTATGTTAGAAGGAATATGACAGTTAGTAGATGTTAAAGTAGGATATTAATTTATTAGTTAGGATAGATAGTTTGAGTTAGGATACTGCTCAAGCATAGGCCAAAGGGTCAATATTGGATATTAATTTAAAAAGTTTTACTTGTCTTGACAAACTGAGTGAAGTAACTCTTATAGACCCAAAGGATCGATATTGGACAGTTGGTGTTGTGTACTCCTACAAGTACAATTATACCTCGACAGACACCTTTTTTTTACAAGAGGTTGGGAGAAATTGGGATGAGTATCAGAATCGGTATCGGATTAGTATCGACCGTATCTGATCAGTATCGACCGTATCGGACTAGTATCGGTCGTATGTAATTAATGTCATGTACTCCTACAAGTACAATTATAATTCGACCGTATGTACTTAGTATCGACCGTATCGGATTAGTGTCGGTCTATCGGATACGACACTTTGACACAAGACAGTTGGTTTAGTCCCAACACAGTTGTTTTTGTTTCTTCCTTCAAATTCTTTGTTTGTAATATGTGGAATGAATGAACAGATTATGTTGATCCTTGTGGTTGGAATAGGATTCAGCTTGGCACTCGTCTCTAAATAGACCCCTAGTGTGAGTAATAGTGAAGAAGTGTCAATGAGTGAAATGTCACCAATAATCTCAGTTTTCTCTAAACTGTCACTCTCTACTGACCTCTATCTAAATTGTGCACCCATATCTAAACTGCCTTAACATTCATTCACTGACTGCAATGTGCATGTATCTATCTTACAGAACTATCCTCAATTGGATATGAAGATGAATTACTACTTACAGAATCATTCATGGATGTACAATCATCATCCTGATGACATGTACGGTGTACGGGATGAATTCATAGAGGGTGTACAGCAGTTCCTACAGTTTGCCAAGGCGATCCCTCAGTACATGGACGGTTCTAAAATTAAGTGTCCGTGTGTGAGATGTCGCAACTTAAAATATTATCCAGAAGTGGAAGTCACGTATCATTTACACTCGAAGGATTTTACGCCGAATTACTATCAGTGGAGCGCGGATGGAGAACTTGTGTCTTTAGCATCGGAGTATGAACCTTATGTGGATGTCCACAACAATGCTGCTTACGACGATGGGTTGGTGAACATGATTTTTGACGCGGCGGGGCCTAGTTTCGATTCGGACGATCATGATGCACCTAAGGAGGCACCGAACGCCAATGATGCACAGTTCATGGAGTTGCTGAAGAATGCAAGGACTCCATTATATCCTGGTTGTGAGGATCATTCACCGTTGGAGGTGGTTAAAAGATTATTGAGCATCAAGTCCGATTTTAACATGTCGCAAGATTGCTACAACCGTCTTATGGAGTTGCTTATAAAAATATTGCCTGAGGGTGTTAAGTTGCCTAAAGACTTCTACTGGTCTAAGAGGATGGTAAGATCGCTCTGGATGGGATACGAGAAAATCGATGCATGTCACAACGGGTGCATGTTGTACTATAAAGACGACAAGGATGAAGACGACTGCAGATTTTGTGGTATCGATCGCTACAAGGACAGTGGTAGAGAAAAGTCTGTCGGTGCCAGGAAGCCTACTGATTCGATGCACTACTTGCCGTTGACGTCGTGGTTGCAGCGGTTGTTTATGGTGAAGAAAAATACAGAAAATATGAGTTGGCATAAGCGGGAACAGACCGAAGGAGTGTTGGACTACCTATCTAATGGAGAAGCATGGAAGCACTTTGATCGAGAGTATCCAGATTTTGCTTCTGATCCGCGTAATGTTAGATTTGGTCTCTGCTCCGACAATTTTACCCCATTCGGACTTTCGGGATCCCAGTATTCTGTTGGCCTGTGATCGTCACTCCGTATAATCTACCGCCTTGGATATGCATGAAGAATCCGTATATGTTCCTCATCGTTATTATCCCAGGTCCGAAAAATCTGAAAAGGAACATCGATGTGTATTTAAAGCCATTGGTTAATGAGTTGAATCAACTGTGGAAAGGAGGTTCCAACACGTACGATGTATCTAGAAAACAAATTTTTTATATGCGGGCAGCACTTATGTGGACCATCAACGACTTTTCGACCTATGGTATGTTATCTGGATGGAGCACGCATGGTCGTCTTTCATGTCCGTATTGTATGGACCGCACTAAGGCTTTCCGTTTGAAACACGGAGGAAAACCGTGCTTCTTCGATTGTCATCGACAATTCTTGCCGAAGGATCATCCGTACCGGAGGAACATGAATGCTTTTCGTGCTGGCGTTGTGGAGAAGGCTAATCCCCTGCCAAGGTGGCCCGGATATACGATATGGGAAGAGGTAAAAGATTTACCAAGAGCTATTGAAGAGCCTGCTACGGGCTACAAGTGTGACAGATTTGGTCGCACTCATAACTGGACGAAGAGGAGTATATTCTGGGATCTTCCATATTGGAGCACCAATCTGATTAGACATAACCTTGATGTCATGCATATCAAGAAGAATATGTTTGACAACATAATTAATACTGTAATGGACGTAACGGGAAAAAGGAAAGACAATCCAAAGGCTAGATTGGACTTGGAAGAAATATGTAGACGTCCTGCATTGCATTTGATAGAGGACGGGAATTGGTAGTTGAAGCAGCCTAAGACAATTTTCTCACTGGAGAAGGAGGATAAAGTGAGACTTTGTAGGTGGATTCAAGGTCTGAAATTTCCAGACGGGTATGTTTCGAACTTGAGAAGATGTGTCGACCTCAAGGAGAACAAACTAACAGGTATGAAGAGCCATGATTGTCACGTATTCATGAAGAGGTTAATTTCGATTGCATTTCGGGAATTCTTTCCCCAGTTGTTTGGGACCATTAACCGAGCTTAGCATATTCTTCAAAGATCTGTGTTCTAGTAAGTTGCTCGTCGATCGTCTAGAAAAGCAGGAGAACGATATTGTGGTAACACTGTGCAAGCTCGAAAAGGTATTTTCTCCTGGATTCTTCGACTCCATGGAGCATTTGCCAATTTATCTTTCCTACGAGGCACGTATTGGTGGGCCCGTTGGTTATCGGTGGATGTACCCGTTTGAGCGGCATTTGAACCACCTAAAGAGGAAGGTAAAAACAAGGCTTAGATCGAGGGTTCTATTTGTGAAGCCTATATTCTTGAGGAGATTACAAAGTTCTGTTCGACGTATTTCAAACCTCATGTTGCTACGAATAGAACGAGGGCTCCGAGAAACAACGACGGTTATCAAGAATCTAATGATGGAATACTAAAATTATTCAATGCGTCCGAAAAACCTTCGAGAAAAATAAAGAAGAGATATTTGAATGACGAACAGCTAAGGGCTGCTCAGTTGTATGTATTACTCAATTACGACGAGGATGAAGTGGAGAAGCTGGAGGGTAAGTAATTAATGATGAGTTTACGTTATCTTAATGTAATAGTATAAGCTAATATTATTGTACTAATCGGCGGTTGCTTCGTTATTTTTCAGCACATATAATGCTAAGTTGAGATCGGTTAGACCCTACCTAACATACGAAGCATTAGAACAAGAAATAAGACGTCATTTTCCTTCTTGGTTGAGCGAATATGTAAGCAGCCCGGTAATTACTGGCCTCTTTTAATGCAACTGCACAATAAATAACTTACTATCTCTTCTTTGGTATTCAGGTCGATCGTCTAATTTCACCCGAGATTGAATTAATTAGAACTCTTGCCAAGGGACCAATTACTTTTGTTAAAATATGGCCAAGTTACTGTGTCAATGGCTTTCGGTTCAAGTCGACAAATGCTCCGATCAGAGACAGCTTCCTGGATCTTGATTCCATGAAAAACAGTTATTTGTGTATCAAATCTTCGAACTACAAAGACATCGATGCAGGAAATAATTTCTTTGGCATCTTGTAAGAGATTGTGGAGTTGACGTATAGTTATGGCAGAGAACCTGCAAAGATCGTGTTGTTCAAGTATGAATGGTTCGATCAGACTGAAAATCAAGGTTGGAAAATTTACAAGCATGGTCTTGTGGATGTAAAATACAAGCGTAGATATAAAGGCTACGAACCATTTGTCCTAGCAACTCAAGCTCAGCTCGTGTACTTCACAGCTTATCCGAGATGGAGAGCAATGAAGTTTGACTGGTGGACAGTATGCAAGACTAAATCTAGAGATACTTTTGATGTTGACGAAAAAGCTTATCAAGAGGACGAGCTACCTCTTGTAACCAATATTGTTGTTGTGGACTCCACGAAAGTTACGCATTACACGACACATAATGTAGAAGATGTTGAATTATACGAAGGGGAAGGCGTAGCCGACGAAGGCGAAGATGAAAGTGAAGATGAGGAGGAAGATGAGGTCGAGGAAGACGAACAAGATGATTATTCTGAAGATGATTGAGAGAGACGTACTTTCATTTTCTTATTATGTAGAGTTGGTTATTATCTAGTCTTGATTATTATCTGAATGTATTTTCTGGACTTGGATGTTTCTTGTAGAATGTACTATCTGAACTTAGATATTTTTTGTAAAATATACTATCTGGACTTAGATGTTTCTTGTAAAATATATCATCATATGTTGTCTTGGTTATTATCTTATCTTTGTTGCACTTTCATATTTCTAGTCTCTATTATTTGTTGTCTTTGTTGTATCTCATCATATGTTGTTATCAGGCATGACAGGTCGTCGCAGATCGTTCCGTATTTCCTGACATGGGGTACGGGGTACTGATACTGGCAGAGCACAGGGTACTCCTTCGGTACCTACTGGTGGTACTGCTAGAGGACGGGGTTCTTCTTCGGTACCTCCTACTGGTACCGGCTCTGGATCCTCGTCGCCCACTACTCCTGTGTATCGGACAGTAGCTCCGCCCGCTACGATGCTACGTGACATATCTCCTAGGACGAATAGTTCCAGGCCTGAGACTGCTCCCGAGAGTAGCATTCCTCCTGCTGATACCACGATGAAGGCAGATGAGCAGATGGAGGAGGCTGTGCCGATGTCTAACCAGTATCAGGAAGATGATGCATGCGCACCTCCGGAGGAGACGAGGACGGAGATCTGGGCTGACGGTACAAAGTAAGTATTTTGGTTTATTATTTTTTTCTGAGTTTATCATAAATTAAGTTTTCTCATGAATATAATATGTATGTATAGATATCGTCTCCCGTTGGTACAGAGACGCCTAGGCCAACTCCTGAGACAAAATTATGGGGGTCCTTGGATAAACTACTCGGACGCTCCGGACGATAGGAAGGCCTACTGGTTTGCGCGCTTCAAAGTTAAAATAGATTTGCTTTTAACATGAAACATTTGATTTATGCATATTATATATTACTAAAAATATTTGGTTTGCGTACTCTTCTAGGATATGTTTTCCTATCTACATACCGGGCTGAGCTGATCGAGGGGATGTTTCCTGTTGTTGCTGCTAAGCTGATCCGCGACGCTATCAATGATCAGAAGGCTCGTGATCGTGCCGGAAAGTCGATCCAAGGTTGGATCACCCCTGATCAGTGGGATGCGATGAAGGCTCGATTCAACGAGCCAAGGTACAAGGAAAAGTCCGAGAAGGCCAAGGTGGCTAGACAGCATGCCTCGAAGTGGTGCGGTGGGTCGATTCCGACGACATAACATTTCCGTCGTCTGGTATTTTTTCTCAAAAATATTATTTTATTACAAATCCGATAAATTATTACTAAGATAATATATTTAATTACAGGTACGGAAGGTCGGTAATGCCGACATGGTGACCGTCTTCTTGGTCACCCATCGGAAGGGCAAAGGTCTTATTGACAAGAGGGCCGAGCTTGCCTATGTAAGTATTACAATACTATTTGTTAATTATAATACTTCATGTTAATTTTAATATAACTTAGTAAATATGCATGCAAATAAATATTCATGTAGTTAGTAATAATAAGTAATTAATTAAAAACTAGAAATCGTAGAGTACTATCCATACTTTCTAGGCCGAGTATCAGAGGCTTCGGGACCGGTCGACTGCTAGTGCACCTACTGCGGGAGAGGCCGGTACTTCCTCGCAGCCCACTTGTCACCCCCAGTTTTTCAAATTGGGGGTATTTTTGTCATTTTCAAATTTAATAATATTTTAGGAATTTTATTTGATTTTATATGATTTTTAGGAATTTATTTGAGTCGGTTTGAATTTTATCCAATTCGGACCCAATTTGGAGACCCGGGTAGCCTGGACCCTAGTGGGACCCCCATACTAGCTGGGCTTAGCCCATGTACCATCATAAATAGGTTAGAAATTATTAACCTAACTTCCATGGCTTAATTAGTCAATTAAGAGACTTAATTAGTTGTTTAGAATCAAACCGAATCGAACCGAACCAACCCAATTTCATTTTGAACCCAAACTAAGGTTATTGGGTTGTGGGCTATTGGATCCCAACCCAATAGCCCACACTTGGAGTGGCCGGCCATGAAGAGAACCCCCCCCCTTCTTTGTTACTTCACACAAAAGTCTCCTTCTTCTTCAAATTTCTTTCTTCTTCCTTCAAGCTCTCTCTCTCTATTAGGTATGATATTAAACCCTTCATTTAATTCCTCTCTTTATTTATGACCTTCACAATAAGTGTAGAGAATCTCATTCTCTACACTTTGCCCTATTTTATAGGATTTTTCCTAGAATTCTAGTTTAAGTGGTTAATTGGAGGAATTATAGACAAAGGGTGTATATATATGTATATATATGTATATGTATATATATATATAGATATATATATATATATATGTGTTTGTATTAGATATATATATGGGAATATATATGTATGTATATATTTGTGTGGGTGTGTAGAGAGTGGTAGAGGAGAGGATGAGAGTGGTGGTGTGTGTGTGAGGTTGTGTGTGAGAGAGTGTGTTTAATTATATGTGTATATATGTATATACGTATTTGTATATATATATGTATATGTGTGTGTGTGGATATATGTATATGTGTGTGTGTATATATGTATATGGGTGTGGGTGTAGAGATATATAGATTTAGATATATATATAGGTAGAGGGATGGATTTATATATACGAATAGATAGATAGATATATAGATAGATGTATATATGTATATATAGATATATATATATATGTATAGAGGAAGAGGTAGTAGTAGTAGTAGTAGAAGTAGCCGCAGCAGCAGCTAATGCAGTGGCAGCAGCAGCAGCAGCTGGCACTTGCAGCAGCAGCAGCAGCAGCAGCTAGCAGCAGCAGCAGCAGCTTGCAGGCAGCAGCAGCAGCAGCTAGCAGCCCCCCTTTTGACCCCCCTAGCACCAATGAACCCCCCCCATTAGTCTATAAGCAAGTGTATATATATAGATATATATATATGTTTATATGGAGAAGTTTAGAGAAGAAAATTAGAAGAAGAGAAATGAGAAAGGAGCTAGAATCTAGAAAGATTAGAAGAATAGAAAAGAGAAATTAGAGAGACAAGGGAATTGAAGAAGAATAGGAAGGAGGGAATAAGAAGAGGAATTAGAGAAGAAGAAGAACGTTAGAAGAGTTGAGATGAAGGAGAATTAGAATCGAGAATCGAAAAGGGAAATTAGAACGAGAGCAAAAAGAAAGGGTTTTGCTAGAAATCGAGTTAGAGGGCGAATTTGAGCCCGGAGCGTCGGATCGCGACGAAACTTGGCATAGGCATAGAAAATGTGATTTAGATTTTGCGGGTAAGCTCCCGGGTGGAAATCGGGGTCATAGGGCGCCGGTATCGCGCCGTATCAGTGCGTATCTCGAGATATTCGAGATTTCTGCAATGGGCCGTAAGGTGGACCAAACGTCCACTTTACTTAGGTATTCTGGTAGATAACGAACCTATAGGATAGTACCCTACTACCCTAGGGAGATCGGGTCAAAATAAGTAGCGTAGGTAGGCTATCTAGACTAGCGCCGAGGGTAGAATTTAACCCTTAAAAAGGCTAAAATAGGAATTTGGCCTACGGCCGAGAAATTGAGTTTGAAGTCCAAGATGGACTTCGACATAGGTTATATAGGTTGGTAATGAGTAGGATTAGCTGTCTAAACCTAGTCTTGGACCCGGTTGACCACGGTTGACTTTTTGGACTAAAAGTCAACCATGGGTCAACACTTTACCCAATTTGGTCCCAAATTCCATCCAACTTGGACCGTTGACTAAAAGTCAACTATTAGTCACCAGTGACCTAGAGTTGACCTAGTGTTGACCTCGAGTTGACCAGAATTGACCCGTTGACCAAAAGTCAACGGTAAGCCAATTTTTGACCTAGATTGATCCGGTTTAACTTCTAATGTTCTCCCATGACCAAGATTGACCCGACTAGACATGTCTTGACCTAGAATGACTAAATAGGGTTTATTTTGATTTAACTTTACTTCCTAAACCTAGTATTGATACGTCTTGTTCTCTATAGGTCCTCGAGATACTGCAGTTGCTCCAGTCGACGTATTTTATCATCTTACAGGCGAGTACATTCTCTGATACTTATTCCCAATTTATGATAACTGCTATGATTCATGTACTTAGTGTTGATATGCTTATTCCCGACACATGGTTCTCACGGATTGGTATTCTTGGATCCCGACGAGAGATGTTTTCTCCTTCTTAGGTTGGGATATATTGTGCAAGCATCCTTGTAGCTCTTGCTCGATATATGGTCACTGATTCTAGAGAAGGCTAGCTACCTTCTCATTAGAATCCCGTGCAGTGACGTGTCCTGTTTGGATCCATTCTACCAGTTGGGGTAGGGGGAGTAGTAGCGTAGGCCTGTGATCAGATCCATCCCGCATTCCCGAACAGTGTGAGTCATATACCGCACATATGACTTGCCAGGCCGATTCTTGACAGGTACCCAAGCCGATCACAAGCTGAAACTACTACTCACACACATTGGACATATGGCTTATCTTGACTCGTGTACATGCCATGATTACAGTTCTACTTTCTTGTTCTAGCTTAGCTCTACAGTTTACCATGCCATGATCTATATACATGTACACTCCATGATTCATTGTATATGCTCTATTTACAGTCTTATAGCTTTTATTCTATCTTGAGATCTGTTATGAGATATATGTACTCGTTCCATCCTGACTGGACTGTTGATAAAATATTACAGATTTCGACGAGGGAGATTGCAGTACCTACTACGGTCCGGACGACGTAGTGGGCCTAGACTTGGTCCCGCAGGGCGTAGCTCCGCCTGACGAGACCATACCACTTGTATAGTTTAGAGTAGGTCTTTGTACTGGACTTTGTCTCCAGTTACTTTTTGAGACTGTACTACTATTTTGAGACTGTATTATATTTGGACTGTATTTAGAGACTGGACTTTTATATTATTTGTTTCTGGACTTGACAGGTTATATTTTCTCGTCTTGTTGTCTTTATCTTTCAGTCTTTACTTTTCGTCTTAGAGTTGTGATTGAGCATTATATATATTCATTGCTTGTCCTCCGTTCGGAGTTGACTATATGCTCGACAGGTTTTGTTATATATATAAACTGTTGTCAGACTAGAAAATACACAGCGTTCCACGCCGTTTTTCCGGTGAGGGCTGGGCGTTGTCGCGTCACGTGCCCTCTTAGCGGGTGCGGGTCGTGACACGTTTTAGTGGTGGCCCACGCAGGTCCTGAAGTCGCAATTAGTGCGATGTCGTAGCGGCGCTCGTCTTAGAGTGTTGACTACGAGCCTGTGTTACCCATAAGAATAGTATGCTAGGAGTGCTCAATCACAGTAGGATCTCTCATTGCTTATCTTGCTTACCGTCTTTGATATTGATTTACTGCTTTCTAGCTGTCCTCCTTTGATATTGCCTTCATGTGCCATATTGATATCTTCTTCTTAATTTGTCTCCAGGATATTGATGACTCATTCTCCTGGCGAGGGGCTCGGGGAGACGGAGAGGT
This sequence comes from Iris pallida, assembly GCA_029216955.1. NCBI lineage: Eukaryota > Viridiplantae > Streptophyta > Magnoliopsida > Asparagales > Iridaceae > Iris > Iris pallida. The sequence continues at coordinate 7,506,452 of JANAVB010034617.1, read as the reverse complement.
CTGCCACTTCTGGCGGACAGGCTCCGGTTACTTCCCCGGCTGATGGGACTTCTGTTGGGGCTCTTGGGGGTACTCCTCCAGCTACCTCTATGACCGTCCCTGGGGCCATTGCGGGTGTTCTTCCCGTAGTGCCAGGGGCTACAGTGGGAGCTGCGGCGGGTATTCTTCCTCCTCAGCAGGGGACTCCTCCGGTGATGATGGGAGCTATTCCTCCATTGCCTCCTCTGCCCACAGATATGGGGCAGATGCTAGCGTTCTTCCACCAGGTGCTTGAGTCCCAGCGGGCTCAGCACGAGGCTCAGCACGAGGCTCAGTTGAGGCAGACAGAGGTTATACGCCAGGGCATGGAGGATGCGCACAGATTGGCTATGGCGGCAGTGGAGCGTCAGGCTCCACAGAGGGAGGTTCAGCAGCAGCAGCCGAAGATTGGGGATATCCATGCTTTCAAGAAGCTTGGTCCGAGGGATTTCAAGGGGACAGAGGGCATTATCTATGCAGATGATTGGCTCGAGGATATCGAGCGCCAGATGGGGGCCTGCCGCCTGGCAGCCGACCTGAGGGTCGAGGCGGTAGGGTTGCAGTTGTTAGATATTGCCCGGACATGGTTCCGGAATGAGCCGGCTCTTGCAGGAGAGGGCCATACTTGGGCAGAGTTCAGGACCTTGTTCAGAGAGAAGTTCTTTTCCCCTACGGACAAGATTGGCCTGGTGCGGCAGTTCCAGAACCTGCAGCAGGGCAGCATGACCGTAGAGGAGTATGCGGCGGAGTTCGGCCGGCTTGGCCGATATGCCGAGTACATGGTGAGTGACCCGGTGATCCGAGCGGAGCGCTTCAGGGAGGGATTGGCTTGGGATATCAAGTTCCAGATCCCTTCTTTCTACGCGACATATGCGGAGGTTTACGCAGAGGCTCGGAAGGTAGAGAGGGACTTGGGCTTGAAGCCGAAGAGGGATCGAGATGTGTTTTCTGGGGCCAGTAGCAGTGCAGGGCCTGCTAAGCGCCCTCAGCTTCAGCACCAGTCGTTCCAGCATCATCAGCAGCAGGGGCAGGCCAGAGCGTCTGTCCAGAGGAGTCAGCAGCGTCCGGGGCAGGATGATCCACCGTGCAACTTCTGCAGGAAGCCCGGTCATCTCTTCGAGTTCTGTAGGAGGAGACTGGGGCTATGTCTCTTTTGTGGTGCCGCTGGGCATCAGATGCGGGAGTGTCCCAAGAACCCCCGTGTTACTGGAGCTGCTCAGAGGGCACCAGTTCAGAGGGCACCAGCTAGTGTGCCGGTAGTTCAGCAGAGAGGTCCGCTTCCGACTCAGCAGCAGCAGTTCGTTCAGCACCGCCAGCAGAGGGGTGGTCAGGGTAGAGCCTTTACTCTTGCAGCCGAGGAGGTGGAGCCTATTGCGGATGTTGTCGCAGGTTCTATTCTGCTCGATTCTTTTCCAGCTTTGGCCTTATTTGATTCTGGTGCTACGCACAGTTTTGTGTCTGTTTCTTTTGCTCTTAGGCACAATATTATTGCTGAATATCTGGGTAGGACTTGCAAGATTATGACTGGGAATGGCATCATCCTAGTTAATAATGTTTGCAAGGGGCGGAGAGTTTCTTTGAGAGGCCGGGAGCTGGGTGCGTGTCTGCTCGTAATGCCACTTCCGAGTTACGATGTGGTGCTCGGTATGGATTGGTTGAGCACGCACCATGCTAGCATCGACTGCAGAGGGGGCAGGATTCTGTTTAGGCCGCCGGGAGAGCCGGAGTATGAGTTCACCAGGGGTGCTGTGGAGCAGGGAGATGGTTTCTGCGGAGCGTTGTTGGCGGAGCCAGTGTTGCCACATCCACTCATTGCTGAGTTCTTGGATGTTTTTCCCGAGGAGCTGCCCGGGATGCCGCCAGACCGTGATGTTGAGTTTTCTATAGATCTTGTGCCGGGTGCTGAGCCTATCTCCCAGCACGTCTATAGAATCAACAACAGTGAGTTAGCGGAGCTGAAGAAGCAGGTCGACGAGCTGGAGGACAAGGGCTTTATTCGATCTAGTTCTTCACCTTGGGGTGTGCCAGTTCTTTTCGTCCCCAAGAAGGATGGTACGGTACGTCTGTGTATTGATTACAGGGCGCTCAACAACCTTACCATCAAGAACAAGTATCCTCTGCCGAGGATTGATGACTTGTTCGACCAGTTGAGCGGCACGAGGGTGTTCTCGAAGATCGACTTGCGTACTGGGTACCATCAGCTGAAGGTGAAGCGGGATGACATTCCGAAGACTGCCTTTCGGACCCGCTATGGCCAGTATGAGTATACCGTCATGCCGTTTGGGTTGACCAACGCCCCGGCGGTATTCATGAACTTGATGAACAAGGTATTTCACCAGTACCTTGACAAGTTCGTGGTGGTCTTCATTGATGACATTCTCATCTATTCGAAGACACCAGAGGAGCACGAGGAGCACCTGAGGATTGTGTTGGACACTCTCAGGAGGGAGCAGCTGTACGGGAAGTTGTCCAAGTACGAGTTCTTCTTGGATCGCGTGGAGTTCCTAGGCCATGTTGTCTCTGGCGAGGGGATTTCAGTGGATCCGAAGAAGATTTCTGCAGTGGAGTCCTGGTCGACGCCGAGCTCAGTAGCAGAGGTTCGAAGTTTTCTGGGTCTGGCAGGTTACTACCGGAGGTTCGTGCAGGACTTTTCCAGGATTGCCCAGCCAATGACCCGCCTTACCAGGAAGGACGAGGAGTTTGTTTGGTCCGATGAGTGCCAGGCCGCCTTCGAGGAGTTGAAGGCGAGGTTGACTACAGCTCCTATCTTGACGCTGCCATCTGGATCTGGTGGTTATACGATCTATAGTGATGCTTCAGGACGGGGTTTGGGTTGTGTGCTTCAGCAGCACGGGAAGGTAATTGCCTATGCATCTAGGCAGTTGCGTCCTCATGAGAGGAATTACCCTACCCATGATCTTGAGCTGGCAGCGGTCATCTTTGCTTTGAAGCTGTGGAAACACTATCTGTACGGAGAGCGTGTGGAGATCTATACTGACCACAAGAGCTTGAAGTACGTGTTTACCCAGAAGGAGCTGAATATGAGGCAGAGGCGATGGTTAGAGCTGATGAAGGATTTTGATATATCCTTGCAGTACCATCCGGGGAAGGCCAACGTGGTCGCGGATGCTTTGAGCAGGTATCCCGTGGCTATGTGTTTGACGATGGATCGTCACCTTCTGGCAGATCTGGAGAGCTTGGGCATAGAGGTGATAGTTCCTGGGTTCGAGGCACAGATGTGGGGTCTGCAGGTGCAGTCGGAGCTGATGGACAGAGTCAGGGCAGCTCAGTTTGAGGATGAGGCTCTGAAGGTCATCAGGGAGCAGGTCCAGATGGGACTGTTGGAGGAGTTCTCTTTAGCAGGGGATGGGTCGCTGAGGCATGGTACCAGATTGTGCGTGCCGAGCGGAGGACTTCGAGAGGAGGTTCTTCAGGAGGCGCACCGTTCTCAGTACTCTATGCATCCCGGAGCCAACAAGATGTATAGAGACTTGAGACAGCATGTTTGGTGGTATGGCATGAAACGTGAGGTGGCTCAGTTCGTTGCGAGATGCTTAGTGTGCCAGCAGGTGAAGGCCGGGAGGCAGAGACCCGGTGGATTGCTCCAGCCACTCCCTATTCCTGAGTGGAAGTGGGAGCATATCACTATGGACTTTGTATCTGGGCTTCCGCGCTCTCCAGGAGGGAAGGATGCGATTTGGGTCATTGTTGATCGATTGACCAAATCGGCCCACTTTTTGCCTTTCAAAGTGGGTTTGTCGACGGAGAGGTTGGCCGAGATGTATGTGCGGCAGATAGTCCGATTACATGGGGTGCCAGTGAGTATAGTCTCGGATCGGGACAGCCGATTCACTTCCCACTTCTGGCGGAGTTTGCAGCTTAGCTTGGGCACATCGCTCAAGTTCAGTACAGCATATCACCCCTAGACAGACGGGCAGTCGGAGAGGACGATTCAGACCCTCGAGGATATGCTGCGTACCTGTGTCTTGGACTTCGGGGGATCTTGGGAGGACCACCTTCACTTGGTAGAGTTTGCTTACAACAACAGCTACCAAGCCAGTATAGAGATGTCACCTTTTGAGGCTCTATACGGACGGAGGTGCCGTACTCCCTTGTCTTGGGATGATGTCGGTGAGAGGGTTTTGCTTGGCCCTGAGATGGTGGTAGATGCTGCAGAGAAGGTCAGGGTTATCAGAGATAGACTTCGGGTGGCGCAGGATAGGCAGCGGCACTGGGCCGATAGCCACCGGAGACCATTGGAGTTTGAGGTATAAATTAGATTTTTCTAGTACTTGAGTCTGATTGTGATTGTTTTAGATAAAGCTCTAAGTCTTGTTTTGTTCTTAGGTGGATGATCTTGTCTTCCTGCGGATTTCTCCGACGCGTGGCATGATTCGTTTTGGTGGCGGCGGGAAGCTTAGTCCACGATACATCGGACCATTCCGTATCCTGGACAGGGTCGGTGCAGTGGCTTACCGACTGGAGTTACCGCCTGCACTAGAGGGAGTGCACAGTGTGTTCCACGTGTCGCAGCTGAGACGGTACGTGGCAGATCCCAGTCACGTCTTAGACCACTCAGAGATCGTAGTGGGACCGACACTCAGCTACCCAGAGAAGCCGGTCGAGATCTTGGACCGAAGAGAGAAGGTGCTCCGGAACCAGGTCATTCCCTTGGTTCGCGTTGCATGGAGACACCACTCTCCAGGTGAGTCCACCTGGGAGAGGGAGGACGACATGCGGGAGCGATTCCCATATCTCTTCGAGCCTTGAGGTAAATTTTTTCTTTTTCTTCCTTGTTCTGTTCATGATTGCTGTGTTAGTCCTCATTCAATTTCGAGGACGAAATTTTTTTAAGGAGGGTAGATTTGTCACCCCCAGTTTTTCAAATTGGGGGTATTTTTGTCATTTTCAAATTTAATAATATTTTAGGAATTTTATTTGATTTTATATGATTTTTAGGAATTTATTTGAGTCGGTTTGAATTTTATCCAATTCGGACCCAATTTGGAGACCCGGGTAGCCTGGACCCTAGTGGGACCCCCATACTAGCTGGGCTTAGCCCATGTACCATCATAAATAGGTTAGAAATTATTAACCTAACTTCCATGGCTTAATTAGTCAATTAAGAGACTTAATTAGTTGTTTAGAATCAAACCGAATCGAACCGAACCAACCCAATTTCATTTTGAACCCAAACTAAGGTTATTGGGTTGTGGGCTATTGGATCCCAACCCAATAGCCCACACTTGGAGTGGCCGGCCATGAAGAGAACCCCCCCCCCTTCTTTGTTACTTCACACAAAAGTCTCCTTCTTCTTCAAATTTCTTTCTTCTTCCTTCAAGCTCTCTCTCTCTATTAGGTATGATATTAAACCCTTCATTTAATTCCTCTCTTTATTTATGACCTTCACAATAAGTGTAGAGAATCTCATTCTCTACACTTTGCCCTATTTTATAGGATTTTTCCTAGAATTCTAGTTTAAGTGGTTAATTGGAGGAATTATAGACAAAGGGTGTATATATATGTATATATATGTATATGTATATATATATATAGATATATATATATATATGTGTTTGTATTAGATATATATATGGGAATATATATGTATGTATATATTTGTGTGGGTGTGTAGAGAGTGGTAGAGGAGAGGATGAGAGTGGTGGTGTGTGTGTGAGGTTGTGTGTGAGAGAGTGTGTTTAATTATATGTGTATATATGTATATACGTATTTGTATATATATATGTATATGTGTGTGTGTGGATATATATGTATATGTGTGTGTGTATATATGTATATGGGTGTGGGTGTAGAGATATATAGATTTAGATATATATATAGGTAGAGGGATGGATTTATATATACGAATAGATAGATAGATATATAGATAGATGTATATATGTATATATAGATATATATATGTATAGAGGAAGAGGTAGTAGTAGTAGTAGTAGAAGTAGCCGCAGCAGCAGCTAATGCAGTGGCAGCAGCAGCAGCAGCTGGCACTTGCAGCAGCAGCAGCAGCAGCAGCAGCTAGCAGCAGCAGCAGCAGCTTGCAGGCAGCAGCAGCAGCAGCTAGCAGCCCCCCTTTTGACCCCCCTAGCACCAATGAACCCCCCCCATTAGTCTATAAGCAAGTGTATATATATAGATATATATATATGTTTATATGGAGAAGTTTAGAGAAGAAAATTAGAAGAAGAGAAATGAGAAAGGAGCTAGAATCTAGAAAGATTAGAAGAATAGAAAAGAGAAATTAGAGAGACAAGGGAATTGAAGAAGAATAGGAAGGAGGGAATAAGAAGAGGAATTAGAGAAGAAGAAGAAGGTTAGAAGAGTTGAGATGAAGGAGAATTAGAATCGAGAATCGAAAAGGGAAATTAGAACGAGAGCAAATAGAAAGGGTTTTGCTAGAAATCGAGTTAGAGGGCGAATTTGAGCCCGGAGCGTCGGATCGCGACGAAACTTGGCATAGGCATAGAAAATGTGATTTAGATTTTGCGGGTAAGCTCCCGGGTGGAAATCGGGGTCATAGGGCGCCGGTATCGCGCCGTATCAGTGCGTATCTCGAGATATTCGAGATTTCTGCAATGGGCCGTAAGGTGGACCAAACGTCCACTTTACTTAGGTATTCTGGTAGATAACGAACCTATAGGATAGTACCCTACTACCCTAGGGAGATCGGGTCAAAATAAGTAGCGTAGGTAGGCTATCTAGACTAGCGCCGAGGGTAGAATTTAACCCTTAAAAAGGCTAAAATAGGAATTTGGCCTACGGCCGAGAAATTGAGTTTGAAGTCCAAGATGGACTTCGACATAGGTTATATAGGTTGGTAATGAGTAGGATTAGCTGTCTAAACCTAGTCTTGGACCCGGTTGACCACGGTTGACTTTTTGGACTAAAAGTCAACCATGGGTCAACACTTTACCCAATTTGGTCCCAAATTCCATCCAACTTGGACCGTTGACTAAAAGTCAACTATTAGTCACCAGTGACCTAGAGTTGACCTAGTGTTGACCTCGAGTTGACCAGAATTGACCCGTTGACCAAAAGTCAACGGTAAGCCAATTTTTGACCTAGATTGATCCGGTTTAACTTCTAATGTTCTCCCATGACCAAGATTGACCCGACTAGACATGTCTTGACCTAGAATGACTAAATAGGGTTTATTTTGATTTAACTTTACTTCCTAAACCTAGTATTGATACGTCTTGTTCTCTATAGGTCCTCGAGATACTACAGTTGCTCCAGTCGACGTATTTTATCATCTTACAGGCGAGTACATTCTCTGATACTTATTCCCAATTTATGATAACTGCTATGATTCATGTACTTAGTGTTGATATGCTTATTCCCGACACATGGTTCTCACGGATTGGTATTCTTGGATCCCGACGAGAGATGTTTTCTCCTTCTTAGGTTGGGATATATTGTGCAAGCATCCTTGTAGCTCTTGCTCGATATATGGTCACTGATTCTAGAGAAGGCTAGCTACCTTCTCATTAGAATCCCGTGCAGTGACGTGTCCTGTTTGGATCCATTCTACCAGTTGGGGTAGGGGGAGTAGTAGCGTAGGCCTGTGATCAGATCCATCCCGCATTCCCGAACAGTGTGAGTCATATACCGCACATATGACTTGCCAGGCCGATTCTTGACAGGTACCCAAGCCGATCACAAGCTGAAACTACTACTCACACACATTGGACATATGGCTTATCTTGACTCGTGTACATGCCATGATTACAGTTCTACTTTCTTGTTCTAGCTTAGCTCTACAGTTTACCATGCCATGATCTATATACATGTACACTCCATGATTCATTGTATATGCTCTATTTACAGTCTTATAGCTTTTATTCTATCTTGAGATCTGTTATGAGATATATGTACTCGTTCCATCCTGACTGGACTGTTGATAAAATATTACAGATTTCGACGAGGGAGATTGCAGTACCTACTACGGTCCGGACGACGTAGTGGGCCTAGACTTGGTCCCGCAGGGCGTAGCTCCGCCTGACGAGACCATACCACTTGTATAGTTTAGAGTAGGTCTTTGTACTGGACTTTGTCTCCAGTTACTTTTTGAGACTGTACTACTATTTTGAGACTGTATTATATTTGGACTGTATTTAGAGACTGGACTTTTATATTATTTGTTTCTGGACTTGACAGGTTATATTTTCTCGTCTTGTTGTCTTTATCTTTCAGTCTTTACTTTTCGTCTTAGAGTTGTGATTGAGCATTATATATATTCATTGCTTGTCCTCCGTTCGGAGTTGACTATATGCTCGACAGGTTTTGTTATATATATAAACTGTTGTCAGACTAGAAAATACACAGCGTTCCACGCCGTTTTTCCGGTGAGGGCTGGGCGTTGTCGCGTCACGTGCCCTCTTAGCGGGTGCGGGTCGTGACACCACTCAAGCTCCGTCGGCAGACGAGCTGTGGATGACCTCCACTGGTGGCCTCCGTAGGGGTACGTACTACGGTACGGGATCCTGTGGTGCCCTAGTTGCGAGCCAGTCCTCTAGGGCATCCTCCGCTAGTGTGCATGGTCCACAGTCGTCCCAGGAGTCTGCCCGATTCCACCAGATGATGGAGTCTCTCAGGGATGAGCTGCTACAACGAATTCAGGACCAGTCTCAGTACCAGTCGGATGAGCCTGCGCTTATAGCACGATTGGATACGCTCGACCGCAGCATTATGGAGCTCCGGCATGTGACAGAGCAGACAGAGCGGAGCGTCATCGATCTTAGAGCGTCGACGGAACTCAGCATATTGGATCTGCATGCATCACAGATGACCATGGACGAGAGGCTGAGATTGGTGTAGGATTCGGTGGCTGATAGCAGTGATAGAATGTTATCTATCATGGATTCATACCACCAACGACTTGCAGCGTTGGAGCGTTATCGTCCTCCGGGTGCGCCTTCATCGTTGTCGACTCCGTCGACGCCACTGCCTTCTTTGTCGACACCGACTCCACCGACGTCACTACCTCCTTCATCGGTGTCGATTTCACAGGAGACTATGAGCTTTTCTTAGCCCTTCGTCGCGGCGCGCCCCCTCCTGCTCCAGATCCCCAGTAGTCCGAGTTAGGACTGTTTGTATTGAGTGTTTGAGTACTTGTTTTTCTTTGTATTTGTTTGTGACACTTGTTTGTTGGTTGTATAGATACATTGGAAATTGGTTGTGTAGACCCATGACAATTTGGATATTGGTTTATATATGTTGTGTGGACGTTGGTTATTTTATGTTGTTATTCGTTTCATTTGGATGTTAATTTACCGGTGTTGTTGTTCCACCGAAGGGGTCGACGAACCCAGGGATAAAATGTGCTTGTGTATTGTGTTTCAGATTAAACTGCAGGAAGAAAATAATTCTGTGGAAAAAACTGTGTACTTCAATTTATTTATTTTTATTTATTTGTTTTTTAAATTTAGCGACGTCTACCGACGTTTACCGACGCTCTCCGACGGCACATTGCGTCGGTAGACGTCGCTAAACTGGCATATATTGTCAGGCTACCGACGTATAGCGACATCAGTTTTGTCAGTATGCGTCGGTAAACGTCGGTAGACGTCGGTAAATATCTCAGGATTTTACATCATTTTCCCAGGATATACCGACATATATCGACATCACAAAACGTCGGTAATATATACCGACGCATAGCGACATCAAAAACGTCGATAATTTTCCCAGGAAATACCAACGTATAGGGACATCATAAACGTCGCTATTTCATCGACGAATTGAAGGTAAACATCGGTATATTATCGACGTATCTTTGTGTCGGTAAACGTCGGTGTTGGCGACGATCAGCGACGCCTTTCCAAACAGCGACTGATGTTTCCGCGACAAGAGGAAGACGTCGCTAAATACGTCGCTAAACTAGTTTAGCGACGTCTTTAGGCATTTTAGCGACGTCTTTAGGCGTCGCTAAAATGACTTATTCTGGTAGTGTTTGGGGTTATAGAGTTTATGTATGACTTTTAGAATGACTGTTGGACATATTTGACTTTTGGAATGAGTTTATGTATGTATTCCAAGGTTTGAGCAAAGCTGGAACAATTTAATGTGGTATAAATAAAACGTTTAGCGACTAACCAGCGACGGATTAGCGACGTTATTCTGGAAAATTTATAGGCTAGCGACTAACCAGCGACAAATTAGCGACGGAATCTTGGAAATATTTCCAGGTTAGCGACGGGTTAGCGACGGAAATATCCGTCGCTGCGCATCTGTCTGATACTAAAACCGTATCAGACTAGTCAGCGACGAAAATTTCTGTCGTTGAGCTTCTGAAAAATTTGATATTTTGGCTCACTAGAAAATGTCGGTATTTCGTCGCTAATATGTCGTTGTGGTTGCCGACGTTTGCTATTCGTTGCTAATCCGTTACTATATTTGCGTCGGTATATCCGTCAGTAATCCGTCGCTATAGCGACGAAGTACCGACGTATTTTCTATAGCGACGTTATGTTTATCGACGTTAATTATCCGTCTGTAATCCGTCGGTAAACTAATTTAGCGACGGGATATACGTATTTAGCGACAGATTGGTCCGTCGCTAAATACCAATATTTTAGTAGTGATAAAGGTAATTTTATTATTATAGAAAACTTTCAGAACCGTTGGTTATGAATTACCAATTATAGATTGGATTGGTTGAAGAGCCGCTACTTAGAACCACTAAAAATCGAACCCCTCATAACCATTCATTTCCGCTGCTCTAAAAATACCTCATAACCGCTACCACCATAATTGTCAAGCAGACCCTAAGGTTCTGTTCTTCTCTTCTTTTCCTCTTCTATGCAGTTAGAATTGTGCTTAGTGTAACTACAATTGATCGAATTATTCCTAAACATCACTTTCCAGATGTTGATTTGCAACTAATATTTTTTTTTATAATAATGGCAAAAGCAGCCAGACATACTACAACAATTAGAGCATCTCCAACCCTATTGTCCTATTTTGTGTTGTGATTCTTAGATGGCATGGGACACAAGACAATGTCATCTATAGGTAGCAAAATTACATTCACAGAATACAATGATTATGTAATGTTTTCTCCAATGCAAAAGTAATGAGAAGACAATACAAAGTATTTTTTTTACAACTTCCAAGACAACTTTTACTATTCCTCTTTTTTTTTATAAATATTTTTCTTCATAATTGATGATGTGGACATAAAGTCATTGTAACCAACTTCACATTTTCTTTGCCATGTCAACTCCATACTTTGTTTTACATTTGCGTTGGAGAAGTACTTTTGAAAGAAAGAAAAAAGGTTGTCATTCCTATGTGGCAACCATTTTTTTTCAAACTTACAATAGGGTTGGAGATGCTCTTAATGATAGCGGGATGCATTAAATTTGTTGTTGTATTGTCATATTGACGTCTCTTTTGTAGACTATTTTTTTAAGGAGAGGTTTCTCTTCTTTTTTTCATCCAATACCAAAAGGAATAATTATTTGAGATGAACAGGCAAAGGACCCAGTTCAAAATGTTTGTTTCAGATATCTTGATTAACCAAATCGAATACTTGAGGACCTGTTAGTACCAAACAAGTGGATTAAAATAATCTTCAAATGGGTGGAATAGGATGCCAGTCTCGGCGTATGACAGTTCATCCAAATAGTTCTCAGAAAGGGTTCATGTTGAAAAAAGAATAACATATATACTGAAAAAGTGAATCTCGTATGTATTTTTGGATAATAAATATCTAATGACAAGTTGAGTACTGCTTTTCCGAGGGAGCAGCGAGCATCTCAATTGTAACCAGCAGAACTGTTGCCTTATTATTGTATCTCTCACGAATATGGACACGGATAAGGATACGGGATGTGGATGTTTTCAAATTAATAGGTAAAGTTTAGTCTCCTATGTTGCATGAATAGGAATAAGGATACGGAAACAGACACGATACTGAAATGGGCACCATTTCTTGTGTCCATCCAACATAGGTTTTAAGATCTCGAACAGATTCCATGCTAGAAAGATTGGGAATTGGTAATATGGCTTAGGGGCTGTTTGGTAACGGTGAAGTGGGAGGAGGAATCCCACTTCAGCCGGATTTTGAGCTTGGAAGAGTAGTTCCGGTGTTTGGTTAGAGGGGAGAAGGAGAGGGGAGCTTGGAATCCCACTTCCTGTCGGGGGAAAGGAAGGGGGGGTTTTGGGCCACTCCACATCCGGAGTTGGCAGCCGGATGTGGGTGGGAATCCCTTTTTTTTTTTTTGCTTTTCCTTAAAAAAAAAAACAAATTGTTGGGTTCATTTTGCTTTGGTTTTTTTTTTTTTTTTGTGGATTTTTTTTGGCAGCCGGATGTGGTTTTTTTAATCAGCCGTATGTTGTTTTTTTTTTGGATTTTTTTTGCAAAGGATACTATATCCATAATAATAATTACTAATTGGGAAATAACTTCTCAAGATGCATGAAAATTTGAGCTTAATATTGCTAAATTATTTAATTTTGTAATCTAGCAAAAACTAATAATTTAATTTTTATTAATTTAAATTAATTTAAAGCTAATTATTTCACTCTGTTAACTCTGTTAATTTATTAAACTAATTATTTTATTTATTAAAGCTAATTATTTCACTTTCCACTTTCCTATCTCAACCAAACACATTCCTCTAATTTTTCACTTTTCACTTCTCACTTCCTATCTCAACCAAACACATTTTTTCCCTTTTGGGGGACAAGAAAATACATGGATTCCTATCCCACTTTCCTCTTTGAAAGTCCAAAGCCATATTTTCCAACACTTACGGTTTACCAAACATGCCCTTATATTCATGATTTTATTATATGCTCAAAATATTAACCACTCAAGTGTAACTAACGTTCTGTGTTAATATACAAATATACAAGTTTATACGTCTAACTACGGACGAAACAAAAGTGGTCTTCTTTGAATATATATTTTGATTCAATTCTTGGTTATATGGTGGTCCTCTTTGTTGAGTAGGATCTTTTAGTACATCCAATTTTTAATAAGGTATATTCCTTCTACATGTATGTAATGTAAGATTCAAATCCATTGTTTGTGCCTTGTAGATATTTCTTATTTAAGTTCAATATCTGCTGAAATTGTGGATACTCCCTTAATTCCGTCAGATTTGTTGGTAAATTACTTGATATATATGATCCCAATTCAAGTTGCATCTACCTAGTTGCTACCGAATATGCTCGATCAACAAGAGAGGACATGTAAAGACTGATATTTATATAGAGATCAGAACTGAACAGTATAACCGGACTACATAACAAGAAAGTGTGCTATAATGCACACAAGACATGACAATAGACTCGGATATTATGGTTGGAGACCACACTCTCACACCGACAGCATGTGAGTAGAGACGCCTCCTTATTCATAACACTCTCTTTGTATTCATGCTCGGGTGCATCTCCGACAAAGTATTGCTTACTTCACCCTGCCATATATAACAACAAAGGAAATTAACATTAGTCTTCTTGACTGAATTTTCTTAGTAGGTTAGTAACATCCCAAACTACTTATTTAGAAACAAAAGTAATTTTTTTTTTCTGGGTTTAGCTTACTTGCTGCAGTCAACGGATGTGCTGATGGGGTAGGGCACGTTGGCGCCACACTTGCCAGGGAGTCCCTGTGCGAGAGCGGGTTTCAGCCCCGAAACCTTGCCCGCCAGGGACTTGAGGCAGGCGCAGGCAGCCTGGCGGTCTGGCGTGGTACTGGCCGCACCGTTGAGGGACTTCACTCCGCTGCAGCACTGTGCCGACAGCGGTGCAGCTCCCTTTAGGTAGTTGACGCACGGGGATACGGCGGACGCCACTGTGCCGCATGAGACTGCGCTCTCCGCACGGGGAGAGGCTATCAGGAGGAAGGCGAGCGCCAAGAGGGAGCACAGAGCAACTCTGCTGGCCATTGGTTTTAGTATAGGACTAGAGTGTTGGTTTTGCTAATGAATGGAATCTTGCGTTGTGGCAAATGTTGCTTGGGATTTGTGGGGGTTTTATAGGAGGAATGTTGGTGGAGGGTTGGGAGATTGAATGATTAATTAATGCGTGGGAGTGGATTGGTAGTTGGACGCTGAGGGTTAACATCGCAAGATTAAACCATGCAAGAACGTCAGTATACACCTCTAGCTATTTCTTTTCCTTCAAAAGGTTATAATTCTCATCTTTAACCAACTAATGCATTAACATGTTCAATCATCACCAAATTTTATTATTTTTATTTATTGATTTTTAAGACTTTGTTTGGTAAGAAGGATAATAAAGTAGAAGCAATAAAAAAGTGTTGGATGTATTTTTCTTCCATATGGAAAGAAAAGATTGTTTTCTTCATTTGTGTTTGGTTGAAGGATGAAAAAGAGAAGAAATGCACTCTTATTTGTTTAGTATGAAGAAAAGTGATAGGAAAGAAATAAAAAATATATATGTTTTATCAATTTTATCCTCAACTAAAATACTCAGTTACCATTTTAGTTTATTAATAGTTTTTAAATAATGCAGTTCATATGGTGGTTTAATTGTTAATTACTATAAATCTATACTTATACTTCCATTTTTTTTTTCTATTTTTGGAGGGATTGAATTCTTTGGTTACCAAGGAAAAGCAATTCCTCTTCTTTTCCTTCCTTTCACTTTTCTTCCATCCAAACAATAGAAAAAATGAATTATTTCCTCTACTTTTTCTTCCTTTCCATTTTTTCCTCCCACTTTTCTCTTCTACCAAACACACCATAAGGCTCCATTTGAAAGGAAGGATGGAAAATGGAAGCAAGGAGGGAAAAAAGTACGATATATTTTCTTCCATATATATGGAAAGGAAGGATCATTTACTTCCTTTGTGTTTGATAAGAGACATGAAAAAAGAAGAGAGGTGTACTTTCCATCCTTTGGTATTGAAGAAAATTTGGAAGAAAAAAGTAAAAGAAAATATAAGTTCTACCAATTCCATCCACAACTAAAAATGTTTATTTATCATTTGACTTCATGAATAATTTTTAAATAATATAATCCATAGAGAGTATAATTGTTAATTAACATAAGCCTCCACTTTTTCTTTCATTTTTTCACTTTCAGAGGGATTGAGTTTCTTAGCTTAGGAGATAAAAGTAATACTTCCATTTTCTTCCCACTACTTTTCCTTCAACACCAAACAAGAGAAAATGAATCATTCCCTCAATTTTTTTTCCTCCTTCATTTTTCTTCCTCATACTTTTCCCTCATTCAAAGCAAAGCAGAAGAAAAAAGGGCAAAGCAAGCTTGAGTGAACGTTATTATTGTCTCAACTCTGGTTGCAAGTTTGGTGCCTATCGTTTGCAAAAACAAAAGTTGATCTTTATTTCAACAAACTTTATAAAAAGATTACAAGAATTCTGGAAAAGTACAACTATAGGAATCCGATCTGAATGACGATCGCTTTATCCCTTGGACGATGTGAACTTTGAAGACGGTAGCCTCTGAAGATTGCAATAGCACTTTGGCAAGAACTCCTGATCTCTGGTGATGATTTCTGATGTATATCTGATTCCCGTGTGTGTGTGACAATGAAGGCTTGAAACTCTATTTATAGAGTTCTGGAAATAACTAACTTTTAGTTATTCTGAATTGCGCAGGCTGGATTACACAGACTTTGGATTGCGCAAGCAATGAACTGCGCAGCAGTTACTCGATCGTGGACCATCTGTATGTGACGCGTGGCATTGTTTGATTGAAATGCGCTTGATCGTGTACAGACGGTTGCCACATGGTGAATAATTGATGGCATGAAGGCCACGTGTATATTGTCAGTTATCTTGATGGAGTGCGCCACCTGAATTGTGCTGGCTTCAGATTGCGCTGGGATGGACCGCGCTGGGATTGACCGCGCTGTAGAGAGTCTGGCCAATTGCGCTGCATGTACAGCTGTCCTCGAGCGCTGTGCTGCACGACACTACCAAAATAAGTCATATTACCGACGAAACTAGCGACGTTTAAGTAAAACGTCGCTAAAGCAAAGCAATTTAACGACGAAATGGAAAAACGTCGCAGAACGTCACTGTTAGCGACGATCCGTGACGTCCAGCGACGCAATTTTAACTAAAAAAATTGACGTTGCTGATAAGTCGGTAAATATCGCTAATTAGTGACGATTACCGACGTTTTTGTAGACATCGCTTATTTTTTTTAAATTAGCGACTCGTAGCGATGCTTCTTTACGTCGCTAATTATAATTTTTCGACGATTACCGACGTCGATAAGTAACGTCGCTAAAATGAGCATATAGGTTTGATTTTTCATCCCCCCCCCCCCAATTTTTGGATTCCCCCCATTTAACCCGACCCTCTCTCTCCTCCGGCTCCCGACCCCCTCTCTCCTCCGGCTCCCGACCCCCTCTCTCCCCTTCGGCACCCGACCCCACCTCTCCCTTCCGGCACCCGACCCCCTCTTTCCCCTCCGGCTCCCAACCCCTCCGGCTCCCGACCCCCTCTCTCCCCTCCGATACCCGACCCCCTCTCTCCCGACCGCCTCCAGCCCCCTCCTCCAGCCCCTCCTCCTCCAGTCCCCTCCTCCAGCTAGCCCCCTCCTCCAGCCCCCTCCGCCTACAGCCCCCCGCCTCCAGCCCCCTAACCCGATAACCCAGGTAAACCCTAATCCTTGGTCATGTACATATTATTTATATGCATATTTTTGGTCGAGCTTGCGATTTTGATTAATAGGTCTTTCTATACAAAAGACAAAATTCTAACGAGAAGTTTTTTGTAATTTATCCCACAGTCACGATATTTGGTAGATCGTCTTATAGTTGGCACAAATATAATGATGGTAATAGGCAACAAATGTTTGACGTTGTCACGATGAATCAAGTACTATATTATCAAGTGCACCATCTCTTTAATTAGTTGTTCTACCGCATAAATGTCACAACCATGATTACCTTAGACTGTCCAATTAATGGCGCGAGAAGTTAATTAGTAGAAATAGAAGGCTGTGGCACATGACAATGGCGCGAGAAGTTAATTATAGTGTGGGTTGTATCTTGTTATTTTGGTTGGATTTGATATGTAACTTGGACATGGGGAGGCTCGGGTTCATAGTGATGCCCTTTGTTGCTTACTCTTTTGCTTGTTTAGCTTGTGCAGTCAGTTGGATTTGATATGTAATTTCGACTAGATATTACAGCCTACAATCCCCTAAGTGCATAGTGGCTCAATCCTGCTATAGGTTTCAGCCGAGCCTAGTAGATGCATGTCCTGCATCCTCACTTGAGTCAAAACCTGTACCCGCTCTGTTTTGCTTACATTACTGATACCCTCGTGTATCAGAGATGCATATCCTGCCCTTATCCTGTCCTTTGTAGCATCTGGACTTCAGTTGCCAGCAGAGCCAGGAGATGTTACGGCGGAAACTGCTCTCATATTACTTCTCCTCCTCCACCATGGCTCTGGACCCATCTGCTCCTCCCTTCTTCCCTTCTTCTCATTCGACTATCTCGGCCTCCTATCTCGGCCTACTATTCCAATATGCGTTTGATACGGTCTACCTAACCTATATACTGATACTAATCTGATACTCTCTGATATTAAGTACATCCGGCTTACTAGCTAGCGGATCCACCAGTTACATGATTATATACTAATTATGTTTAGTTTGTCTTACGATACAGATTTTCACATCCAATGTAAATGCAATGCATGAATGAATGGATGAAAAGATAAATGCATGTATAATAGTAGGTAATGATATGCACAACTGAAAAGATAAATGCAATGCATGAATGAATAGATGAAAAGATAAACCGTGCTTCTTCGATTGTCATCGACGATTCCTGCCGAAGGATCATCCGTACCGGAGGAACAAGAATGCTTTTCGTGCTGGCGTTGTGGAGAAGGGTGATCCACCGACAAGGTGGTGCGGAGCCACGATATGGGAGGAGGTTAGAGATTTACCAAGTGCTATTGAGCAGCCTGCTACGGGCTACAAGTGTGACGGATTTGGTCGCACTCATAACTGGACGAAGAGGAGTATATTCTGGGATCTGCCATACTGGAGCACCAATCTGATTAGACATAACCTTGATGTCATGCATATTGAGAAGAATGTGTTTGACAACATAATTAATACTGTAATGGACGTAAAGGGGAAGACGAAAGACAATCCTAAGGCTAGATTGGACTTGAAAGAAATATGTAGACGTCCTGCATTGCATTTGATAGAGGACGGGAATGGAAAGTTGAAGCAGCCTAAGGCAATTTTCTCACTGGAGAAGGAGGATAAAGTGAGGCTTTGTAGGTGGATTCAAGGTCTGAAATTTCCAGATGGGTATGTTTCAAACTTGAGAAGATGCGTCGACCTCAAGGAGAACAAACTGACAGGTATGAAGAGCCATGATTGTCACGTATTCATGGAGCGGTTAATTCTGATTGCATTTCAGGAATTCTTACCGCAGGCAGTTTGGGATCCATTGACGGAGCTTAGCATATTCTTCAGGGACCTTTGTTCTAAGAAATTGCTCGTTGATCGTCTAGAAAAGCAAGAGAAGGACATTGCGGTAACACTGTGCAAGCTAGAGAGGGTGTTTCCTCCTGGATTCTTCGACTCTATGGAGCATTTGCCGATTCATCTTTCCTACGAGGCACGTGTTGGTGGACCCGTCGAATATCGATGGATGTACCCGTTCGAGCGACATTTGAATCACCTAAAAAGAAAGGTAAAAAATAAGGCTCGGGTCGAGGGTTCTATTTGTGAAGCCTATATTCTCGAGGAGATTACAAATTTCTGCTCCTCCTATTTCAAACCTCATGTTGCTACGAATAGAACGAGGGCTCCGAGAAACGACGACGGATATCAAGAATTTAATGATGGAATACTGAAAGTATTCAATGCGTCCGGAAAGCCTTCGGGAAAAATGAAGAAGAGATATTTGAATGACGAAGAGCTAAGGGCTGCTCAGTTGTATGTATTACTCAATTGCGACGAGGATGAAGTGGAGAAGCTAGAAGGGTAAGTAAGGAATGATGAGTTTACGTCATCTCAATGTAATAGTATAAGCTAATATTATTGTACTAATCGTTCTAATGCTTCGTTGTTTTCCAGCACATATAATGATGAGTTGAGGCTGGTTAGACCCTACCTAACAGACGAAGCATTAGAACAAGAAATGAGACGTCATTTTCCTTCTTGGTTGAGCGAATATGTAAGCAGTTCGGTAATATTTACTGGCCTCTTCTAATGCAACTGCGCAATAAATAACTTATTATCTCTTCTTTGATATTCAGGTCGATCGTCTAATTTCACCCGAGATTGAATTAATTAGAACTCTTGCCAAGGGACCAATTACTTTTGTTAAAACATGGCCAAGTTATTGTGTCAATGGCTTTCGGTTCAAGTCGACAAATGCTCCGATCAGAGACAGCTTCCTGGATCTTGATTCCACGAAGAACAGTTGTTTGTGTATCAAGTCTTCGAACTACAAAGACGTCGATCCAGGAAATGATTTTTTTGGCATCTTGCGAGAGATTGTGGAGTTGTCATATAATTATGGCAGAGAACCTGCAAATATCGTGTTGTTCAAGTGTGAATGGTTCGATCCGATTGAAAATCAAGGCTGGAAAATTGACAAGCATGGTCTTGTGGATATAAACTACAAGCGTAGATATCAAGGCTACGAACCGTTTGTCCTAGCAACTCAGGCTCAGCTCGTGTATTTCACAGCTTATCCGAGACGGGGAGCAACGAAGTCTGACTGGTGGGCAGTATGCAAGACTAAAGCTAGAGATACTTTTGATGTTGATGAAAAAGCTTACCAGGAGGACGAGCTACCTCCTGTAACCAATATTGTCTATGTGGACTCCACGGAAGTTACGCATTACACGACACATAATGTAGAAGATGTAGAATTATCCGAAGAGGAAGGCGAAGCCGACGAAGGTGAAGACGAAAGTGAAGATGAGGAGGAAGAGGAAGATGAGGTCGAGGAAGACGAACAAGATGATTATTCTGAAGATGATTGAGAGAGATATTATCTGGACTTAGATGTTTATTGTAGAATGTATCATCATATGTTACCTTGGTTATTATCTTTGTTGTACTGTCATATTTCTAGTCTCTATTATTTGTTGTACTGTCATATTTCTAGTCTCTATTATTTGTTGTACTGTCATATTTCTAGTCTCTATTATATCTTGTACTATCATATGCTGTTATCAGGTATGGCAGGTCGTCGCGGACATTTGCGAGGGCCACGAGGAGGTCGGGATCATCCGGTACTTCCTACAGGTACTGCTAGGGGACGGAGTTTGCCTTCGGTACCTCCTATTGGTACCGGCTCTGGATCCTCGTCGCCGATTACTCCTCCATATCGGACAGTAGCTGGGCCGGTTGGGACGACGTCACGTGGCATATCTCCTGGGACGAGTAGTTCCAGACCTGTTGAGAGGGCTCCCCCGTCTAGCGTTCCTGATGTTGATACGACGATGGAGACGGATGAGCAGATGGCCGAGGAGGATGCGCCGACGGCCGACCAGCATCATGAAGATGATGCGTGCGCACCTCCGGAGGAGGGGAGGACGGAGATCTGGGCCGACGGTACAAAGTAGGTATTTTGGTTTATTATTTTTTTTTTCTTTCTGTTTTTATCATAAATTAACTTTTTTCATGAATATAATATGTATGTATAGATATCGTCCTTCAGGGGTACAGAGACGCCTAGGCGATATGCTGAGGCATAATTATGGTGGTCCCTGGATTAACTACTCTGATGCTCCAGACGAAAGGAAGAACTTCTGGTTTACGCGCTTCAAGGTTAAAATAGATTTGTTTTTAACATGAATCATTTAATTTATGCATATTATATATAACTGATAAATATTTGGTTTCGTACTGTTCTAGGATATGTTTTACTATCCGCCGCACCGGGCCGAGCAGATCGAGGGGATGTTTCCTTCCGTCGCTGCCAAGCTGATCCGCGACTCTATCAACGATCAGAAGGATCGTGATCGTGCCGGAAAGCCGATCCAAGGTTGGATCACCCCCGATCAGTGGAATGCGATGAAGGCTCGATTCAACGAGCCAAGGTACAAGGAGAAGTCGGAGAAGGCTAAGGCGGCTAGGCAACATGCCTCGAAGTGGTGCGGTGGGTCGATTCCGATGACGGAACATTTCCGTCGTCTGGTATGTCTTTCTCTTTTAGAAATATTATTTTAATGCAAATCCGATAAATTATTACTAAGATAATATATTTAATTACAGGTAAGGAAGGTCGGTAACGCCGACATGGTGACCGTCTTTCTGGCCACCCATCGGAAGGGCGGAGTCCTTATTGACGAGAGGGCCGAGCAGACCTATGTAAGTATTACAATACGTTATCTTAATTTAATACTTCGTGTCCATTTTAATATAACTTAGTAAATATGATGCAAATAAATATTCATGAAGTTAGTAAAAATAAGTACATTAATTAGAAATTAGAAATCATAGAGTACTATCCATACTTTCTAGGCCGAGTATAAGAGGCTGCGGGAACGGGCGGCTGCTAGTGCACCTGATGCAGGAGAGGCCGGTACTTCCTCGCAGCCCACTCAAGCTCCGTCGGAGGACGAGCTGTGGATGACCGCCGCTGGTGGCCTCCGTAGGGGTACGTACTACGGTACGGGATCCTATGGCGCCCTAGTTGCGACCCAGTCCTCTAGGACATCTCCTGCTAGTGTGCATGGTCCACAGCCGTCCCAGGAGTCTGCCCGAGTCCACCAGATGATGGAGTCTCTCCGTGACGACCTGCTACGACAGATCGAGCAGCAGTCTCAGCATCCTACGGACGATCCTGCGCTGCTAGCACGATTGGATGCGCTCGACCGCGGCATTATGGACCTCAGGGAGACGACTGAGAGGACAGAGCGCGCCGTTGGAGGGTTAGAGCGCACGGTGACGGAGTTGCAGACAGGACAGGTGACCATGGCCGAGACGGTGAGATTGGCGCAGGATTCGATGGTCCAGAGCAGTGGTAGAATGTTATCTATCATGGATTCATACAACCAGCGACTTACAGCGTTGGAGCATGCTGGTACTCTGGGTGCGCCTTCATCGTCGTCGACTCCGCCGCCTCTACCGCCTTCTTCTTCGACACCGACTCCACCGACTGGCGCTCCATCTGTATCGATTTCACTTGCGGAGTATGAGGAGTTTTTACGCCTTCGTCACGGCGGTGCCCCTCCTGCACCAGATCACTAGTAGTCCTAGTTAGGACTATTTGTTTGTGTTTGTTTGATCATTTGTGACTGTTTGTTTGTGTTTGTATCATCGTATGTTTGTGACTTGGATATTTGTTGGTTGTTTAGACTTGGATGTTTGGATCCTATTTGTTGGATCCTATTCTATTTGTTGGTTGTGTGTAGACTTTGGTTATTTGTGAAGACTTGGTAGTTCTTTATGTGAAGGTGACACATCGCTATGTCGGTTCTCTGTGGGTATGTTCTTGCATATTTTGGGATGTTGAAGCATGCTAGATATGATACATTACAGTTTATGATTAGAGCAGAATGGAGTTCTTCCATTTATGGATTCACTGCAGCTTTTTGAATAGCTGCTAATGTATATGATACTCTGCCTGAAGGACATTCTGTGTTTATGGTTATTTTTTTAAACTGCAGGGAGAAAAGGACATTCTGTGTTTTATTTTTTTATTTTTTTTGCAAATTTATCGACGTTTACCGACGATTACCGGCGTTTACCGACGCAACTTTGTGACGTTTACCGACGGTAAAGCTGCAAAAAATATCCAGGCTACCGACGATTATTGACGTCTTGCGACGTACTTTGCGACGTTTACCGACAGTAAAGCTGCAAAGAAAATGATCAAGGGTCCCGACGTTTACCGACGTCCTGATACGTCGGAGATACTTATACGTCGAAAACCGTTGGTAAAACGTCGGTAATAATCCCAGGACGGAGACCGACGTGTAGCGACTTTAGCCACGTCGCTACTGTACCGACGAAACGACAGAAGACGTCGGTAATATACCGACGTATCAATACGTCGCTGATTGTCGGTACTTGCGACGTTCGGCGACGTTTCAAAGATCAGCGACTAAGAAAAAAGCGACAAGGCTTTAACGTCGGTAAATACGTCGGTAATTATATTTAGCGACGTATTTTGTTGTTTTAGCGACGTTTTTAGGCGTCGCTAAAACGATATATTTTGGTAGTGCGATAAACGAACAGTTTCCTCGTTCTTCGTGCTGTCAGCTGTCAGAAGATCTGATTCTCTGTCAGGTAATAATGACGAGGCCACGTCAGCTTGCGCACTTGGATGAGTGCGCAGTTCAGCCTGCACAATCGAGTTGATGCACAATCTGTCTCCTGCGTAGTTCACTTGAAGGATGCCTAATTTGATTTTCATGACTTCTTTGATGGGTGCAACTTGATTTTTTAGGACCTACAAGACCCCCTTCAAAGTTTTCGAAGTTTGAAGATAGTCAACGCTTCGAAATACTTTGAATTTTGATTTAAAAATCAAGTTGCGCAAGTAATGCTCTGTCTGTACAATTGGAGGAGTCAGCTCCCATTTCTTCGGCGTAATCTGAGGCGACCGTTGCTCTCGAAAAACTATAAATAGTTCTTTTTGTTCTTCTTTTTATTCTTTACTTGTTTTCACTTTGCTTAAGAGAGAAAAATTCTCGAGACTACTCCGACTCTCTTCTTCTTCTCCGTCGACTTCAAATGGCTCCGAAGCGTTCCGCCGCCGACAAGGACAAAGCCCCCGCCGAGTCTTCGACTCGTGCTGCACCGCACATTTCACGACACGAAGTTGGTTACCCAGCTTTGCAAGGTAGTCACTCGATCAAAAACCCTTTTTAGGGTTCTTCGACATGATTGAATCCCCAAACCTATCTCTTTTTAGAGATTTGGTTATACTGCGCCACCCTATTTAGGGTTTCGGTTGCACAAACCCAATAATTTTTATTTTTATGAAGACTATTTTCTTGCGCAATCGGTTGGAACGCGCTGGCAAAAGTCGGCGCAATCTGCTGATTTGTGCAAGGCTGTCCAGCACAAACTGATGCTTTTCGCAAGTTATTCAGCGCAATCTGATGGCTTGCGCAAGTGGATGAGTTGGCGCAACTGGACAGTTTGCGCATAGAAGCTGTTGTTGTGCAATCTGATATTTTACAGACAGCGCAATCTGATCCTTGCGTAATTTATTGATTTTTTGGACAGAATCTTTGATTTTACATGTACTAAATTCTGTCTTTCTGTTTGATGCAGTTAACATCAGAGAGGACCCTGAGTATGAAATCTTTGCAGGGACCCTTGCTGAACCAGAATTTAAGGAAGATTTGTCCCATGTACTTTTTCCCTAATATGCTCTGCCATCCTCCCGTCAAGCCATCTTGGCAGCTCAGGACAATGAAACTCTATTGAGTCTGATGAATGGACAACCCCTGCAGACTGCCGATGCCATTACTCATAAGAAACCCCTGTTCTTATTTGGCGAAGCTATTGACAAGAGTTCTCAGCCGAGACCCCGTGTTGAGCAGAGACTCTTCCCGAGAAAGGAGAAAATAATCCTGTTACCGGACATTGCCAGATGCCTCTCTCTAGCCCGCTATGCCCATGCAAGCCATCCCCGGAGAATGGACTGGGATATTACCCCCCTCCAGCAAGCAAGGACAGGAAATATTTGTGTCAAGAAAGGACCAAATAACAGGGATATGTTCTATAGCTCCTCTGAGCGTCATAGCACTTTGCTCAGAGGATTGAAGCCTAGCTGCATCCCTCCAGAAAACTCTTCCTTGCTGCTGCCGGTGAGGACGCCAATCTTTGCTAATGAATATGCAAAGGTTGAGGACAGATACCCGGATCAGGACATCCGGCTGACAGGTCTGGTGAACCCAGACAACAAAAGATGGAACTGTATAACCAATTGGATATTGGTTCAGTTCGAAGACAAGCTCAAAGAGATCGAGCTATATCAGGCGGTATACGCTACCGTATATGGATTCCTCCCCAACCCTCATCTGTTTTCGGCCTTGGCAGAGAGGTACAATTATAGGATAGGAACATTCATGACACCCTGCGGGGAGATTGGATTAGCCCTTCATGAGATGAAATACATCTTGTTCTTACCAATGGGAGACTTCCCTTATGAGGAATATGTTCCAACAAACGACGAGTTAGACCGATTTTGTCGAGAGAATGCAGAGATGGTGGCCATTTTTGAGGAACTACTGTGCTACTAAAAAATTTGCTCCATGTACTATAAGAGCGGTTCTTTCGGCACTTGTTACTCATCAAAGTGGTTGCTTTATCTTTTTCTTAATCATATCATCGAAAAAAAGACTAAGGATCATGATACGTGCAACCCGACCTTCTTCCAATCCCTCAGCCACAGTGAAGTGATAAGATTGATGGAAGAAAACAAGAAAATGGACATCAAAGTTAATGACGAACTTCAATACCCTCTATTCAAGATCGGAGATGTTATTGAGAGCTTTATGAGAATGGGCTACAGGCCCATGTCAAAGGAAGCCAAGTTGGCAGGTTTTCTGACATATTGGCTCCGACGCTTTGTCGTATCCGGAGTGAGCACCGTGGACCGCTTCCACCGCAGCGTGCTCTTTGCTGCTGTTCGGTTAGTCTTTGGCTACCGGATAGATTTGTTGTCGGCGATGACCTGTAGAGTGAACGCAGGTCTTCGTCTTTATGTTGACTCTATGCTCAAATGGAAGGGTGAGAAGAGGAACTTCCCTCGGCTGGAGTTGCCTTACACCAATTTGTTCGGATGGTTACTTCTGCATCATCCATCATTGATGAACCCTGACATGGGAGCAGTCGGCGGTAGCTATCTGCGGAGATTCTATCGGAGCAAGTGGATATACACTAGTGTGAAAGATTACAGACGTGCCTTGAACCTTGGGAAGGGATGGAATTTTTACTGCGTTGCCCCTCCAACTGGTTATAAACATATGTCAACAAATCTAGTTGACCTTGGGAGGCAGCCATTGGGTCAGGCAACATTTGATTGGCTGAGGATGATCAGGCCGTCGTACTTGGTGTATAGATTTGAAGATGAATGTTTCTTGGAACCATATCTGCCAAGCCGCTTCACTCGTCAATTTGGTTACGACCAGTTCCACGTAGGCAATGCTATAACTTGCCTACAAGAAAAGGGGTATCTGATTGATGGTGCCAGAGCATGGGCCTATTACAACGCTCGAGACACAAGGACAGTGTTCTCGATGCCGACCAAGAATGATCATGGCCCCCGGATGTTATATACATATTCGTTTTTTTACACAGCAGCGAATACATTCACCGAGAACTTCAACCTTGTAGATAACTTCACGACGGCGACACATTTGAAGAAAGGAGCAACTGCTATGCTAGCTCCAGGTAATGACGAGCAGCATGAGCCAGTGGATGATCCGTTGGAAGCCTCAAGGGAAGCTAACTTCCCTGAGGAGGTTAATGAACCACTGCGGGTTTCTTTGAAAGTGGTCAAATCTCCAACCAATGAGAGAAAGAGAAGGATTAATGAACCTTCTTCTCCGGTTGCAAAGAAGAAACTTATCTTAGACCCATCAGAGAAGGTCACCACCAGGTCACGGTCTCGACAACAGGCCGAGTCGACCCAAAGAGAAGAAGCGACCACACCGACCTCTCTTCCAAGGCAGATCGATGTAGTAGATGTGAAGAGTCCCAAAAGACCTCTTCATACAAAGAAACTGGCCTCTAGAAGGAGAAATAGGGTGATCACCCTTCCGAGACAAATCTTATCCTCGGTGGTGGCCAGTGCTGTAGCTGGAATAACCATGTCATCCCCTACACCTGCCCCCAAGCTTAGACATGAGACTCCTTCTCTAGAGCAAAGGGACGAGGTTGAACAGAGGGATAAAGCTGAACAGAGGGATGGAGCTGTGCTGAGAGATGCAGCTGAGCAGAGAGATGCAGCTGAGCAGAAAGATGATAAAGTTTCACGATCTCCTTCTCTTGCGGTGAAAACTACCCAGCTTCCTGCTACACCATGAGGGCTCATTGAAGAAGAAGATCGTCTAATGATTGAAGCTCTAAATAATTGCAACTTCGGTCTGCAGGACGATGTTGATCAAGCCGCTGCCACAACTGCCAGCGAGGAAGCTCCAGAGGATTGCATAAGAAATGAAGATACATCGACAGAAGATGTTGATGATACATTAAACCCCAAAGAAGGCACTGATGTTCATATGTCTTCCGAAGCCGTAGATGACACGCTACATCCTGAAGAGGATGTTGAGGTGTACATGTCAACGAAAAAGAATACGGATGTAGAAGTAGCACCTGTTGAAACTACTCATGCTGATCCAAAATGTATTAAATGATTTTATCTACCTTCTTTTCATAGATTCAAATAGCTGACATCTATATTTTTATCCATGCATAACTTGAATCTTTCCTGGATCCTCCCGTATGCACAGACATGGTGCCAGTAATGGCCTAGCGGTAGCCGACATTTCTCGGGTGGTTCTGAGGTCGGAAGTAGCCAGGCAGAAATATCTGAGGCTACTTCTGTTAGACTAGAATCTGTTCCAACAGACGAAAGGCTTGTTGCTGGGGCACGTCATGGTAAGATTACCTTTGATCTTTTGATCCTTTTCAATTAGTTGCTAATGACAACAACAATCAATGATAAGTTCATTTGATTTTACAGAAGAGCATCTGGGAGGAGCAGCTAGCTCTACGATGGCTCCTCTGGCTAAAGAGTCGTCTACTCAAAGAGAAGAAACTGAACGTCTGTCTTCACAGACACCTGCTGCTACTTCTACATCTATGGGAGTAGCTGCTACCCCGGGTGCTCTGGCTACCAACAATTTTATCATCAGCTCTTTCAACAACCTTTTCTTTAAGTCTTTGAAACCCTTAGTAGATAGGGTGATAGAAAAAGAAGAAGCTAGTTTCTCCACTGTCAGAGATCCAACCTCCTATTTGATCAATGCCATCCGTCATCAAGGCGACGAAGCTCAGGCTATTTTTCTCGAACATGTACTAGATGAGCTAGAGGCATCGGTTAGGACCTACAAAGAGCTTAATAGGGGAGAGGTGGAACCCTTAGTGCAGGATGAATTTGAAAAGATGTCTCAAGAGGCTGCGATTGAGAAAGTTAATTTCCAAATTCTCTTGGATGTTTTCACTACCAAGTCTGCTGAGTATAATGTACAAGTGGAAACAGTGGCATCTGTTGCTGACGAGAAGGAGAGGAAGGTCGCTGAGCTGCAATCAGAATCTGCCCGTCTTAAAGAAAAGCTGAGACTTGTTCAGCTTGCTCTAGAGGACGAGGCCGCACAACACCAGGCTGTAGTTCAACAGTTGAATGCTCTGACTCAGGAGAGAGATGAGTACGTCGCAACTCATCAAGAAGAAATCTCTCGCAGAATAGTGACCAAGCCATCTTTCGACGACAAGTCTGGGATGGAGGAAGCTAGGAAGCGGGTGATGGAATCTCGTGAGGAGCGGCTGCAATCTTTGAAGCAACATATGACCAACTTAATGACTCCACCGGTAGAATGAGAAAGATTTTTGTATCTTCAATCTTTTTGTGATATGTAATGTTGTAATGTCTTTAAATTTTTGATCAATAAAAGCCATTTTCTTGGTGGCTCTATTATTTATTGCATATCTTATTCAGATATAAATAATAGCGATAGAAAATATATTCAGAGGTGCAGGACATGATATATTTCTCGATTTTGGAAAATAATCATATTCAATTATATCTGCTCAGAGGTAATAAGGACATGGCAAATATAATTTATTGAATATCATTATTTTAATAGACAACTTAATCAAAGATAAAAAGTTGCTGATATGAACGAAATGGATGATTCGTCGAAATAAATGAACGAAATGAATCGTCGGAATGAACGGATAAACCGTCAAATGAATTGAATGAACGGGTGGACAGTCAGATGAATGTGATGAACGGGTGAACCGTCAGATAAATGTGATGAACAGGTAAACCATCAGATAAATGTAATGAACGGACGAACCGTTGGATAAACGTAATGAACGGACGAACCGTCAGATGATGAACGGGCGAACCGTTAGATGGATGTGTGAACGGGTAAACCATCGGGTGAATGAATATAATAAACGGACAAACCATCAAAGAGATATGATGAACGGACGAACCGTCAGATGAATGTAATGAACGGACGAACCGTCAGATGAATGTAATGAACGGGCAAACCGTTGGATGAATTAATTGAAATTTTGTTGTCTTATGAATCTTTGTCTATAAATCGAATAGAAAATCAGAGGGGATGGTCACTTTCACTTTTCAACATAAAGATGTCGTCTGGAGATGCATCCAAGAAGACTGAGATCGCCTCGAATGTGGAAGCGGATACTGAGGAACATCTAGTCGAACCGGCTCAACCAAAGCAGATAGCAGCGGGCGAAGGTTCGTCTGCCCCCAAGCCGCCAAAGGACATCTTGGATTTTTTTCTTGAACCAGGGAAGACTGAAGAAGAAGAAGCCATGAGGATGGCTGCTTGCAAGTTCCTGGTGGGTTCCAGCAAGAATGTTATCGGCTCTTTTGCTGATCATGTCTTTGATAAGGACGATAGTGGCCCGCGTCCCAATTTTGAGAAGGATGATAGTGACCTTCCTTGATATTATGTACTATCATTCAAGATGAAATAAAATTGAATTTTATTTATGAACTTGTCTGATGATTACAAGCAATGTCTTTTACATTTATACATAATACTTTTTTAGGAACTTGCCGTTGATAGGCATCATTGCAACTCGACCGTCTAGCTCTGTGAGTTGGTAGGCTCCATTTGAGAAGACTTTACTCACGATATATGGACCTTCCTATTTTGCATCGAATTTGCCCTTACTCATGTGAGTCATAGTCATAGGACGTCTGACTGTTAAAACAAGCTCTCCTTTCTAAAAGGCTCTGACTTTAACTTTGCGGTTGAAAGTCTTTGAGATACGGGCTTGGTATAACTCAATATGCTGCTGAGCCATTAACCGCTTCTCATCGAGCGCTTCTAATTCTTGGAGTCGAAGAAGGTCGTTGTTCTCTGTAGTGAGCTCGTTGGCGATAGCAATCCTCAAAGATGGAATTTGAAGTTCCAGGGGTAGAACTGCTTCACAGCCGTACACTAAAGAGAAGGGTGTACAGCCTGTAGGGTTGCGGACCATAGTACGGTAGGCCCAAAGACATTCCCCAAGCTTTTCACTCCAGTTTTGTTTGTTAGTGGATACAAACTTCTTGAGGAGCTTGATGATAGTCTTGCTGAAAGCTTCAGCTAAGCCATTAGCAGCAGGATTGTAGGCTGTCGAAGCGACATTATCAATCCGATGATCGTCACAGAACCTTGTGAACTTTTGGCTGATGAACTGAGGTCCAATATCATGGATAATTCATCAAGGTACACCAAATCTATAGATGACATGGTGTTTGACGAAGTTGATGACGCTGTTGGTCTTGACTTCAGCCAATGGTATAGCTTCGGCCCACTTGGAGAAGTAGTCGGTTATTGCCAGTATGAACCGATGTCCTCTAGAAGAAGGAGGATTGATGGGACCTATGATGTCCATGCCCCAAGCTTCAAAAGGCCAGGAAGCAGCAGTCGGATGAAGAAATTTTGATGGTTAATGAATGAAATCTGCGTGGATTTGACAAGCTCGATACTTTCTTGCATATTCTATGGCATCAGATACCATAGAGGACCAATAGTAGCCCATGCGTCGGATGCGATCCTGTAGTTTAGGACCGGGTTGATGTGCTCCATAGACACCGTCGGGAGCTTCACGCAATACTTGCTTCGCTTCATCACCAGCAAGACAGCGTAAGAGTAGGCCGTCATAAGTCCGCCGGTATAGAGTTTTGGTGGTTTGATTGTAGTAGAATCGTAGAGACCGCCGATGAATACTCATAGCCTCCTTGGGATCTTCAGGGAGAATATCATGAACTACGAAGTCGATAAAAGGAGCTCTCCAATCTTCACTGATAATATTGGCTTCAGTAAGATTACTGAAATCAATATTACGATTGTTTTCGACGCAGAACAATTCTCGATTAGAGACAACCACCACCTGCTATCTTTTGATAGGGATGGCTAAGACTGCTACAAGATTGGCCAAAGCGTCGGCTTCAGTATTGCAAGCTCGGCGTATATATTCGATGAAGAAGGCTTTGAATGATGTAGCCATATTGATTGCCGCTTCAAAGTAAGGCACTAGATCTTGATGGCGAACTTCATAAGTCCCTCTAACCTTGTTAACAACCAACTTAGAGTCACCATAGACTTCGAGATACTCGACGTCTAGTTGTTTGGCTAGCTGAAGGCCAATGAGTAGAGCATTGTATTCTGCCACATTATTGGAGCAAGGTTCATCTAAGGAATATGCTCTTTGAATAGCTGACCCATCTGGAGAAACTAGGACAACTCCAACTCCTGCGACAACGGCACTGTTGGGTCCAGTCCTGGATGCACCATCAAAGAATAAGCGCCAAGTAGGAAATTCTTCGGAGATTGTATTAGATTCCAAAGTCTCATCTGGAATTTCATCATAGTGCTTGGATGTCTCTGGAACAGGATGAGCTGCTAAGAAATCCGCCAGTGCTTGACCTTTGACAGACTTTTGAGAAACATATACCATGTCATATTGGGCTAGCAGAATGGCCCATGTAGCCAGGAGAGAATTGAGTGTGCTAGGCTTCTTCATCAATACCCGAAGAGGATTAACTCGGGATATGACATGAATAGTTTGGCCAATGATGTAATGTCGAGTCTTTTGAACAGCAAACATAAGAGCTAGGCATTCTTTTTCGACCGGACTATAACGGTGTTCAGCACCAATCATAGTACGACTGAGATAATAGATAGCTTGTTCGTGGCCTTTTTTATTCTTTTGGACAAGTAAAGCACCCAATAAATGATCCATAGCACGGACATACATTAAGAATGGTATGCCTGAGATTGGTGGCACCAAGACTGGTGGATTCATGAGATACCGCTTTATGTCATCAAATGCTCGTTGACATTCTTCAGTCCAAACGAAAGATACACCCTTCTTTATTAGTTGAGTAAATGGTCTGCAGAATCCAGACAGATTCGAAATGAATCTCCTGATGTACACAAGTCGACCTTGGAATCCTCGTAGCTCTTTTAGGTTGCGTAGAGGATGCATCTCTTGAATGGCTTTAATCTTCTCAGGATCCACGTGTATACCCTTAGAGGTAGTGACAAAGCCGAAAAATTTGCCACTTGAGACACCCAAGAATGACTTGGTGGAGTTCATTTTGAGTTGATGTTGGCGCATGAGGTTGAAGATAGTTCTCAAGCCTTGGATGTGATCTTCCTTTAGACGACTTTTGAGAGCAATATCGTCGACGTAGCATTCGACAGTCTTGCGCAGATGATCTCGAAAGATGGTACTTATGGCTCGTTGGTATGTTGCACCAATGTTCTTGAGACCAAATGGCATTACAGTATATCAGTAGACTCTGCGAGGAGTGCAGAAAGAAGTATGTTTTTCATCTTCAGGATTCATCCGAATATGATTGTATCCGGAGAATTCGTCCAAGAAAGATATTTGCTCGAACCCACAGGTGTTGTCAATCATGACGTCCGTGATAGGGAGAGAAAATTCATCTTTTGGACATGCTTTATTAAGATCCCGAAAGTCGATGCACACTCAAACTTTGCCAGTTTTCTTTAGGACTAGAACGACATTGGCTACCCAATCAGGATGCTGCTCTTCTCGAATAAAGCCACAAGCGATGAGCTTCTTGAATTCGTCATCAATTGCATCCATCATTTATAGCTTGAAGCGCCGTTGTTGTTGTTTGACTGGTTTTGCATTCGGCAGAATGTTCAATTTGTGAGTAGCAACTTTGGGATCTAGACCTGGCATGTCTTCATAGCTCCAGGCAAAGACATCAATGTATTCTTGAATAAGAAGAATTAATTATTGCTTATCTGCCTCTGGAAGGTTCTTGCTGATGAATATTGGACGAGGCGACCCACTCTCTCCTACATCAATTTGAACTAATTTGTCTTCGGTAGGAGGTTCCTTTTGTTCGAATCGGAGTTCCCATTGGGTATCCCTTCGTTGAGCCCAAGGATCTGTTTCAGGATTTTCTTCAACATCCTCGTCATAGCCTTCTGGAAGTTCAACGGAGACTATGTTAGAAGATACATTCAATCGATGAACTTGGCCGATGTTGGTGTCAGAATCCCATGATCTGGAATCGGAAGAGTTAGAGCGCTCCTCACTATCGGATTCAGAACCTGCTAGGGATAATACCGGAGGTGAAGAACATCCGAGACCTCTTTTGGTCCTGCTGTAATACATCTCTGACTTTCCTTTTGGAACAGTTGTACGGATAGGAGTTCTTCTACCTTTACCGTAGTTGAGGCCATTCTTGAAGTCATAACCCATCTTTCGGATGATGTCTTTTGATTGTTGACTATAACGACGGAGTTGAAGATGCCCCGTGTCATTACTTTTGTTATCATCCGTATAGCTGAATTGTTGTTCCGGTCCTTCACTAAAAAGTATTGGACTCTCGCCTTTCTTTCGAGCGGGAACAATATGATATAAATCTTTTGGATGTTCAAATAAGACTTCTGTTTGAAGAGAGTGTACAACTCCCATTGTAAATGACTGATAGCTATCTAACATATCCAAATAGTATTTAGCATGATAAATGACATCAGTATACTGGAAAGTAGATGCTTTTTCAATGATTTGTACATCCGTATTTACAGCAGGACCTTTAGCCTTAGCAGGCTTGGTCAGATTGATTACAAGAGGGGGAGAAGAAGAACGTGGAGGAGGATTAGCTTTGTTACGACGGAGGTCGATAACAAGTTGCTCAGAGGAGATTAGCTTCCTTTTATCCTTGTTATGAGATAAATCAATAACAAGTGGCTCAGAAGAGGTGAGCTACCTTTTTTCTTTGTTACGACACAAGTCAATAACAAGTGGCTCAGAAGAGGTGAGCTCCATTTGATCTCGGCCATCATCAATTGGCTGATTCTGAACTGGCAGGTGAATAGCCAGTGGTTTGGAGGATTGAGGACGAGAAATACGCCCTTTAACAGGTATGATGAGGGTGTCATTAGATACTACTTCTTGCTCTTCTTCAGTGTCCAGAGACAACACTACCTTCATGAATTCATCCTTGTACATACGAGCATCGTTGCAGTATGCTTCGACGCCTTTGAAAGAATAGAGATCAGCATCCTCCTTTTGAACCTCTCCATTGTTATCGACATACTTGAAACATTGATGGAGAGTCGAAGGAACAATGTTATGCTCATGCAGGAATGGTCTTCCCAACAAAGCATTGTAAGAACAACCATGATTGTCAATGATATAGAAGGTCACCTTTGTGCGGAGATTGTCTATTTGGAGTTTTAGGCGAATCTTGCCCAGAGGTTCACTCCTTCCCTTATTGAACCTGAGGATGGTGGTGATTGTACTGGAAAGACTATGCACTGGGATCTTCAATGCATCCAACATTGTCTTCGGTATGATACTGAGAGCAGACCCTGGATATATCAGAATACGATCGACTTTCATCGAGTCGACGTATCCTGTATAGTATAGAGGACGGTCGTGTCTATTATCTTCCATCAACATGTCATCCTGTGTGAAAGTTATGTTTGGAATTAACTCCAACACACTATGACAATGAAGGCAAGAGACTGGCTCTACTTTCGGCTTCTTCAGAAGGGCTAGACAGGTTTCTGCATGCATGAGAGCCTCACTCAGAGTTTTCCGAGTCTCTTTGGAGAGGCGCAAGAGCTCGAAGATTGACAGCCGGGCCGGTGTATTGGCTAGTTGAGCTAAGATATCAAAGTTATAAGGCTTCTCAAGTCCTGAGGGAGATGACTTCTTCAAAGGTTTGTCGAAGCAGACTTCTTGTTTACCTTTTTCGGCTACTGTCGGCTTAGGAGGAGTGGGTTCTACAATCGGTGAGAAGACAGAAGGAAGGTCCTCAATAGAAGCAGGCTGCACTGGATCAGGCTCAGAAGAAGAGGCAGGATTCTCTTGAGCTTCGGGGTAATCCTTTAGATAGGCTTTCCCTGATCTGGTGCCCAGCAGGATTTCTTCATCAACTATAGGGTCAAAAGACACCATATTGCAAGTCTTTGTCTTGCCCTTGGAGCGGTCTTTCTTCTTGGAGGAAGAGGGAACTTCGAACTCCGAAGCCAAATCCGGATGGATCCACACATAATCTCGTCATTGTCAAGAGATAAGGGGACAAGGCCTTCACTTCGTAGAGGAGGGAGGTTCTCGATCTCAAGAGTAGCTTTAGGGATAGGAATGACACCATGCTGTACCATCTGCGGTGGAAAGTCACCGAATTGAACCGAGACTATGTTTGCGGTAACAGTCTTCTCGTCTTGCTGCAGAGTGATAACACCAGCATTGACCAGCTCTTGAATTTTACCTTTGAGCACATAACATGCTCGAGTGGGATGCCCAATGAACCTGTGATAAACACAGTACTTAGGATGATCAGTCTTGCCCACTTCATCAGGCTTCTTCGGATCTGGAAGTTGGAGCTTATTGCTTTTGATCAAGCAATCAAAGATGCTCACGGTGTCATTCTCGTCAAAAGAGTACTCTACTTTCGAACGAGGTTCCCTTGGTGGAGGTACTGAAGGAGTAGAAGTGGATGTAGGTGGAGCTACGTTGACCGCCAGAGATTCTTTATTTTTCAAATTAATATTCAAAGTTTCTTTTCCCTTGCGGTTGTTCTGGCGATTACCACCACCCGATGTCTGGTGTTCATCCCGATCGGAATTAGACATTTGTACCCCTAGCTGCTTGAATTTGTCAGCGCTAACTTCAGCTGCTTTAGCATTGACAATGAAGGATGGCCAATCTTGGAACTGAGTTGACCCTGTCCACATGCTGATGATAGGCAAAAGATTTGCCTTACAGGTGTCTATAGTCACAGCGGCCGGAGTTCCAGGAGGCATTTTCAAAGCTTCTCGGCGGAACCTTTCAATGAAACTCTCAACAGTTTTATTGTGTCTTTATTTGATTTTATTAAGGGCTGACATGGTCATGTCCTTGATCCCCTCATAGAATCATTCCAAGGAAATTTGTTTTAGACCGGAGAAGGAGGTGATACAACCATCGGGCAAGCTTCTGTACCAATCGTATGCTACGTCGGCTAAACAACCGACAAATACTCTGGTAAGAAGAGCGTCATTTGGCTGAAGTTGGACAGTTATTACCTCAAAGTGGTTAATGAACTGACTAGGAGAAGTTCTGCCATCAAACAGCAAGATTGTTGAAATCTTGTACTTAGGAAGAAATGGGACTTCCTTCCATTCAACTAGGTAGGGTTGCTTGATCCCCAACCACTGCATGTTGTCCTTCTCTTTGAAGGCCTCGAACTGAGTGCGTAGGATCTTGACAGCTTCATTGGCATCTTCCACTGATGTAGAAGGAGCAGACTGAGTCACTATATTAGGGAGAGGAACAGCGTGGTAAGCACTACCCCCAGCACCTGACTGACTGGGTGTAGGTTGGGTCTGTACAGGAGGTACTTGAGGAGATGCTACCCCCAGCCCTGCATTGACAGGCACCGACGATGCTATAATTTCAGGATTTGTAGGAGGTACGATCGGTGGTACTGTATATTGGGCCACAATGATAGAATGCATACTTGCGACCATCTCGGCCATGGTTTTTAATTTGTCTTCTAGCGCAGCTATTCGTTGTTCTTGACTAGCCGAACTAGAAGCATCTGTGTCTTCAGTAACAACATAAGCTGTCACTTCTCTAGGTACAGTGGAGGACACTGTCTGTTCCAAACTTTCACTGTATGCATAGTAGTCGGAGAAAGAATCGTCTTCCGAGTGAGAAAGAGGAAGATGACCGGAAGGATATTGAAGATTCCTTTGACCGATTGTGTCTCGGCTTCGAGATCGGGTATGTTGGAATACTCCTTCAGAAGATTCTTGGAGTAAATCCAAATACCGCTGGCTTGGCTTGCGAGGCTTGCCGTGCTTGGAGCACTTCCTACCCCCAGTGTCTCTGGAAGTCATGTTGATAGAAGCGTACAAAACTTCGTTTTCATCTTCTGACATAGGTTCAGAGTGTATAAAGTTCAGACGATCGAAGATAGATCGTCTTGTTGTCTGACAACAACACTTGATGACAACATTGTGGTTACAATGGTGTCCAAGTGGTTGCACTGGAGGCGATGAGATGTTGTCCCATTTTTGCTTGAGATATTCTCGGAGATCAGGAACAGTGAGGAACGATAAGAAGTTCGAAGGATATGTTCTTTGACAATATTCGGAATGTTTTGTCCCTTGAGTGTACAGGAAAGTAATCATTTCATTGGCATAGGTATCCGGATTTTTGATCCTGGAAGTTTGCTTCTGATACTGGTTGGTCTTCGGCATTGGCTGTTTGCGTTTCGCCGAAGTTGGTCGATTGAGATAAGTTTTGAGATCAGCAAACTCACCCCCAGGGGTTTCTGTCTGAGACACCAGCAATTTTCCCTGTCTTGAACGGGATATCTTGAGAGTTGGGAGATCTTGGAACTCTGCTACCGGAGTA
Organism: Iris pallida; assembly: GCA_029216955.1. Taxonomy (NCBI): domain Eukaryota; kingdom Viridiplantae; phylum Streptophyta; class Magnoliopsida; order Asparagales; family Iridaceae; genus Iris; species Iris pallida. The sequence continues at coordinate 7,468,874 of JANAVB010034617.1, read as the reverse complement.
GGCAGAATACCTCTCTGATCAGTACGCTTCCCTTTGGCAAGGAGAGAAGAAGAACCCTTGTTGGAGAGAGTTCTTGTACTGACTGGTGCCGAGACACGTTCAGATTGATCTTCTACGGTAAAAACCGAGAAAGACTGAGAAAAGACCAAAGGGCCTTTTTCTCTGTTTTATGAAGAAGGGTTAGCTAAAGAGTGTTTCCCTCTGTTGTCTTCCAAGTTGTGGGACGAGGAAGTTTGAGAAAAGACCAACGGGCCTTTTCTTTTGTTCTGAGGAGGAGGAGGAATAGCCAAAAGACTACCCCCAGTGGATTGCGCAAGAGCAACAGGGTGCTTGAGAAGAGGAGCAGAGCTTTTCCCCTTGCTGTGAGAAGAGGAGAGATTAGCCAAAGGGCTGTCTCTCTTAGACTACACTGGCGCAGTGTGCGCATAGGTTGGAGTAGTTTATGGCACACTGGCAGGTTACGCATGAGTAACTCTGGCAGAAGGTTTTCTGGCCAAAGTCTCAGCAATTTGCGCAACAGGAGTCTTGTTGCTAGAGTGTTTGTGTTGCACTCTAGTTGCTGGAGTGGTGGATTGCGCAGGCAGAGTGGCAGCCAACTGCGCCAGAGGAATAGGAGTCTTGCACTTTGACAGAGCAGCATAGGAAGTATGTTATGCACTGGCAAGGGAAGCAGCACACTGTGCATGGACAGTATCAGTAGACTACGCAACAGAGACAACAGTCTTGGGAACAGAGACAGTGGACTGCGCAGCAGGCTGAACAGCAGAAGCAGTGGACTGCATAACAGTCTTGGGGACCCACACTGGGTGAACATTGCTCGTGGCAGAAGTTGTTGCAGTGCGAGGGGTGGTCCTGGAGTTGATCATCGCCTCGTAGGCCGTCTGGTTGACCTTTACAACCAGCGGCTTCTGCGTCTTTCCGATAGACGCAACGTCACATTGAGTTGTCACTACCTCATCGGAGGAGAAAGTCGTCCCTAGCAGAGCCGCCATTTTGTTTGCAAAAACAAAAGTTGATCTTTATTTCAATAAACTTTATAAGAAGATTACAAGAATTCTAGGAAAGTACAACTATAGGAATCCGATCTGAATGACGATCGCTTTATCCCTTGGACGATGTGAACTTTGAAGACGGTAGCCTCTGAAGATTGCAGCAGCACTTTGGCAAGAACTTCTGATCTCTGGTGATGATTTCTGATGTATATCTGATTCCTCTGTGTGTGTGTGACAATGAAGGCTTGAAACTCTATTTATAGAGTTCTAGAAATAACTAACTTTTAGTTATTCTGAATTGTGCAGGCTGGATTGCGCAGACTTTAGATTGTGCAAGCAATGAACTGCGCAGGCAGTTACTCGATCGTGGACCATCTGTATGTGACGCGTGGCATTGTTTGATTGAAATGCGCTTGATCGTGTACAGACGGTTGCCACATGGTAAATAATTGATGGCATGAAGGCCATGTGTACATTGTCAGTTATCTTGATGGAGTGCACCACCTGAATTGTGCTGGCTTTAGATTATGCTGGGATGGACCGCGCTGTAGATAGTCTGGACAATTGTGCTGCATGTACAGCTGTCCTCGAGCACTGTGCTACACGATAAACGAACAGTTTTCTCGTTCTCCATGCTGTCATCTGTCAGAAGATCTGATTCTCTGTCAGGTAATGATGACGAGGCCACGTCAACTTGCGCACTTGGATGAGTGCGCAGTTCAGCCTGCACAATCGAGTTGATGCACAATCTGTCTCCTGCGCAGTTCACTTGAAAGATGCCCAATTTGATTTTCATGACTTCTTTGATGGGTGCAACTTGATTTTTTAGGACCTACACCTATGTTGACATATAAGCATGGCCAAATAATTTCTTATATATATATATATATATATATATATATATATATATATATATGTGTGCGTTTGCCCTAGTATGCCGCGCCCCTAGATCCTAACAGTTCTTCTCCGGTGGCTCCGGCTTGGCCTTTGGCCAGGCCGGCGTCAACATGGCCAAGTCCTTTGCAGCTGTTGTTGCAGGACGGGTCGAAGATCCTCCCCGACTGCCTCCGAGAATGACCACTTCGTTTAAGGGTGCCCCAACAATTTCTTTTTCGGAAGAAAAAGAACAAACCCTCTCCAACCCTCTTCGGTTCGCTCTCATTGGAAAGTTTTCACATTACAAACCTTCGATTGAGGTGATCCGTAAAGCGTTATCTGGGTTTCAATTCAAGGGTTCCATCAAAGCTGGTGTTATTGATAGAAAACATATTCTTATTCGCCCTTCGGCTGAGGAAGACTACCTTCGTCTACGATCTAAAGACACCTGGTTTGTTTCGAAAGCTCCGATGTGGATTTTTAAGTGGGAACCAGACTTTCTCTATCTTTTGAATCATCTCTCATGCCAGTGTGGGTTGAACTTCCTGATTTACCATATCATCTATATGATAAGGAGGCGCTTTTTGCGATTACTTCTGTAATTGGCACACCGTTGAAGATTGACAAGGCCACGTCTGATCTTTCCCGACCAAGTAGAGCCAGGATTTTTGTTGAAATTGATGCAAGTAAGCCTCTTTATCACCGTATTCGTATTAATTTGCCTCGTGGTAGAAGCTTTTGGCAGAATCTGGAATACGAATACACACCTCTTTATTGTTCTCACTGTCATCATCAAGGGCATGTCGTTAATCATTGTAAACTTAAAAATAAAGGGAAAGAAGTAATGCATGAAGAACCTATTGCTGAGAAGACTCAAGTAGAGAAAGACACGCGTCGGCCACAGGATGAATTGGTGGTTACTCGTATTATGCAGCATCCCAATGAATGGAATTTACAAATTAATGAAGGGGAACAGGGTGTTAGCCCACCTACCGAGAACACCATGTTGACACAAAGTCACAGTCAACCAAATATTGACTACATTGACTAAATAATGTCTGTATTAATTCAATACGACACACGACGTCTGCATTCCGTTCAAGACAGACGACAGCTCAGTCTCCGGTTCTCAGTGTGTTTTCGAGTCTGTATTTTATATTTTCATTGAGTCTAGACTTGTGTACTCTGAGTCATGCTGAGCTCTTGACACTTAGTCTACAGCCTACCCAAAATCCCAAGCTCCACTGAACCAAACACTGCCCAAAAATCCCCTTTGAACCACTCTGTGCTCTGGAGACAGAGTTCGGGCCAAACTCTGCCTCCACATAGAGTTCGGGCCGAACTCTGTCCCCTAGAAATCAGGAACCCTAATTTTAGGGTTACTGGTTGCTAGTTGTCCAACGGCCAAATATTTGAATTTTCCTACCCGAATTCTGGCCGAATTCTGCCTAAAAAAATACTATAAATAGGGCATGAATTTTCTCATTCTAAACAATCAAATCTTCTCTTCTCTTCTCTCTTATAGCTAAAATAAGCCATACCCTTCCCATCTACTAGCCACAAGCCTCCTAAGTCTCGAGTGCTCAGCATCTCTCAGTTAGGATTCTTGTGCAAGAGTCGAAGAAGTCGCTTGGACAATTCCAAGCAAATTGCCACTGCGATCCTCTGTTAGAAGTTGATGTGCTCTTCTGAAGTAAAGACACGGTTGTAAACTACTATTTCACAAATAGTGGATTTGAATCCTGAGCTAGAGTTCTCAGGCCTGGACTAGTCCTCCACGAGGGAAACCAGGTTAAAATTGCTGTGTTTGCGTATGCTCTTTTAATCTCCTTTTATTTTTCGCACTTTACTCTGATTATTTTTTATTGGTGAAAGAGTTATTTTTAATTGGTCATTTTTCTATATATACTCTATTCACCCCCCTCTAGAGTTGCCAAACTGTTCTTCAATTGGTATCAGAGCTCTGTTCTCTTTTTAAGGACTAACATCCTAAGAGCTGATCCATGGCAACCACACAATCCTTGATTTCCAATCATGGTGAAGGTCAGTCCACTCATAGGCCTCCCCTATTTGATGGAACTAACTATACATATTGGAAAACAAGGATGAGCTTCTATCTTAAGTCTCTAGACTTTGACCTGTGGACTGTCGTCACTAACGGTTACAAAAAGCCCGTCAGGATAGTTGTCGATGGTGACCTCATTGAGAAACCACACGACAAATATTCTGTCGAGGAGAAGAAACAGGCAAGTCTAGATGCTAGGGCTATTAATGCTTTATTTTGTGCTATAGACAGGAATGAATTCAACAGGGTCTCCACATGCACCACTGCTCATAAAGTATAGAGACTTCTAGAAGTGACGCATGAGGGAACCACACAAGTCAAGGAATCTAAAATAAGCCGTCTCACTCAAGAATACGAAGCCTTCAAGATGAAGCCAAATGAGACGATCACTCAAATGTTTACAAGATTCCTCGACATCATCAATCCTCTATCCTCGCTTGGTAAGCAATACTCAAACCACGAGAAGATTCGTAAGTTACTCAGAGGGTTGCCAAAGATTTGGAACCCTAAGGTGACGGCCATCATAGAAGGAAACGATCTTACATCAATGTCAATGGAGACCTTGATGGGTAAGCTCATGACTCACGAGCTTGACCTCAAGGACTTCGAAGAGCCTGCTCCGAAGACCAGGGAGATCGCACTCAAAGCTCATCGACGAAGGGCTGATCACGATGAGACCGAAGACGATAACTCGGATGATGAAGACCAAGCTCTCATGGTTCGCAACTTCAAAAAATTCCTGCGCTTCAATCGAAGGAAGAAGGATTCACAAGAAGATGATGAAGAAGAGCCAACCTGTTACGGTTGCAAGAAGACTGGATATGTCCGAAAAGACTGCCCATTCTTGAAGAAGAGCAACCGCTATAAGAAGCCATACAAAAAGAACTCATCAAAGAAATATGCCAACACAGGAATTTGGCATGAAAGTGAAGCGAGTGACTCCGAGGAAGAAAAAGGCTCTCCTCAAGATACAGCAAATGTGTGCCTAATGGCAACTTCCAACAAGGTATCTAACGAAACTCTAGATGACTTCTCTTTTGATGAACTTGGCGATGCTTTCACTGATTTACTCGATGATCACAAAAAGGTCATCGGTAAATACAAACATGCCAAGGACAAAATCAAAAGTCTTGAAGATGAGATACAAAGAATTTTCTTACTTCTTGATAATGTTAGAAACACGACACCCACTAATGACCCTGATGAAGTATCCAAGCTTAAATTAAGCTTACATGATGCTGAAGCACGTATTGAGCAACAAACTCAAGAAATCACTACACTCAACACGTTGCTTGCTGAAGAAAAGAATAGACACAAGATTTCCCTGACTAAAATATATGGTTTAAATATTAAGGTTGATGAACTGCAAGCTATTTCTAAAAGATTAGAAACCAAATTGGGTAAACAGGTTGTTCAACCTCAAATCCAATCACATGGGCACAACACCACTCATGCTAGTCAACCACGTCATTCTCATGCAGCACATAACCATGCATTTATATACACAAACTTTCACAAACCACGTGCACGTAAGAATAATTCTTACTCAGTACACAATCATCATGTACAAAGACACAATCAACATCACTCCACACATAGGAATCATCATGCCATGCCATATAGACAAGATCATCATATGCCATATAGACAAAATCATCATGCCATGCCATATAGACAATATCAGCATGTCACATATCATAGACAATACCATCATGATATGCCTCATAGACACCATCACCATGCCACTCATTCTATGCATAATCATCATCACCATGCTAACTCTTCACATCATGACCATCCTCATCCTGTTGCTTATAGATATTATTCTCATGCTCCTAGTATAAATAAGAATGCTATCTGTACTTACTGTGGATTACATGGACACATCTCTCCACAGTGCAAATTTAGAAGACTTGTAGATAAAAAGATATATACTTGGTTTCCAAAGACTAACTTTTCAGGACCCTCAAGAACTCGGGTACCAAAGGTCACATCTACTCTTGATGTAGGTGGACCTTCCCTCTTTAACTGAAAGTAAGTGGATTCTCGATAGTGGATGCTCGCGACATATGACGGGAGATGCAAATCTTTTTGCATCACTATCGATGAAGAGAGAAGGATATGTATCCTTCGGTAACAATCTCAAAGGGCACATAATAGGTAATGGTATCATTGGTCATCCTCCTTCTCCTGTAATAAAGGATGTCTGCCTAGTGACAGAGTTAAAGCATAACCTGCTCAGCATTAGTCATCTTGCTGATCATGGATATGATATTAACTTCGGACAAAACAGTTGCTACATCTATGATAGGTCAACAGGAGACATTGCTTTTGAAGGAAAAAGAGAGGACAACATATATATTTTCTATCTTTCTATAAATACTAACAATGCAGGTAGATGTCTATATGCCCACAAAGACGAACGACTACTTTGGCACCAGCATCTTGGTCATGCCAACATGGATGCTATATCCAGGCTGTCTACCAAGAAGCTAGTGAGAGGATTGCCTGATATCACATTCAAAAAGGACACGGTATGTGCCGAATGTGAACTAAACAAGGCAACTAAATCCTTATTTCATTCCATCAACTCTGTAAGTACTACTAGACCCTTGCAACTACTTCATATGGATTTATTTGGTCCTAGTAGAATAGCTAGCCTTGGTGGCAAACTTTATGCATTTGTTATTGTTGATGATTTTTCGAGATTTACTTGGGTTTTCTTTCTCGCTAATAAGAGCGATGCTATTTCGATTTTCAAAGTTTTTGTAAAGAAAGTTCAAAACGAAAAAGGCTACATGATTACTCGAATCCGAAGTGATCATGGAGGCGAATTCGTAAATTATGATTTTGAAAATTTTTGTAATGCAAATGCTTTTGATCATGAATTTTCTTGTCCTAAAACTCCTCAACAAAATGGTGTTGTGGAGCGGAAGAATAGAACTCTCGGCGATATGACCAGAGTCATGTTGAATAAATTTTCACTTCCGAAATACTTTTGGGCAGAAGCTGTCAGTACAGCATGCCACATTTTGAATAGGGTGCTGATTCGTCCCATTACGAAGAAAACACCCTATGAGCTTTGGTTTGGGAGAACCCCCAATGTTTCTTATTTTAAAGTTTTTGGTTGTAGATGTTTTATCCTTAACACCAAAGACAACTTAGGCAAATTTGTTGCCAAAGCTGACGATGGTATCTTTCTTGGTTATGCCGCCAAGAGTAAGGGATATAGAGTTTTTAATAAACGCTCACTTATTGTGGAAGAGTCAACAAATGTGACTTTTGATGAAGATAACAGTGCAGTAAGTACTCTTGATGATGACGTTGAGCCATCAACTTCTACTCCAATGAATACTTCAACCGAAACTGATTCTCTGGAGGGTTTGCCTAAGAAATTCACTTTCAAACCTTCTCATCCAGAAAATTTAGTAATAGGAGAAGATTCACGTGGAGTAACTACTAGATCATCACTAAGAGACTCCGTTGCTAGCACTGCCTTCATTTCACAAGTAGAGCCTAAAAACATTTCTGAAGCCTTTAATGATGAATTTTGGATTTCTGCTATGCAAGAAGAACTCAACCAATTCGAGAGAAGCCAAGTATGGAAACTCGTTCCTAAACCGGTTAATCACTCGATAATTGGTACTAAATGGGTTTTTAGAAACAAAGTAAATGAAGATGGTTCAGTCACACGTAACAAAGCTCGTCTAGTAGCTCAAGGATACAACCAAGAGGAAGGTATCGACTACGATGAGACGTACGCTCCTGTTGCTAGACTAGAATCCATTCGGATGCTTTGTGCTTTTGCTAATTTTTAAAACTTTAAATTATTTCAAATGGATGTGAAAAGTGCTTTCTTGAATGGTTTTATTAAGGAGGAAGTTTATGTAAAACAACCTCCTGGCTTTGAAAATCACAAATTTCCCGACCACGTGTTCAAGCTAAAGAAAGCGCTTTATGGCCTCAAACAAGCCCCCAGAGCTTGGTATGAAAGGCTAAGTAGCTTCTTACTTGAGAAAGGTTTTTCAAAAGGAAAAATTGACACTACACTGTTTATAAAATCTTTTAAAGACACTATTCTGTTGATTCAAATCTATGTTGATGATATCATTTTTGGGTCTACTGATGAAACCCTCTGTCAAGAATTTGCCAAGTGTATGCAGACGAAATTTGAGATGAGTATGATGGGAGAGCTCAACTACTTTCTTGGCCTACAAGTGAAACAAATGGCTAATGGAACTTTCATCTGTCAATCGAAGTATACCAAGGACATGCTGAAGAAGTTCGATCTTGACAACGTCAAACCAATCAGCACTCCAATGGCTACTTCAACCAAACTCGAACCAGATGAGAGCGGCAAACCTGTTGATCAACGTAAGTATCGAGGTATGATAGGCAGCTTACTTTATTTAACTACTAGTCGTCCCGATATCATGTTCAGTGTTTGCCTATGTGCTAGATATCAAGCTAATCCTAAGGAATCACACATGACCGCGGTTAAGCGTATCTTTCGATACCTTAAGGGTACGGTTACAGTGGGCCTATGGTATCCCAAGTCCATATCATTTGACCTTATTGGTTACTCTGATGCTGACTTCGCTGGATGCAAGGTCGACCGTAAAAGTATGAGCGGCACGTGTCATTTATTAGGAAAGGCTTTAGTCTCCTGGTTTAGCAAGAAGCAGAACTCTGTCGTACTATCCACAACAGAAGCTGAATACATAGCAGCTGGGCGTTGTTGTGCACAAATTCTGTGGATGAAGCAAACCCTTGAAGACTATAAGTTATCTTTCATGCATATTCCTATATTCTGTGACAACACTAGTGCCATTAATTTGACTAAGAACCCTGTCTGTCACTCACGCACTAAACACATTGAGATCAGACACCACTTTTTGCGTGATCATCAGCAAAATGGCACGATTAACTTAGAGTTTATTGACACTGATCATCAGCTAGCAGATTTCTTTACTAAGCCATTATCCGAAGAGCGCTTCAATTTTCTTTGTCGTGAACTCGGAATTTTGGATGAAGCAGTTATAAGTTGAGACTCACCTGCGTAAATATCGAGTATATTTTGATTCTTTTACGACAAATTTAGTATGGGTACAAGCCGAAAGGGTCCTTCTGACAACAAGGCGTAAAAGCCTAAGCGACACGGTGCACTAGTCCTCAGGACTACTGCTAGCTGGGATCCGGCCCCTGCAGCTAACCTATGGCAAATTCGAAATATTGAATTACAATATATTTCCTTATTTATTATATGGGTTGTTTTGATTTAATATTGCCTAATTTATTTTTCTAAAGTTCATTCTGACTTTTGTGTACCTCTCTATGTACTTCATTGAATTCTTCAACACTTAGCCAATTTTTTATCTTTTCAGCCTATTTTCTGTTCTGGACCACTTATCCAGAACTCGGGCCGAACTCTGCCCCTAACAGAGTTCGGGCCGAGTTCGGTCCCTATTGGTCCAGCGTCGGGATCTGCCTCTGCCGTTGGATCAGTTTAGATCATACGGTCAGAATTTCTTCCGACCAACGAAAACCCTCTCTTATATTTCGGGTTTTCATCTCTCTCCTTCACTATTACCTCCTTCCTCACCTCTCCAAACTCTTTCCTTCAAACCCTAACCCTAGTTTTTGATCTAGAGTGCTCCATTGCTCCTCAAAATCAAGGGAAAGGGGTTTCTTATCATTCTCTTCCACTGTTTGTTGTTGATTTCAGGTATATCCCCTTCTTTCTCTCCATTTCAAGTTCACTATTTTCTTGCAAATGGCTCCTCGCTTGCCCAATCGTGGAAAAAGGACTCGAACTGAGGGAGCTTCCTCTTCGAATCCTCCTCCTCCAATTGAGCAAGTAGTTGAACAACAACCCATTCATCCGTTGTTCAACCCGCCTCGTCCCCATGATCCGAATACATATGACGAGCGATTATTTGTGTCACTAGACGCATCTAATGCATGGTTTAGCGACTTTCGGACTCGTCCGGTGTTCGAGGGACATCCGATAAATTTTACAGTCTTTTCTCAATATGAATCATTGTTTCGTGATCTATGTTTGGATGCGTTAGTTGCCTCAAACTTTGTCATTTACCGTAGCGCAATCCAAATGTTTTATTGCAATTTAACTTTCGATGCAACCCACATCTATTCCCGGGTTGCCGGTATTGACATTGCTTTTAATGATTCTGAGTTGGGGGATTTTCTTGATCTTTTTAATCTCGATGCTTGGGATAAACTTGTGGAAGCTCGTCAACTTCAATTTGTTGACGATACTTCTCTTGAAGGTTTCAAGGAGGAATTATGTGCTCCTAACATAAGTCCTCGCAAACTTCTGGCCAAGCACCTCAACCCATATTTCTATGAACTTCATCGAATCATTTTTAACACTATCTTGCCAAAAGCTGGCTCCACTGATGAAGTTACCTACTTTGAGATATCTGCTTTGTATCACCTTCATTATCGTATCCCCTTCAATCTTTTTAGGACAATGATGGACTGGATGATCAATTGTAGGAAGAAACCAAGAGCATTGGTTTATCCTTTATATCTTTCTATGGTTTTTCGTGCGTTCATTATTCCTATTCATGACTGTCATTTCTTGCCTGCTCCTGCCTTTCTGTCCAAGGCACGACGCCTTCAGGCAGTCGTCGCCTCTCCTGAGACTTCTGAGCAGTCTGCTGATGAGGAGCCTGACGCCCCTCCACTCGGTCAGGATGCACCACTTCTATCTGCCACTCTTGAGTCTATTCAGACTATGCTCCGGGAGCGTTTTGACCTTGAGGACGAGCGCTGGACCCAGCTGGATTATCGTACTACTCTACAGATGAGTGCCCTCGGCAACTCCCTGCATGATATACGGTACTCCATATCTCATCATCTGCACATTCCCATGGAGCGGGATCCTGAGCGCGCGGGCCATCGCATTGATGATCCATGGGTCATACGTTACATGGATCCGAATGCTGCATTTCTGGACCCCCGTCGCTCCTTCCCTGGTCCTTCAGACCCTCCAGGACCTTCTCGTGCTCCGTGATAGAGATTGGCTCGATCTGCTGCTGCTACTGCTGATGATCTTAGTTGATGCTTTTTGATTTCAGTTATTTAGTTTATTATGGTTTTATGTCCTTGGTTTTATGTACTCAAAACTCTGGTTGTGTGTTTGACACTTGGTTTTGTGGATGACATTTTATCATAGTTTTACTTTATGCTAGTGACTCATTTTGTTTAGTCATACACTGTTTCTTTTCTGCTTGGTATGGTTGCATCACTCTTCATTGTCTATACTACAGTTTATATTGCTAACTGCCAAAAGGGGGAGAACTATGTATATTTTCGTATATCTGTTTCGTATATCTGTGCTTGTTTTTGCTTTTGGGAGATATTATTTATCAGGCCACAGGTTCTATGCATTATTTACGGGGGAGAGCTATTACTTCCAGCTCGGCACCGTTCACTGATCACGGGGGAGCTCTTCTTTCTAGCTCGGCATCGATTATGGGGGAGCTGTGTTACAATCAACTGTGTCCAGGTATGAATATTGAAATATATATATATTATTTTGTCAATTATCAATATGGGGGAGATTGTTGACACAAAGTCACAGTCAACCAAATATTGACTACATTGACTAAATAATGTCTGTATTAATTCAATACGACACACGACTTCTGCATTCCGTTCAAGACAGACGACAGCTCAGTCTCCGGTTCTCAGTGTGTTTTCGTGTCTGTATTTTATATTTTCATTGAGTCTAGACTTGTGTACTCTGAGTCATGCTGAGCTCTTGACACTTAGTCTACAGCCTACCCAAAATCCCAAGCTCCACTGAACCAAACACTGCCCAAAAATCCCCTTTGAACCACTCTGTGCTCTGGAGACAGAGTTCGGGCCGAACTCTGCCTCCACACAGAGTTCGGGCCAAACTCTGTCTCCAAGAAATCAGGAACCCTAATTTTAGGGTTAGCTGGTTGCTAGTTGTCCAACGGCCAAATATTTGAATTTTCCTACCCGAATTCTGGCCGAATTCTGCCTATAAAAACACTATAAATAGGGCATAAATTTTCTCATTCTAAACAATCAAATCTTCTCTTCTCTTCTCTCTTATAGCTGAAATAAGCCATACCCTTCCCATCTACTAGCCACAAGCCTCCAAAGTCTCGAGTGCTCAGCATCTCTCAGTTAGGATTCTTGTGCAAGAGTCGAAGAAGTCGCTTGGACAATTCCAAGCAAATCGCCACTACGATCCTCTGTTAGAAGTTGACGTGCTCTTCTGAAGTAAAGGCACGGTTGTAAACTACTATTTCACAAATAGTGGATTTGAATCCTGAGCTAGAGTTCTCAGGCCTGGACTAGTCCTCCACGAGGGAAACCAGGTTAAAATTGCTGTGTTTGCGTATGCTCTTTTAATCTCCTTTTATTTTCCGCACTTTACTCTGATTATTTTTTATTGGTGAAAGAGTTATTTTTAATTGGTCATTTTTCTATATATACTCTATTCACCCCCCTCTAGAGTTGCCAAACTGTTCTTCACACCATTACTTCAGATAAAACAAACTCGAACTTGATTATTCAAGAGGAACCATTAATTCCCCTCCCACCAGACTCAACTGTCCAAACCGTCAACAACGTCACTGGCCCGAGAACAGAGGAGGTTGCTTTACATCAGCATGTCTCGTCGGAGGAGACTGAAAAGGAACCGGCGGCTATTGAAGCGGTTGGCATGGCTTCTATTGATGATGAAATTGTTGATGATACCCCTCCTGAAGGACATACTGATCCGAAAGAACATACTGTTCCTGATGGATTAACTGCAGCTGAAGGACAGACTGCAGTTGACCAATTGGAGGAAGGCGAAGTTCGTGAACCCCTGTCTAGCTGGGCTGATGAAGTCGAGAGAGAAGACACTCAGATGGAGGATAGAGGTAGTCAAGAAGACAATTATATTCCAGGAAGTGATGCTCAAGCCGAAAAATCTACTGTCCAAAGAAGGAAGAAATCAAAGAAGGAGATCGTGCCTTCCGATCGTGTCACTCGACAACAAGCTAACTTACAATCCTCAAGTAAATCCCTATCCATTAATGTTTAATATTCTTTTATGGAATGTGAAGGGAGTTGCGAGCAAGATGACTATTAAAAGAATCAAGTTACTAGTCCGTATGCACAAGGTTGTGTTTCTTGCCATCATTGAACCTAAAGTTGATACTTCTCAGCTAGATCATTACAAGATTAAGCTTGGTTTGTCAAAGGCTTTTTCTAATGACCGTGGTAATATTTGGGTGTTGGCTAAGGAGGAATGTGACATCAGGAGTATAGACACTTTTGATCAGGCGTTATCTGTTCAAGTTAATCATCATTTTCTCCCTTCGGAAGATTTGTTCACTGTGGTTCATGGAGATAATACTAAGGAGGGTCGTCGTGTGCTCTGGGATAGGTTATCTAAGTTACAGGAGTCTCATTCTCTCCCATGGGTGGTTGGGGGAGATTTTAATGCTGTTCTCAGGTCGGAGGAGAAGATTGGTGGCCGTGGTGCGGATCCAGTTTCGATTCAGGAGTTTGCCAATTTTAAATTGGCTACTGGTTTATCTGAGCTTCCTTACTCTGGGAGTTGCTTTACTTGGTTGAAGTCGATGACGGATGGCAAATGTGGATCTAGACTTGATCGAGTTATGGTTGATTCAGCTTGGTTCAGGCTGGCTCCATTGTCTAAGGTGGATCATCTCAACAAATTGGAATCGGATCATGCTCCGATCCTTGCCCAGTTTAAACGTGAATCAGTGGGGGGGTAGGAAGCAATTCAGATTTATGGATTTATGGATATCGCATAAGGACTATTCTGATATAATCAATCAAGCTTGGCACTCTGTTGATCACCCCAATGCTGTTACTCGAGTATCTCTCCGCCTGGATGCTTGCAGGAAATTGTTATCCATTTGGAGTAGAAATTCATAGGGTGATATATTTCAATCTGTGAAGGAAGCAGAAGATGATGTGTTAAGTGCGGAACTAAATCATGAGGCCATGAACAATCCCGAGTCACTTGAACAATTGTCTAAGGCTAAGGCCCTGCTTAAACAGAGAGTATGCTCTGAAGAAGCTTATTGGCGACAAAAGGCCCGACTTAAATGGGACCTAGATGGGGATAAAAATACAGCGTACTTCCATGGCTGTGTGAATACTCGTAAGAAATCGCTGCACATTCATTCAGTCACCAATGATGCTGGGGTTATTCTTACGGAGAAGCAAGATATTCATATTCATGCGAAGGAGTTTTTTGCCAAATCATATGAGAGGGGGGATATCCAGGATGATGAGGATTTGCTGAGTCTTATCCCGTGTTTAGTGACTGAAGAGGATAACAACATCCTTATTACAGAGCCTACTAAGGAGGAAATTCTGGACACAATCAAGAGTCTGGATAAATCAAGTGCCTCAGGTCCCGATGGGTTTACTCTTGCTTTCTATCTTCACAGTTGGGATATTGTTGGTGATGACATTCAAGAGGCAATTTCTATGTTCATGGATGGGTTTTCCCTTCCTCGGGTTTTCACGAACACTTCTATTGTCTTAATCCCTAAGGTCAAACAACCTCACACATTTGGTGATTATAGGCCTATCAGTCTCTGTACTGTCTTCAACAAAATTATTTCTAAGCTACTATCACGCCGATTAGCGCCATTGTTGCCACGTCTGATCTCACAGGAACAGAGTGGGTTTGTGCAAGGTCGGGAGATAGTCGACAATACTCTACTGGCACAAGAGATGATGGCCAAAATGAATAAGAAGTACTGGGGAGGCAACATTGCGCTTAAGCTTGATATGATGAAGGCTTATGATAGAGTGGATTGGAGATATCTATTGAAGGTTCTTCGTCGGTTTTTCTTTCATAATAAGTGGGTGGATATGATGTTAAGGATTGTGAATAATGTGTGGTATTCACCACTTATAAATGGGGAGTCGACAGAATATTTTCAAGCCTTTCGTGGTTTGGGACAAGGAGATCCTTTGTCTCCGGCATTGTTCATTTTAGCAGCTGAAGTTCTTACCCGAAGTCTGAATCGTTTGCCAGATATTGAAGGTTTTACTCCTTTCTTCACTCCTCGTGGATGCCCTCCTATTACTCATCTCGCATACGCAGATGATGTGCTTATATTTTCGGCAGGAGATCTAAGAACAGTGGGGATGATCAATGAAGTTTTGTCCAGGTATGAAGATATGTCTGGTCAAAAAATTAGCAAACAAAAGTCTTCGATTTATATGTCTTCGAAGGAACGACCTGAGAAGGGGGTTGAATTGGCTTCTCGATTTGGGTTCAGTGTGGGTTCTCCTCCGTTTACTTACCTTGGCTGCCCTCTTATGGCAGGAAGGCGTAATGGGGGTATGTACGAAGAATTACTGGACAAAATTAGGCACAAATTGGAAGGATGGCACAACAAAATTCTTTCTCCTGGCGGCAAACTGGTTTTAATAAAAAATGTGCTAGCTTCTATTCCTGTTTATACGTTGGCAGCGTGTGATCCACCTGTAGCAGTGTTAAATAGGATGGAGTCTATGTTTTCCTCGTTCTTTTGGGGATCTCATGATGGAACTGCGAAGAGGACCTGGTTGGGTTGGACGTCTATTGCACGTACCAAAGAGGAAGGTGGTTTGGGTGTTAGGCGTTTGGAGGACGTCATGACGGCTATGACGATTAAGTTGTGGTGGAAATTTATGACTCAATCTTCATTATGGACTCAATTTTTCAAGAGGAAATATTGTTCTTATGAATCGGAGTATTATGTTCAATTAACATCAAATGCCTCACATGTCTGGAAGAGATTAGTTCATGGGAGAGGACTTGCGGGACAGTATATTACCCAGGTTGATGGTGTTTGGCATTGGCAATATGCACAATCAGGTATGTTCTCTGTCTCCTCAGCATGGGAGCTGGCTCGTACTCATTTACCTAGACGTCCATATTTCAATCATATCTGGAACAAGTGTATACCAACCAAATGGTCGATACTATGTTGGCGTATGTTGCTTGGTAAATTACCCACAGATGACAATATATCCAGACTTGGATATAGTATGGTCTCGAAATGTCACTGCTGTCTTCAGCTTTCCACTGAGAATATCTCACATATATTCTATGAAGGGGAGGTAGCTGTTATAGTTTGGGCCTCGGTTGAGCAAGCTTATGGGGTTAGAGTGACTGGCAGTTCACTGCTGCATCGACTTCGTTCGTGGTGGAGAAAGGGGAAGAAGCATAAAAAGAAGATTGTGGTAGCAGCGGTCATATGGGTATTATGGAAAAATCGAAACAAGTGGCGGTACGAGCAGTACTCTTTTGGAGCGGACAAGTTGATTTTGGAAGTCTGTAGACAGGTTGATAAGGCTTCTGTTAAATGTAGTCACTAAACTTGTAACCTGAGTTGGTACTCACTATCTTTTGAATGAATAAAATCTAGTGTTCCCCCCAAAATATATATATATATATATATATTTTTTTTAATTTTTTTATATATTTTCCCCCCAAAATATATATATATATATATATATATATATATATATATATATATATATATATATGAAGGATTCGCATCCCCTCACTTTTCTATCCCCTATGCATCCCCTCTTTCACATCCATTGGATTTTGTTTAAGTCATCTAATCTTAACCGTTGATTTTTCAACGGTTAAGATTAGAAGAATTAAACAAAGATCCAAAGGGTGTTATCATGAGGATTCTTGGGGGATGCAAAAATAAGGGGATGCGGACCCCTCTATATATATATATATATATATATATATATATATATATATATATATATATATATATATATATATATATATATATATATATTATATATATATATATATATATATATATATATATATATATATATATATATATATATATATATATATATATTTTATATATATATATATATATATATATATATATATATATATATATACTGCTTAGGTTACAACTCAGGAACTAGGGTTCCTCGTATAGGATCCAGGGCTCGGAGAGGATGATCGAGGCGACATTGACCGACGACAGGAGGAAGGGAGGGCTGTTGATGGTGGTTGGACGACGGTCCAACTGCTGAGTCGGGGGAGGGGTGCTGGACCATTTCGACAAACATTAAGTAGACTTGATCATCGGCTGGGCATGAAAGGATGGATGGAGAAAATGGTAGGCAACATCGAAGTAGGCGATAGGATGGAGGGACGTAGACGTGGACCTACATCAGTGGGAGAGATAGGAACTCCACAAAGGATGATTAACAGTGCACACACGCCTCTGCATGGACGGAGAACTGTCTTATTCAGTACCCCAATGATTGCTGACAAAGGGAAGACAACGGTGGGGGAGAGGGTCGAGGGCAAGTCTTGGACGTATTTTATTCGAGCGCAAGGGCAGATGCAACAGTAGAACCAAAGAAGGTGGGTAATGGATCCATAACCTCCCTTACGGAGGAGGATTTAGTGGAGACGAAGGAGTATTGGATGAATACAATCATCTTGTATGCCTTGGAAACAGACTATTCTATAATCACATTAAGGCATATGTGTTAGCCATTAAACAAATGTTGAACGAACTTTTTGTATTGATCAAACGAGAAAAGTGCAAACGAACTCCTAAACAGGAACTCCAAGTACAAATTGTGATTATGAAAAAGTGTGACGTTGGAGATTCAAACACAACTGCTGATTCCTTTACTCCATTTACGATCTGACGAGGCGAGAGACGATTGTAAACCTCTGCTCACTGGCAAAAAGCACAACAATTCGGCTCTTTCAGTTTTACGCAAAAAAAATCGTATGTCTTGTGGAGGAAGGCTCGTCATATTTAAAGCAATATGGAATCCTTGAGCACATGAGTTTCGTTGCCGTATGGAACTTTTGAACAGTATTTGTTTATAACTACGCACGAATGGCGCAGCTAACTGCCACATGTAGTGGTTGAGATATGTTTGTTGTTGAGATCTTGGGCTGTTAAAAAATTTGCCATAGGCATGACCAAGTCAGTGACACGTGGCACGTACCAATTGCCTGAAGATCTCTTTATGTTGGAACATAAAGATTTGATTGTGCATGCAAGAACTAGCGTGTGGGAAGACTTGACGTATGGGGTCTTGGCACATGTGAGTGTTATTCCCAAAATTGATCTTTTAATGGAAGATGTAGATCTCGAACTCTTATTTCTAGAGATGAAAATGTCATTCTCCTAAGAGAGATGAATACTCGTTCTCAACCGAAGTTGATGCAACAAGATGAATTATCGCTCTCAACCGGAGTTGACGCAACGATATGAAGAATCGCTCTCAACCGGAATTGATGCAACGATATGAAGAATCCCTCTCAACCGGAGTTGATACAACAACTTTGTTGGGATGATGAAGATGACCGTTGCTCAAAACAAGATTTGCCCGATTGCGATATGCTCCTATGAACCAGCAAGTTCTAAAGAACTTCTGGAACACTCGCTGTGTCATGACCCGCACCCGGTATAGGGGCACGAGTACATAACATCACCCCGCCTACGCCGCAGAATCGACGGTAGAACGCTGTTCTAGATTACTATCTAACAACTCACACAAGTATATAATATATCTGTCATAGATCTCAACTCCCAATGGAGGACAAGTAAAGATATAGTAAAACTCAATCATAGTCTAAGTACGATAAGATAACACAGAAGTCTAGATAACAAATAAGACTAAACAACAACAACTAAATAAACTACTAAATAATATTATCTCAATCAATCTCAAATACAAAGTCAAATATCTCTACTTATTACAATTCAAGTTTAAACATAAAATTTAGAATAAGTCTACCAAACTAGTCTCCCGATTACTCTTAAGAGTCGGGACCCAAAGTAGCTAAACCATCTCCTAATCCCAAGCAAGTAGGGCACGTGTCTCCAGGACAAACATATAAAAAATATATCCAGTCAGGATGGAAGGAGCACAACTCATTTAGCAATTCCAAGTAAATGACAAAGATTCTAAAGCAGTTATAGATAGTTATATTGATGAATCATGGTAAGTTTGAGATAAGTAATGAAATAGAGCAACAGTTTAAAAAACAGAAAAAGTAATATGACGAATAAGGAAAACATGGTAATAAAGACTGTAAAAAAATATGGCTAACTGAACTAGAGCAATGTGATATGAGTCGAGACGGTACAATGTAAGTCAAGTGTGATTCTAATATGAGTCCAGTAAGTGATTCTAGTCAGTAATTCGAGTTAGTGATTTGAGTAGGTGATTCGAGTTAGTGATTCGAGTAGGTGATTCGAGTTAGTGATTCGAGTAGGTGATTCGAGTTAGTGATTCGATTAGGTGATTCGAGTATTGGTGATTCGAGTAATAGAGGTTAGACAAGTCAAATATATGTATTACGATTGAGTGAAATCTAGTATATCAATATGTATTGTGACAAAGAATCAAATAGAACTATACTAGAACTGAGATACAATAATCATCAAATAAATGAAAAACTATCAGAGAATGTACTCGCCTGATACTCTGAGTGATTCATGTACACAGATGTCCGAACTGGTGTCACAAGATCCTATTTAGAGCAACATAGGTTAAAATGTGTTCAATATGTAATAATTAAAGTTTTTACATTGCAATCTACATGATACTAGGTCATTCTAGGTCAAAGTCAACTCTTGGTCAACTCTGGTCAACTATAGCTAATAGGTCAACACTTGTCAACTAAGTCAACTTGGTCTACTCTAGGGTTTGGTCAATTAGGCTATTGGGTCCACATTAGTCTCCACTAGCCTAGTCAAGGTATTGCCTAAAGACTATGTAGGAGACAACTTGGTATAACCTAAACATAAATCAAACTAAACTCGAAATCCTTAATTATAAATCATATCATAGCATCCAACCTAAGTCATGATACCTTACATTCCATATATATATATATATATATATATATATATATATATATATATATATATAAGTGGATACATAGATAAATAGATATATGGATAGAAAATGGATAGATAGATATAAAACAGATAAGTACAAGGATAAACTAATAGGTAGATACATCTAAACATTGAAAACCTCTTCCTTATTCTAATGCTGCCTACCCAATTATTACCCTACCTTAGTTATACACTAACCCCTTTACCTTCTTACCTACCCCTAATACTGCCTACTTCCACTTGTTTATAATGCTCACTCTACTTGATTCCCCTTACATGTTGCTGTGCAACCCAAACATAGGCAACAAACTTCTTCTTCTCTCTTGTGTCCAACATCAGGCCAAGTGCACTAGTGTGCACTCACCATTGCACTCCTCTTCCCTATTGAAGAAACTCTAACTCCTTAGCCCCAAATCCAACTGAACACACACAATATTAACACCCACTGGCTTTTCTATCATGCTGCTGCTTGGTACTACAATATCCATGCTGCTGCTCTGTGGCTATCAAGCAATACAAACCAAGCAAAAACCAAGCCTGACCACTCATCCTAATCTAACACTCTCTGATATTGTGTTTATCGACTGATACCACACACAGGGGAATAGCAAAGTGCCAGAATCCTCTATTAACTCATATCTGAACTAAACCCTTCTTACCTCACATATCCTACTGAACCTAAGACACCCACATCCAAGACACTAACAACCCTTGGTAATCACCTGAACCAAACCATAAGCAATTTCAAGCCTCTACTAGAACTGCAACTAAGGGACTAAACAGCCAACAATAGGACATATGGCTAGGGACCCATATTCGAAGGAGGTCATGGTCTGAACAGTTGGTAAATGAGGTGGATACAAGGATTAAAACAATTGCAGGAACTGAAACAAGGTTCTAAGGGTCTGGATGCAAAGGATATGTAGGTAATCATCAGATACCTGGAATTGACAGGAGTGACTAATCCAAAACCCAAAGTAATGGAGGAATCTTAAAGGTGAAATGGAGACTGATATTATTAGAAGGAAAAATATTAGGGCAGTGGATCTAATGAATGTATTAAAGTCCAAGTAGCAGGATATCAATTGTAATGCCCCGCTCCGCACGATGCATTATGCTGAGTCGTTGACTCGAAGAGTTGCGTTGACACGATTGCGTATCGATGCAAATCGATACAAGAGTTACATTGTCCCGAGCAATGCATCGAACTAAGTCGATGCGAAGAGTTACCTTGTCCCAAAGAATGCATGAAGTTGAATTGATGCAAAGTGCTACATTGCCCCGAAGGATAAGTGCGTTGAATCGGCTCGAAGATTATAAGAAATCGAATCGACCAAGGCACAAGTCCGAATCGATGGAAGTATTGATTTTAATTGGTTTCATGTGCAGGCTATACGTTTACGCTAAAATATTAGAGGTCGACATTTTGCCTTCTTCAGTAAGGGGTCCGCGAAACCAAATCGTCATCTCGCAAAGGGCTGAGACTTGGGAACAGTAAGCCAAATCGGACGTATAATTCAATAATGCACGAAGTGATCGAATGGCTAAGTCAGAAGAGTTGGTCGTGCAACGAAGTTATGAAATCGAGCCGTATCGGCTCGGCGAAAGGACAAGGCGTATCTGCTCAAGGTGGGGGGACATTGACTCTCTTTCCTACTCCTTCATGCCTAAGTAAAATATATACCATTGTATGCTGAGTTAACCTATCAACGCCATGGGCGTAGCTCGATATAGAGATAAACACAGTGCGTGTCCAACACTAGATAGAACAATTGAAATGAATCGTACAACAAATGTACGAGTCGTTATGGAATATTGAATATCGCAAAGGCAAGCACCTCGGTGCAAAATCAATAAGAACATAGGATATCTGTATCGACGAGTGCCCCAGTGCATAAGTCATTCCGTGCCCCTGCTCACGAGTTAGCATGCTAGAACATTGAAAGACTATATTGGTGCGAGTGCCTCAGTGCACGAGCGATAGAACATTAAATACCTTATCGAGGCATGCCTCAGTTACACGAGTCAGAAGAAAGGAACATAAGTATAACGCGTTGAATACTAAGGTATAGAATATGGAAACACGGCTTTGAGGCGTGCATTGAATGCACGATGCAAGAAAAGACAACAAATGTGTGCAGCTGCACAATACATACAAATACAATACTAAATATCGGTTTTTTAAGTAGATTTTTTATCAGTACAGCGAGAACGAAAGTACTAATCCCCTACTAGTTTGCTAGCAGGTTCAGGGATTAGTCTGCTCGCGGCAGAGCTTTGCTTGAACGCGTTGAGGCTTGGAATGCCCAAGCGTATTGAGGCGTGCAACCGTATTGACACTCGAACATGCAACATGAATGATGCGGACGAGATATAGAAGGCATGATGTATGGAACGGTGAAATCCTTTGTGGGCAAGAGAGAACCTGAGTGTTGTAGCCAATCTGGCATATATTGTTGGGCTATTTAAAGCCTTTGTAATATCATTTCGAATATCAATGAAGAGAATTGTTTCGTATACACTATTTCCCTTTCGTTGTTAATATCAACTTAAACGATAACCATTTGAGAACTTGTCATCTTGCCTTGTACGAGCGCAACTCCAGGCTCGTGCGACATCACGTCCCCTACGAGGACGATGAATTAGGTGATTCCGGGTCGGAGCGTGACAAATTGGTATCAGAGCTCTAGGCTCAATTTCCTCTGGATGTTTGCTTTATTTAAATTCTAAAAGTTGTCCACCATCAATCAAATCCCTCTTGACGCTACTCGATGCCGCACTGGATGTTCCATATAATAAGTCTAATACAAATCATGTAATTTTGTCGTGTGTTATTTTGGAAATTACATAGTATTTGCTGGAAAAGTCGTAAAAGATTTGTTGCTGTAAGTGCAACAAGTTACGAGATGTAAATTCAAGGATTTGTTGTCACGGAAACACGTCGTGAATGATAATTTGAGATTTTTGTTTTTTGTAACGATCGATATGAGAAATGTTGGTTGCATCGCTATAATAAAAGTCGTAGAATGTTGCAGCAGCAATTGCCATTCATTTGTAAATAAATGCGTTGAAAAGAAAATGAAAGTTGATATTGAATGTGTCGAACAGATTCACATATTGATTTCGAATGTACATTGAAGTGAAAAGTGATAAGTCAATATCGAATGTGTTGAACGAATTTGAGCATTAACTTTGAATGTCAAAAATAAAATGTTGCACGAGGTACAACGGATGTCTAAAATTAATCATTGCACAAGGTACAATAGAAGTAGGAAATAAATTGTTGCACGAGGTGCAACAGATGTCGAAAATAAATCGTTGCATGAGTGTAATGAATGTCGGAAATAAATTTCTGTACGATGAACAATACGTGTCGGAAGTAAAATTGTTGCATGTGGTGCAACACATATCAAAGTGAAATCGCTACATGAAGTGCAACGGATATCGAGAATGAATTGTTGCAAGAGATCCAACGGAAAGGAACTGAAATCATAAATCGATAGAAACAAAATCAGTTCGATTGCACACTGAGCTTGCGTTGGCAAATGAATACATTGACCGAGTTGTGTCGGATTTGATTTAATCAAAGTTACGGTTGTGATCAAGCATGATCACTGCGGAAAACGTAAGTCGAAAGTGATTGTTGGTTCATAGTAAGTATAATGCGAGGGAAATGACTTGATTTTCGAGTGGTATACGCCATACCACGTATGCGATGAATGACTCGATTCAGAGTGGTATATGATATACCACTTGTGCGATGAATTACATCGACGCGTTGTGAGAATTAAGGAAGGTTTGTCCGCAATAGACGGGATAGCACCGAGACTCAACTAAGGAATTGTATGACGGCATGTTGATGCAAAGTATTCTTCAATGACCGGTTAGAACGGTAAGGCAGGACTTGTATCATTGAATGATAGGTCGATTGAAAATTTATATGTCGGTCGATGACGAAAACTAGCAAAACGATTATGCCTTGAGGCAATAATCGGATCGGCGGGATAGGAAACTTGAAACGTTGTAATCGAACTGCATGACTTGCGAGCTCGATGAAAATGTTGGGCGATAAAGTTATAATCGAATCGCACGACTTGCGATCTCGACAAAAATGTTAGAATACGCGAATGGTGATTGAATTGTACGACTTGCGATCTCAATAGAAATGTTAGCCGATGCAAAGTAAAATCGAAACGCACGACTTGCGATCTCGATAGAAATGTTGGGCGAGACAAAATATAATCAGATCGTACGATGTGCGATTACGATAAAGAGTTGGTTGATGCGAATAAAATAGTGCCCAAGAGATAGTTGGTTATGTTATGGTGAAACTCATTTGAGTACGACCAAAAACATGCAAAACTTAGAGGACGTGATCGTATAACTTGAGCCTTCAATGTTGGATAATCGGTAACTCGGTTACGCGATCAAAGTATAACAGAATGCAACAATTCGAGAAACGATTTGAGACATATGAAAAAGTTTGTGGAGAACTTAGACGTATGTAATGCAAGTGGTCGACACTGAAACAGAATCAAAGTTGACCCTTACGCTATCGAAATTGATACGACATATCGAGATTGATACGTAAGGAAACATAAGCACAATGTGAGAATACAAAATGGGGTGCGCCTTGCGCTATCAAAATTTTGTAAGTAACAATACGAGAAGGAACGAATTAGTTGATCATGAACTTTGTGATTGATCAAGACGAGACTATAAGTCATCGACGATTTACTCGATGTGTATAACATCTCGTGTGTCGACCGCAAATAAGATAGACTGGAACTCGATACGAATAGATGTTTCGTAAATTATGAAATTATTGATGATAGTGCATGACCTTACTTGGAGGATAGTTGCGCATCAGTTGCGCTGATAGAAGTGGTTTTGCCCAAAATTGGGTAGTCGCATAGAAATCGTCGGAACGTGATTTGGCTCCAAAATAAGATATAACATGGTTCGTAGTAACTGTCCTTCGGTGATGATCCACAATTATCGAGCGTAGCTTCGGGGCAGCTGACCCTAGAAGACTTGATCGCCAAATCAAATTGAATGTTGCAGACCCATAAGATGACCCATGCGATGTCGCATATAGAATTGTATCGAGAAAGAAATTGTGGTACACGTTGACGATAAGTCTAGGCGATCGAGAATTATTGGAACAAATTTCGATTGAGAATGATATAGCTAGATTTAAGTATTCATCGGATGAATACTTGAATGTTTATGTAGATCAGCTATCGAACAAAAAATTCACCAACGAACTTGGTGATTCGTATAGGCGATTACGAGAATCGTGCTATGCACGAGAGAGGAAGATAAGGGAATAACTTACGAGTTATGTCGTTAGATTCGGATTCACCTTGCAGTTGAGCTTACGTGAATCGAACTTATATTCGATGTTGCGAGACGGATAAGTTGGAAATTTGGCTAGTGAATTCCTACTCGTTAGAAAATTGGATGTAAGATGCATCGTGGAGGCCTTTGTGTCAAGGCGATCATTGCCTTGAGTATCGTCGACTTGAATTAAATATTGTGTCGAATAGATTATGGCCTTTGTGCAATGTCAATTTAAAGTGGCATCAGAAGAATTTGAGCATGGTGTCTAGGTAAATCACCTAATGGACGTAATCCTGAATGTTGATGCTTTTACAAGTCAACAAAAGAGAATCATGTCGAGATAAGATACGAAGTGAAACTTCATAAATAAGTTTGGTAGCGACATCGAACGCAAGGCATTGCGGAGACTCGTTGTGATCGAATGCGGGACGGCTTGATGCGACGCGTAGAATTGATAGTCCTGATAAAACTTACAAAATAGGAAAATACGATTTTTGAATCGCATCGTGTGCCTTGACTTTTGTTGGAGGATCGCGTATGTATCAATATGCATATGTAATAGAATTGTAAGAACTTATGCTAGAGCCCAAGTCCGATCGAGAGTACGAGATGGCAAGTAATTAAGAATAAGAAGATACATGTTAGCATTGTTCCGATATCTTACAACTGAGCTTGGCTAAAATGAATATATTTGTGGGACGAGATCGTGGAACAATCTAGTGAAACCCTTGGAAATTTAGTTTTGGTTTCGGTTCAAGCACGAACCTTGTTTTGAGTGGTATATTATGTAATGTCCCGCTCCGTACGGTGCATTATGCTGAGTCATTGACTCGAAGAGTTGCGTTGACCCGATTGCGTATCGATACGAATCGATACAAGATTTATGTTGTCCCGAGGAATGCATCGAACTAAGTCGATTTGAAGAGTTACCTTGTCCCAAAGAATGCATCAAGTTGGATCGATGCAAAGCGCCGTATTGCCCCGAAGGATAAGTGAGTTGAGTCGGCTCGAAGATTCTAGAAAATCAAATCGACCAAGGTGCAAGTCTGAATCAGTGCAATAATTGATTTTAGTTGGTTTCATGTACAGAATATACGTTTATGCTAAAATATTAGAGGTCGGCATTCTGCCTTATTCAGTAAGGGGTCCATAAAACCAAATTATCGCCTCGCAAAGGGCTGAGACTTGGCACGGTAAGCCAAATCGGACGTATAATTCAATGAATCACGAAGCGATCGAATGGCTAAGTCAGGAGAGTTGGCCGTGCAATGAAGTTATGAAATTGAGCCACATCGGCTCGACAAAAGGACAAGGCATATCAGCTCAAGGTGGAGGAACATTGACTCTCTTTCCTACTCTTTCATGCCTAAGTAAAATATATATATACCATTGTATGCTGAGTTAACCTATCAATGCCACGGGCGTGGCTCGATAGAGAGATAAACATAGTGCATATCGAACACTAGATAGAACAATTGAAATGAATCGTACAGTAAATGTACGAGTAGCTATGGAACATTAAATATCGCAAAGGCGAGCGCCTCGATGCACAAGCCATAAGAACATGGAATAACTGTATCGACGAGTGCCCCAGTGCATAAGTCATTCTGTGCTCCCGCTCACGAGTTAGCATGCTAGAACATTGAAAGACTATATCGGTGCGAGCGCCTCAGTGCACGAGCGATAGAACATTGAATACCTTATCGAGGCATGCCTCAGTTACACGAGTCGGAAGGAAGGAACATAAGTATAACGCATTGAATACTAAGGCATAGAATATGGAAACACGGCTTCGAGGCGTGCATTGAATGCACGATGCAAGGAAAGACAGCGAATGTGTGCAGCTGCATAATCCTTACAAAAGATGGCATCGTTGCGACGAGGAGAATAGTTGTGGCACAGTTGTGGCATAACTGTCGATGCGGCATGGTGCCTTCAAAATATTCGTAGCCTTCAGGGCGTTCATTAAGAACATTGGGGCGTTATGCCAATTGAGATAGATATAGATAAACTTGCTTGGTTGGATGAAAGATAAGATGCGTTGCATGGTCAAATGGAATTAAAGACATATTGCCCGTGCACGGGTGTTATCTTCCCTCGAACGTTGATCACTAGGGCGCCGGGATCGTTCGGTGTAGGAGGGATGCGGGTAAAATCGGTATTGTTGGTGCACTTCATTTAGACGGGTAGCGACCTTCTAGTGAATGTGATAAGTCACTTACTCGAGTATTTTGGAGGTCCTCTGATTGTTTGGGTTAGCAACCGCAACAAAGTGATTATCGTCATACATATTCGATTTGATAAATATAAGTCCATTCTAGTCCGAAAAGCTAGTGACCTTCATATAGTTAAGGAAGATGGGTTGAAAGTGCAATGTATACATATATCGTGCACATATAGATCCTGAATAGAGGGCACTTATAACATGACATGGAAAACTGATAGGCGTATTCACCTTGCGTCGGTACAAGGACGAGTGTGTCGATATTGGTAAGAAGTCACGAAACAACACGGGATTGCTATTGGTTGCTTGTTTCCTTATACAAATCGAATAACATGCTTGCCATGATAACATGCTTTACAGTCTTCGAATATGCCATAAACTCATCCTAAGGAGAATATAGAAAGAGAACCAAATTGTATGTTTACATGAATCAATGTAATACTAAATGTCGGTTTGTTAAGTGGGTTTTTGATCAGTACAGCGAGGACGAAAGTACTAATCCCCTACTAGTTTGCTAGCAGGTTCAGGGATTGGTCTGCTCGCGGTGGAGCTTTGCTTGAACGCGTTGAGGCTTGGAATGCCGAAGCGTATTGAGGCGTGCAACCGCATTGACGTTCGGACATGCAAAATAAATGATGCGGTCGAGATATAGAAGGCATGATGCATGGAATGGTGAAATCCTTTATGGAAAAGAGAGAACCTGAGTGTTGTAGCCAATCTGTAGGACCGTTGAGCACCTCTAGAGGGGGGGTGAATAGAGTAAGTGCGAGTACTGAGAAAGACTGAAAAAAATAATTCATAACAATGTCTAACTGAAAGGAAAGATACAATCATCATCATCATAAAGTGCTAAGAAAATGTCTAACTGAAAAGTTTAGACATAACATAAAAACTACATCAAAAGATCATCATCTAACAGCCCTATCCACTATCCACCACCTCAAGTCCGCATCACATAGTAGGGTCGTCACCGCCAGGAGCATCCGGAGGAAAGTAAGCAGCAGTAGGATCGAAGTAAGAAAAAGTTGCCTCATCTCCGAACGTGGGTCCTGGGAAGCCTGGGTGAGGAAGTATGGTCACTGGATGTGATGGGTCCTGGGAAAGACTCCAGTAAAGATCAACAATACCATTTTGCAAAACCTGAGCCTAGGTGATGTGGCGAAACTCTGAGTCAAGGTAGCTCTGATGACGTTGCGCAGAGAGAGCAACAAAGTCATCAAAATGCTGATAAAATATAGGGTCAAAACCCGGAGAAGGGGCTGGAGCAGGAGCATCAAGAGGAGGAGCCTCAGCGTCAGCATTTAGAACAGGCTAAGCTCCAAGAGCAGAGAAGGAGTAGGGTATAATCGAGACCTGCTGAGATCTATGGCTGTGGAGGAGTAGGTACATGTTTGAAGATCAATTTCAAACCTTCGAAAGATGGAGGCCAAGTGCATGGGATAAACCAGGTTGCGTCCTACATTTCTGCAGTTCAGCATCCAGGCCATCATGGTCTTGGGAACAGAAAATGGAATGCCAAAGTAGATATGATACATGGCGGACAACTCCAAAAAAGTGATCTCATCAGAGGATCCTTTCTTTGGAAGAAGAACTGAGAAAATAAACCTATGTAGTTCATAGAAGTTTTGGTTGAGATTTTTAGAAAAGACACTTATAGGAACAGGTCTTGGATGGCAAAACCGTTCTTTGAAGGAGTCGAGAGTGACACTGTAAAACCCATAATTTAGATTGCAAATTATTTTTTTCTAATTTTATTTGTTAAATGAATTTTTGTTAGATTAATGTTAACAATTAATTAAGAATTGATAGTTTAATGTTATTATTATTAAGTGTAAATTAATTTCCAAAATAATTAAAAACTTGGATTTTTGCATGACCACCCAGACCTGAACTCAATTGAAGATATTTATTGATGGTTAGAATTTTATAATAATAAAAAAAAGAAAAATTTATTTTTAAATAGTCCATATTTTTAAAACTATTTATTTTTAGCCAGAACATATTTTTCCAATTAATCATTTCATTAAAGCATTAAAAACATATTAGCCCAAACTATTATTTTGATCCTTAAATATTAGGCCCAAGTTTTTGATCTATTAAGCCAAACCCAGTATTTGGGTCAAACCCAATTCTTTACAAATCAAAACCCATTGGCAAACTAATGGTAACTTAAAATCCTTAAGCCCACAATCTTGGCCCATTTCTTATTGGGTCTAATACCCAATAAGCTATAAACCTTTAAGCTTTCTTTCAGAATGAATGAATCATTCATTCATTTGTTGGGTACTGTAGCATTTTGGAAGAGAACCTTTCTCTTCACATTCTTAACCGAAGCTTCCTTCGGTTTCCTCTTCATGGCCGACCTCCCATCTTCCGAACCGCCGCCGGCGCCATCATGGTGGCCGTTGGCCTCCCCTCTCCGGTAACCTCCGATCTAAACTCCTATATAAACCCTCTACTACCATCCCCATCCTCCATCACCATCATTTTTCCCCAAATCCACCATTTTCGGCGAGTTTTTTTTGGCGAACTCAAGTTTCCCTCGGCTAGATCCGGCGAGTTTCCCGCGACTGACGCCCCTTTCCAGCGGCCGCCCGCCATCGACCCGACCTCGCGGCCGTTCCCCGGCCATTCACCGCCGGCGCCCGCCTCGGTGACCGCCCCCGTTCGTCCCGTGCGACTCTGGTTCGCTGTTGGACGAGCTCCCCGGGTTCCGTTTCCGAGCCCGTGACGGTTCTGTTCCGAGTTCACTTCAGGATTTTCCGTTGTCAATTGGGTAAACTCTGACCCGTTAATTTCCTTTTGTCAATGATGATAATCTGGTCCAAACCGAATTCTTTGGGAATTCGGGAACATAACAATTACGTTACCAATTTGTTTTTTTTCGAGTTCTTCGGAAAATTATTTTGTTGCTGGTTCTGTGACTTGCTGGAATATTTCGGACAGAACTTGGTTCTGTAGAATTCTCGAGATTTCCGAGAACTCTTTCGGAAAAGGTTCTGTGTTTTTAAATTCTTGGGTTTTCCGAGAATTATCGGGATTAAATTGGATTTAGATTTTAATACATAAAAATTTGGTTTTGTTCTCTGTTGGTTTGGTTCTTTGGTACTGTTGGGATTTTCGGATATATATATTCTGTGTGGTGGTTACGGGTTTTTTCGGAATTCCGTTCTCATTTCGGAATGCTGGATTGGTATGGAAAAATCTTTTCTGTGGATATCTATATGTATTTCGGGTTTTGGGAATTATTTTGCAGGTAAATGGAGCATTTCCCAGTTTTTGGGTTGACCAAAAATAGAGGGAGTGCTGCCAAAATTTTTACAAAATATAAAAATATTTTAAATGATTTTTGAATAAATATTATTTTAATAATATTATATTCGGGCGACGACCTTAATGGTCAATGGGCCCCAGTGAAATGCAAACGCACCGGTTTGTCCGGACGTTGAGGCAGAGTAGCTGAATATGATGACTGGACCAGAGTCTGAGACTCATATTATTATATAATTTAATTTAGAAATTATTAAGTTATTATTAATGTTAATTGTAGGTAATTTTCGAGACTAACCCAATCTTCTCTTATTTCAATTTGTTATAAATTTGTAAGGGCATAAGCCCATTTATTTATCTATTTTGTAAATTGTAATAATTAGGAATTGGCTGTGGATTTGCTGAGTTTGTGAACGCGTAGAATTAATTAATATTATTATTAATTAATTAGTTAGAAATTCATGATTTTCTCACTTAAAGAAAAGAAAAATATATTTATATGTATAATAATAAAATACTAACTTTTTCCAATAAAGTTGATAAAAACAAGTTTTTCGAAATAAAACATAAATTGGATTTTCTGAATTGTAACTCACTAGAAAAGCGTGTTTTGATTGTGTTGATTAATACAAGATTAAAATTGACTAGGAAACAAAATCTAGAGATTGTAACTAGATTCTAGAGTTGTGGTTTCTGAGACATAATTTCCGGAATGTTGGATTTCAAAGAAGAGAGGTGACTGTTCAAAATCCTGAAGAACCAAACTCGTCCAACTTAAGAAATTTAAGGCAAGTACATTTATGTGGATTTACGATTATTTTAGCAATCATTTCATTGCAATTTTAAATCACTGTTCAAACACGGACTCTTTCGGGAGTATTGACTGTACTGTTGGAGACTGGGGGAGTAGAGTAGTGGATATGACCAAATCCAAAAATTAGGATAACTGACTGTATTAGCTTTCCCCTCTTCACACGGGGACAAGCCATACCGTATCGCTAGGATACTACTGTAACCCAATCCGGTCATATTCATTACCTATTCACATCACTGTACTGTATTTCAAATCTGTTTTCTTCTTTAAAAACTGTTTAAAAGTGCATGATATTAATTGTCATTTTAATTGTTAAAATTTGCATAAATTGTACTTTGCTTCCTCCTGACTGGAGACAACATTTTTAGGTGATTGCGTCGTCGAAGATCTGATGCCTGTTCTCGCAAAACCTGGAACCCAAGAACAGTAGAGTTGGATAGTAATTTATTAACCAATATATCAAGTGTAATTGTTGTATTAATGGTTGTTGTATTTCAAAATTTTAAATTGAATAAAAGATTTTATATTCGTTAGAATTTTTATCTGCATGTGTTTCACTACTGAATACAGCTTACTGCCGCCGTCTCAACAACGGTGCAGGCTGGGCATGATCCGATTCGACCCAACAATTTGGGACCGGGTCGTGACATATTTTTAGTGGTGGCCCATGTAGGTCAGATCTGTAAATTGGTCTAGTCAACTTAATCTAGACCATCGCGCAGTTCTGTGACTTGACCTAGGGATAGTTGAGACTTTAGGAAAATAGACTTTAGAAACAACTAGAACACTTAGATGATATACACCATGTTACATTATAAGGCCGAAAATTATTTTACTTAAATATCTATTTTTGCCTGCTTATAGATTCGTAGGATACCTTGTTTGTGTATGTACCAAAACCTTATCTAGATTAGGTTGATTGTACCTTTGAGTGTCCTATGACTTTCGAGATGATTTTCCTACCATAATTTTCAGGTTCTAGTCTACCTAAGGATTCATATTCTTTTTGGAATAAGGTTGAATTTTTCAATCTTCTTCTTCTTTATCAAACCTAATTTTAACTTCTTCATTGGTTGATCAGATCTTACTTCTCTACCTTTATCTGGAATTTTGATTCATTTGTTATAAGAGTTTCAATATTCTCTTAGCAACCCTATTAAACTCTTTTCTACTCAATATATATCTACAACCCTTATCCAACCTTTTGCCTTGATCTCCTTTCTAATTGACTAACTTTCTCGAAATCAATCCTGAATTAAAATTCTTCTGGGATCATTTAAACCTCAAGGTCAATTATTACCAGAAGAATTAGTTCAGTTCATGATTCTCCTAAAGGAGTTATTTTCAATTTCAATTTGATTTCCTATGTTTTCCCAAAAACCGAGAATATTCTCATCTGTTAATTTCCTCCATTCATCTTAAAATCCTACTATCTCTCTATGAAATTTTTGATCAAATCAAGGCCTAGAAAGCTTCCATAATCATGAAGCAGGAATGGTCAGAATCCTTACTATTATTAAATTCTCTTAAGTCAAGGAGATTTTTAGCTGTCCCAAAGCTATTTAATTTCTTGGCGTTACTAGACAATTTCAATTTGATTTCCTTGAATCAATGAGACTTACCTTCTCTCAAATTTTCAACTTTCCTTAGTTCTGAAATTATTTCTTCTCAAAATAAATTTTTGTATTCCCTGAGTAATTTGTCGGGAATATTATCATTGGTTTTTCTTACTTAATCTGAAGCGGTGATGCTTCTATCTTATCTAGTGTTTGACTCAAATCAAGGTTGATCGTTTCATCTTCGAAATCGGAGAACAGATACTTCTCTTGATTTTTAGCCCAGTCTCTTGAATCTCAAACACATATTCTGATAAATCCCTTAATCTCAGAAGAATAGTCATCTACATTTTCTATTCTGTTTAGAACCTTAAACTCGTTTTGATTATTTAAATTATACCTCGATGTTTACTCAGGATTTTGATCACAACAAAATATTCTAAACTCTATCTAGAAGATTCTAAACATGTTTAGAATTTTATTTTGATATTTAGCAATCATGCCTCGAATCTGATTTTGTCTTACGAAGTAAACCTAGAACATTTTATAGCTTGGATTCTTAGAGTGCATGATATATAGGATATATATGAGTTAAAATATACAATGGTGATTAGTATCGAGGAAAGTTTGTGAATAGTTTGACATCAAAAAAAAAAAAATTAAAGGTTGTCAATGCTAGGCATAGAGAATGCACTCTAGGAAGGTGCATGGTGAATTAACTATAAAGGATAATCGAAACAAGAAATATTGGATTTAAAATGTAAATAATTGAGGATGACGAATTGTATTAATAGAAGAGTGCCAATAAAAAAAAAAAATTGAGAGGATTGCACCCGATAATATGAACATTGAGTTTAGTGAAAAATTAATGAAGGAAAAGATCTTATAATATCATTAAATTTTATATTGACTTTGAAGAGTTGACACTTTTGATTTTAAGGAAAACAATTTTTGTAATGATAAGCCACAAGGAGTTTTGATTAAATATTTTCGAAGATGTAATTGATTGAATATAAAATCTACCAGTTGAGGGAAGAATATCATGTCGAGTAGAAATTGAAAGATTAGAGGATTTAAATAAATTTTTGGTGATGTGGCTTCGAGTTTCAAATTTGTTGTCTCTAGATATGAGATGTATATGAAACATTATGATTTCAGTTTTGAAAGTAAATTTTAATTTAAGGATCCCATTTAAAGGTTATCAAAGTTTTTGAAGTATGATTTTTGATTTACAAAAAATTTCCTCATTTATTTTATGTAAGAATTTGATTTGTGAAATGACAGTAAGTTTGTTTTTATATATATATTCGTTTGTCGAATTATTTAAAACTTATGGTATTTTAAAAAAAAAAAACTATTTTATAGATCCTCGCGGCAGGATAATTATATTGTGATGATCATCTTGCGCTTTATTAAAGGAGAGTAGCCATGATTAAATTTAAATCTTTGAAAAGTTTGTGTTTGAATCTTTTGATGTTTGAATTTGGATCTTGAAATAGAGATGGATGAACTTAGGTTAAAGAAGAAATCAAATCTGTGGAAGTTCTATAAAAAAAAAATTTTTGGAGACAAGCATTACGTGACCAAGATTGAAATTTGACTTTTGAGGAAATTATTTTTATTTGAATGAGGAAAAAAAAAAAAATTATTCATCGAATTAACATTAGTAAAAAAAAAAAAAAAAAATTTTGTGGATTAGCAATAAAGATTTTGATCTTATGATTTGATTTCTTACTGGAATTGGAATTGAGGGGTAAAATTTTAAATTTGATATTTTCTAAGGTGGAAAGTGGAAGCTTTGTAGAATTAAAATTTAATGATAGAATTTATTTAAATAAAAGAGTTGAAGAATTGATATGGCACATTGACGATTTTGTAAAAATCACAAGTTTTGAGGGATGTAGTATGATTGAATTTGATTTTTTTTATAAATTTAAGGTTGTATTTGAAGATTAAAAATTAAAGTTTGTTTGGAGCATTGAATTTAAATTTAACGTTTAAGGATTGGATTTGATTCAAAAATTTGAAATTTTGCGGAAAACCAAATTTTGAGGAGTTGAGGATATTGGTGATTTCGAGATTTGGCATAAATAGCTATTATTTATTATATGAATTGAAAAAAAAAAATGGAGAATAGGATCTGTGGATTATTGTTCAAAATCGAATTTCGAGGATGAGCTTTGAAATGTTAAATCAAGAAATATAAAATTGGTTGGGTTTGATACGATAAGTGATTGAACTAAAATTTTACTGATGTGAATTATTAATTTTTAGAATTTACTAGCAGAGGTTAAAAGCTTAAATTTCGAGGACGAAATTTTCTAAGGAGGGAAGGTTGTAAAACCCATAATTTAGATTGCAAATTATTTTTTTCTAATTTTATTTGTTAAATGAATTTTTGTTAGATTAATGTTAACAATTAATTAAGAATTGATAGTTTAATGTTATTATTATTAAGTGTAAATTAATTTCCAAAATAATTAAAAACTTGGATTTTTGCATGACCACCCAGACCTGAACTCAATTGAAGATATTTATTGATGGTTAGAATTTTATAATAATAAAAAAAAAAGAAAAATTTATTTTTAAATAGTCCATATTTTTAAAACTATTTATTTTTAGCCAGAACATATTTTTCCAATTAATCATTTCATTAAAGCATTAAAAACATATTAGCCCAAACTATTATTTTGATCCTTAACTATTAGGCCCAAGTTTTTGATCCATTAAGCCAACTCAGTATTTGGGTCAAACCCAATTCTTTACAAATCAAAACCCATTGGCAAACTAATGGTAACTTAAAATCCTTAAGCCCACAACCTTGGCCCATTTCTTATTGGGTCTAATACCCAATAAGCTATAAACCTTTAAGCTTTCTTTCAGAATGAATGAATCA
The DNA here is from genome assembly GCA_029216955.1 of Iris pallida. NCBI lineage: Eukaryota > Viridiplantae > Streptophyta > Magnoliopsida > Asparagales > Iridaceae > Iris > Iris pallida. The sequence goes on along the minus strand of JANAVB010034617.1, from coordinate 7,432,900 downwards.
TTCATTCATTTGTTGGGTACTGTAGCATTTTGGAAGAGAACCTTTCTCTTCACATTCTTAACCGAAGCTTCCTTCGGTTTCCTCTTCATGGCCGACCTCCCATCTTCCGAACCGCCGCCGGCGCCATCATGGTGGCTGTTGGCCTCCCCTCTCCGGTAACCTCCGATCTAAACTCCTATATAAACCCTCTACTACCATCCCCATCCTCCATCACCATCATTTTTCCCCAAATCCACCATTTTCGGCGAGTTTTTTTCGGCGAACCCGAGTTTCCCTCGGCTAGATCCGGCGAGTTTCCCGCGACTGACGCCCCTTTCCAGCGGCCGCCCGCCATCGACCCGACCTCGCGGCCCTTCCCCGGCCATTCACCGCCGGCGCCCGCCTCGGTGACCGCCCCCGTTCGTCCCGTGCGACTCTGGTTCGCTGTTGGACGAGCTCCCCGGGTTCCGTTTCCGAGCCCGTGACGGTTCTGTTCCGAGTTCACTTCAGGATTTTCCGTTGTCATTTGGGTAAACTCTGACCCGTTAATTTCCTTTTGTCAATGATGATAATCTGGTCCAAACCGAATTCTTTGGGAATTCGGGAACATAACAATTACGTTACAAATTTGTTTTTTTTCGAGTTCTTCGGAAAATTATTTTGTTGCTGGTTCTGTGACTTGCTGGAATATTTCGGATAGAACTTGGTTCTGTAGAATTCTCGAGATTTCCGAGAACTCTTTCGGAAAAGGTTCTGTGTTTTTAAATTCTTGGGTTTTTCGAGAATTATCGGGATTAAATTGGATTTAGATTTTAATACATAAAAATTTGGTTTTGTTCTCTGTTGGTTTGGTTCTTTGGTACTGTTGGGATTTTCGGATATATATATTCTGTGTGGTGGTTACGGGTTTTTCGGAATTCCGTTCTCATTTCGGAATGCTGGATTGGTATGGAAAAATCTTTTCTGTGGATATCTATATGTATTTCGGGTTTTGGGAATTATTTTGCAGGTAAATGGAGCATTTCCCAGTTTTTGGGTTGACCAAAAATAGAGGGAGTGCTGCAAAATTTTTACAAAATATAAAAATATTTTAAATGATTTTTGAATAAATATTATTTTAATAATATTATATTCGGGCGACGACCTTAATGGTCAATGGGCCCCAGTGAAATGCAAACGCACCGGTTTGTCCGGACGTTGAGGCAGAGTAGCTGAATATGATGACTGGACCAGAGTCTGAGACTCATATTATTTTATAATTTAATTTAGAAATTATTAAGTTATTATTAATGTTAATTGTAGGTAATTTTCGAGACTAACCCAATCTTCTCTTATTTCAATTTGTTATAAATTTGTAAGGGCATAAGCCCATTTATTTATCTATTTTGTAAATTGTAATAATTAGAAATTGGCTGTGGATTTGCTGAGTTTGTGAACGCGTAGAATTAATTAATATTATTATTAATTAATTAGTTAGAAATTCATGATTTTCTCACTTAAAGAAAAGAAAAATATATTTATATGTATAATAATAAAATACTAACTTTTTCCCAATAAAGTTAATAAAAACAAGTTTTTCGAAATAAAACATAAATTGGATTTTCTGAATTGTAACTCACTAGAAAAGTGTGTTTTGATTGTGTTGATTAATACAAGATTAAAATTGACTAGGAAACAAAATCTAGAGATTGTAACTAGATTCTAGAGTTGTGGTTTCTGAGACATAATTTCCGGAATGTAGGATTTCAAAGAAGAGAGGTGACTGTTCAAAATCCTGAAGAACCAAACTCGTCCAACTTAAGAAATTTAAGGCAAGTACATTTATGTGGATTTACGATTATTTTAGCAATCATTTCATTGCAATTTTAAATCACTGTTCAAACACGGACTCTTTCGGGAGTATTGACTGTACTGTTGGGGACTGGGGGAGTAGAGTAGTGGATATGACCAAATCCAAAAATTAGGATAACTGACTGTATTAGCTTTCCCCTCTTCACACGGGGACAAGCCATACCGTATCGCTAGGATACTACTGTAACCCAATCCGGTCATATTCATTACCTATTCACATTACTGTACTGTATTTCAAATCTGTTTTCTTCTTTAAAAACTGTTTAAAAGTGCATGATATTAATTGTCATTTTAATTGTTAAAATTTGCATAAATTGTACTTTGCTCCCTCCTGACTGGAGACAACATTTTTAGGTGATTGCGTCGTCGAAGATCTGATGCCTGTTCTCGCAAAACCTGGAACCCAAGAACAGTAGAGTTGGATAGTAATTTATTAACCAATGTATCAAGTGTAATTGTTGTATTAATGGTTGTTGTATTTCAAAATTTTAAATTGAATAAAAGATTTTATATTCGTTAGAATTTTTATCTGCATGTGTTTCACTACTGAATACAGCTTACTGCCGCCGTCTCAACAACGGTACAGGCTGGGCATGATCCGATTCGACCCAACAATTTGGGACCGGATCGTGACAGACACCTTCAGGGAATTGGATGTGATGGATATCCACTAATGCTTCACCCACAACAGAAACATGAAAATATTCACTGATGTCGGTGGCGCTGAATTTTAATTCTTGCCCGACAACGCAAAAATAGAAGTTTTCGTTTGGTTATACCTGCAAGTTGCAGCAAAACATACGGACAACATTGTCATAGATATTCTTGGCTACTTCGAAGAAGTCACGAAAGCGGAGATGGTCAAATGTGGGAGCGTATTCAGAAAATACAGTAAAGTTCACACAAGCTCCAGCACATATTCTTCGACCAGAAAAGGAATCAAACCAAAGGTCTAAAAATTCTTCGTTAGAAAATAGACCAGAATCAAAATCATCAGAACCTATCGGTCTAGCTGGAATGAATACATTAGTGGGGACGTAATCAGAAGAGAAAGATCCTGCATGAGAGGAATCCATCTTTCTTTTCTGACTCTTGGGTTCCATAGATGAGAGGAAGGTAAAATTGGAGTACCTTAGAAAGGAGGAAGAAGATGGAGAAGAACAGCTCGCGGAAACTCCGAAGAAACTTGAAGGAAAGGAGGGGAAAGTGATCTTAGGAGTTGTAGAGGATTTTGCTCGGATAGGATGAGTGAAAAAGTGGAATAAAGAAAGGGTTTAAATAGAGTTAGGGCCGGCTGTTCGATTCTGGAAGCTGAACAGCGCCGACCGAACTCGGTCCGAACTCGGCCAGAGTTCGGTCCGAGTTCGGCTACTTGTATTTATGAGGTCATAACTGCAGTATTAGTGTTTAAAATTAGAATTTATTACTGTTGACTTCTATATTTAATAACTTCTACTACTTTTGGTTAGCTGTAGGGGTCGGATCCCAGCTAGCGGTAGTCCGAAGACTAGTGCACCGTGTCGTTTCAGGCTAATTACACCTGTATGACAGAAGGGCCCTTTTGGCTTGTACCCAAAATAATTTCTGTTAAATAAATTATGAAGTTTCGAGTCATAAAAGTAAATTTAATTACCATACTACACTATGAATCTGAAAATTCAAGTATGCCGAGCTCTCGCCTCATTATGTTAAAACGGTCTTCAACCAGTAGTTTTATGAAAATGTCTGCTAGTTGATGATTTGTGTCAATAACTCTAGGCAGATATCCCCGTGTTGTTGGTGATCACGTAAAAAGTGATAACGAATCTCAATGTGTTTTGTGCGTGAATGACATACAGGGTTCTTTGTCTGATTAATAGTGCTAATATTATCACAATAAATGGGAATCTTAGTGTAATACAGATTGCAGTCTTCTCGGGTTTGCTTTATCCACAAAATTTGAGCACAACAACGTCCTGTGGCGATATGCTCGGCCTCAGTAGTTGATAATGCTATAGAATTTTGCTTCTTGCTAAACCAAGAGACTAAGGCCTTTCCTAGGAAATGACACGTACTGCTGGTAATTTTACGGTCTACTTTTCATCTTGTAAAATCCGTATCCGAGTTACCTATCAGGTCAAAGGATTTGGTTTTAGGATACCACAAGCCGACTGTAGAAGTTCCCATAAGGTATCGGAAGATACGCTTAACGGCACTTAGGTGTGATTCCTTAGGATTTGCCTGGTATCATGCACAGATGCAAATACTGAACAAAATATCAGGGCGACTAGCAGTTAAATATAATAAGCTACCAATCATACCTCGATACTTACGCTGGTCGACAGGTTTGCCATTTTCATCAGTGTCAAGCTTTGTGGATGTAGCCATTGGAGTTCCGATAGGCTTTACATTATCAAAGTCGTACTTTTTCAGTATGTCCTTCGTATACTTGGCTTAATTGATGAATGTTCCCTTTAAGTGTTGTTTGATCTAGAGTCCTAGGAAGAAGTTCAGCTCTCCCATCATACTCATCTCGAATTCACTCGACACACATTTAGCAAACTCTTGACAAAGTTTTTCATTAGTAGAACCAAATATAATGTCATCAACATAAATTTGTACAAGAAGAATGTCATCATTTAAAGATTTGATAGACAAAGTTGTATCAACTCTTCCTTTTGTAAAACCATTATCAAGTAAGAAGGCACTTAGGCGTTCATAACAAGCGCGAGGTGCCTGTTTGAGTCCACAGAGTAATTTCTTAAGCTTGAAGACGTGATCAGGTTTTTGAAAATCTTCAAAACCAAGGGATTGTTTCACAAAAACTTCTTCTTTTAGAAATCCGTTCAAAAATATACTTTTTACGTCTATTTGAAATAGTTTAAAATTATTAAAACATACAAATGCAAAAAATATGCGAATAGCTTCTAGTCTAGCAACAAGAGCTATTTCTCATCATAATCAATACATTCTTCTTGATTATAACCTTGTGCCACTAGACGTGCTCTGTTGCGTAGAACTTGTCCATCTTCACTAAGTTTATTTCGGAACACCCATTTGGTACCAATTATAGATTGTCCAATAGGTTTAGGAACGAGTTCCCAAACTTGGTTTCTCTCAAATTGATTTAGTTTCTCTTGTATGGTATTAATCCAAAACTCATCTGAAAAGGCATCTTCTATATTCTTAGGTTATATTTGAGAAATGAAAGCTAAATTTGCTACTATTTCATAATCTCTAAGAGAGGAGCGTGTACTTACACCTTTTGATACATCACCTATGATGAGTGTCTCTGGATGATCTAGTAAGAACTTTAATGATTTAAATTTTTGAGCCAGATCTTCCACATGACTCTTATTGGTTTTTGCTTGTACACCTTCATCATCACTGTCGCTAGATCTGTGACTATTGAGCTCATCAAAAGTAACATTAATAGATTCTTCAACAATCATAGACATTTTATTGAAAATTCTATATCCCTTACTCTTACCAGCATATCCAAAAAATATCCCTTCGTCTGCTTTAAAGTCGAACTTACCCAAGTTATCCTTGGTGTTCAGGATAAAACAGCGACATCCAAAAACTTTGAAATAAGAAATGTTTGGAATCCTTCCAAACCAAAGTTCATATGGTATTTTCTTCAAGATAGGTCAAATTAACACCCTATTTAAAATATGACAGGTTGTACTAACAGCTTCTGCCCAAAAATATTTAAGAAGATTATGCTGATTCAGCATGACTCTAGCCATTTCGCTTAGAGTACGGTTCTTCCGCTCTACAACACCATTCTTTTGAGGAGTTCTAGGACAAAAGAATTCGTGGTAGTACCCACTATCATCACAAAAATTTTTGAAATCAGAATTTACGAATTCGCTACCATGAGCACTTCTGATACGAGTAATCATGAAGCATTTTTTGTTTTGTACCTTTTTATAAAATATCTGAAATTCAAAAATAGCATCACTTTTGTTTGATAAAATGTAAACCCAAGTAAAACGAGAGAAATTATCAACCATAACAAAAGCGTAGAGCTTACCGCCAAGACTAGCGACTCTACTAGGACAAAATAAATCCATATGTATCAACTGCAAAGGTATAGAAGTGCTTACAACGTTGATGGATTTAAATGTAGACCTATGTGTTTTGTTCTTTTCACAGTCAGCACACACAATATCTCCTTTGAATGGAATATCGGGGAGTCCTTTTACCAACTTCTTAGTGCTCAGTCATGAGATAGTGTCCATATTTGCATGCCATAGTCTCATGTGCCATAGCCAGCTTTCATCTAAATTAGCTACTAGGCATCTTCCTGCATTATTAGTACTCTAAAAAAAACATAAATATTGTCTTCTCTAATCCCTTCATATACGAGATTACCAGATGACATATCATATATGGTACATTTATCTTTTATAAAGTTGATACTATAACCATTATCAGCCAAATGACTTATGCTTAGTAGGTTATGTTTTAATTCTGTGACTAGACAAACATCCTTTATTACAGGATAAGGAGATATACCAACAGTGCCATTACCAATAATATGACCTCTCAGGTTATTTCTGAAGGAGACGTATCCTTCTTTCTTCATCGATAACGTGGCGAACAAAGATGCATCACCAGTCATGTGACGCGAACATCCACTATCGAGGATCCACTTGATTTTAGCATGAATCCTTTGGTACCCATTTACTGAAGGGTCCATATTTATTAGTCTTAGGTCTCCAAAATAAAGTGCGATTGTCAACAAGTTTTCTTGCTAAGCAATACTGTGATATGTGTCCATGTGTACCACAATATGTGCAAGTATGTTTAGAACCAGTGGTAGTAGAAATTGTGTTGACATGCTTGTTTTGTTTCTTGAAAAACCTATAAGTGAAAGCATGGTGATAGTCGTGTTTCTTCCGTGCTTTCTGATTTTTAGTCCTCTTAGGTGTATGCTTAGCATTAGGACTAAACTTAGGCTGTGTCACAGGTATTGCTTGTTTGCCTAACTTGATTTCTAACCTTTTAGAAACCGCAACAGACTCTTCATATTTAGCAGTCATGTCTGAGAGTCTTTGTTCTGTGACTAAGTGCTTCTTCTTCTCTATGTCATATAACTCTTATATTTTGACATAGTCTCTTTCTTTCTTATTAACCTTGAGGATAGCCTCATGATAGTCTACTTTGAGTTTGGCTATCTCTTCCGTGTTACCGGTAGTAGATGTCTCTTTAATATCTTCAACAAGATTGGACAGTCTAGCTATCTCAGTTGTGTATACCTTAATCTTTTTTCGAGATTGCCTATACTTGTCAAGCACAGTTCTGTGTTCTTCAAGTAATTCGCTAAAGACATTTTCTAATTCATCGAAAGTAAAGTCACCATACAAAGGGTTTGAGGATACCTTATCAAAAGCTATAAGACAGATATTGGCATTTCTGCAGGGTCTGTCTTCTTCCTCTGTGTCACTGGCATCACTTTCATGCCAGATACTTGTGTTAGCATACTTTCGACTGGTTGTTGCTTTTCTGCTTGATCTTGATCTGTTGTATGGACTGCTTTTCTTCGAAGTTGGACAGTCCTTCTTCATGTGCCCTGATTTCTTGCATCCAAAGCATATTATTTCATCTTCATTGCTTTCCTGGATCTTCCTTCTGTTTGATTTCTCAAACTTTAGGAATTTCCTGAAGTTCTTCACTAGTAGGGCTTGTTCATCACTACTTGATGATTTTTCCTCAGAATCATTGCATGTAGATTTTTTGGCTTGAGCTTTGAAGGCAATAGACTTTTCTTTTGGGGTTGCTTCTTCAAACTCTTACAGATCAAGCTCATGGGCCATGAGCTTGCCCATCAGTGTTTCCAGAGATATGGTGGTGAGATTGTTTCCTTCAATGATTGCTGTTGCCTTCGGATTCCAGTTCTTGGTTAGAGCCCGTAGCACTTTTCTGATCTTCTCATGATTACTGTAATCCTTACCAAGAGATTGTAAAGGATTAATAATATCAAGAAAATGTGTAAACATCTGTGTAATTGACTCACCAGATTTTATCTTAAAAGATTCATACTCCTGTGTTAGTCTACTGATTTTGGATTCCTTCACTTGGGAAGTACCTTCGTGAGTTACCTCAAGAAGTTTCCAAATCTCGTGAGACATTATACAGGTTAAAACTTTATTAAATTCTGTTTTGTCAATTGTACAGAACAGTGCGTTGATTGCACGAGCATCTAGACTAGCCTTTGCTTTTTCAGCCTCTGAATATTTGTCATGAGGCTTGTATACAAGCTGGTCGTTGTCAACCCCTTGACCAAATTTTCTCCTATATTTTTTTTAATTAATTATTATTTGTCTCACATACAAAATTACTATGCTTGATATTATTTTGTACCACTTTAAATAACATAGGGGGGACGAAAGGATCAAATAGAAAATTGCAGGGACCTATATGCAAATAGCTCTATTCAAATATTACCTTTAAACTTAACCCGGCCAATGCTTCCCCCTGCTCGAATGTAGGTTGGTTCGAAAGGATCAACCAACAAATTCAAATTAGGATTGCTCCTTATCTACTCTTTTCCTTGATTTCCTATATAAATATTCGATAAAACTCCTCGTCCCCAAAAACCCTAGCAGCCAATTTTTCTTCAACCAGGAAGGAGGCAAGGAAACACCAGACTTGTCGAGGGTGATAGCAATAGAAGCATCCTGGTTTTCTCCAACAGGTAATTCTTGGCCATATAATCAAATCCTGATTTTTGAACCTTAAATAAACCTTGACAGGATTTACACTGCATTATAGATATTTGTGCTAATGTCTAGAAGAGACTCGAGGATGATGTAGATAGGAGAGGGTTACTCTGTTTCAGAAGGTAAATTCGTAGGCTTTGGGGGGGAGGTTGTACCCAGTTTTTTTCCATATTGGTTATGAATGATTAAGGTTATGCATAAAGGAAACCTAGATAGGGTAGTACCTGCACCTGGGAGTCTTTGGTATGCAGCCTTGGGTGGGTGTCAACCCAAGGACAGCTGAGAGCCCTGTGGAAAGCAGTCCTATGCTAGGGAGTCTTCCTACGCACCATTGGGGCTAGCAGGGACATGGTTCTTTTTGTACCAGTAGACACTTACCTGTCATGGTGATAGAGACCCTTCCTTGCATCCATTACACTTGATTATGTATGAGCAGGTGGGGTATGGTTCTGTCCTTCCATTTTTGTGTGTTAGATAATTCCTCCCTGTGCTATCAACAATTACTAAAATGATAACAGTAGGTATGATGCCATTAGTCAAATTTCCATAGGACAAGAGATGTGCACTGTTAGTTGGGGCATGTCTCGAACATCAGGCAACCCAGAAAAGTACATTGGTCATATCATGAGTATCAAATGATTGCTGTTATCAATTCCTGATGTCTAATTCATAAGCCAAACTGGGCTTGTAGCATCCTGCACAGTAGAGACACCACACAGGATATCCCCACTTTCTGGGATACTCCTGAATATCAGAAGTAATGGGGATATGTACAGACAGGTTACAGGCTGGGCCTTCTTGGCATCAGGATAGGGTGTCACCTAGCCGAAGAACAAATGGTAGGTTGGGAAGTACCCCTCCCATGACAGATATCAAAACTTGAGGACTGTCTTCCTGAAATTAACTGATATCTTGATATAAAGCAACTGTATAGGAGTACCCATCAGGAACCATTACTGGTTACACCTAGCTAGTAGTGCCATTGTCAAGTGTCAAGTTAGAATTGCCCGATATCAGTAAACACAGGTACCAGGTCGGATGTATCAATTCCAATGTAACTTCTTGTCTTTGTATCAATTCGTATACATTAGTAACAGTTGAATGATGTATTGACTTGTTAGAGATAAACCAGGTTTCCCATATTGGAACACCTGTTCCATTTTGGTCAAAATCTCCAAACCTGGTACAGGAGGAATTTATCATATGGGGTAACTGTACATAATGATGTAGCAGCAGGGATTTCCATGTACCCATAAGTCAGTAGGATTGATAGGTCCTTCCTTCTTTTCAAATCTCCATATGTCCAACACTATATTGTACCAGCCATTTAATGATGGTTTACTGCATCCAGTCAAGGAGTTCTCTTGTATCAGCCATCTGTAGACCATGTTACCAAGAGTTAAGAGGAATTTACCTATAGGCATAGGTTCATGTGACAGACGGATTTAGGCCCTGTATCAAGCTGGAAGGGATGGGTGTCTCAGGGTATTCCAGGTTGACTCCAGGATATCAGGTAGATGCTGAGTTTCCAATCAGGTAATATCTAGGCTCTGGGACATGTGGGTAGGTTTGGGGCTGACCTGAAATCTCAGATCAGTGTAATAAGGAACTGTGACAGGTGCAGGGCTATATAGATGGTCCTTAGATCAAATGGACACTTCTAGGGTTAGCACACTGGTATCAGAGATGACATGTATAGAAGTCAATAAAAGACAAGTACAATATAGACCTCATTGAATAAAGGCAGGTATAAGGAATGCATAGTACTTGGGAGGAGTCATAGTTGGGAGAGGGTTCCCCATCTGTGATACTGCTGTGAGTATGTGTAAATACTAGGTATTGGTTCCTCCACAGGTGGATCCCTGGGACTGTTTGGCTTAAGTTATTGCCAATATCAGCTTCAAGGAAAACTGGACCAACCCTTGACTCTGTTACTCTAGAGACTCCTAATGGCTCGAATATTAGTACATTAACAAGGGGATCACCTAAAAGCCCAGAGTACGTTGAGGATTACATGAAGCCTTGGGTGTACAAAACAGAGTTGTTCTGATCAAACCCTAACCATTTTGTCCCTAACAACTCTACCTAGGTCGAGTACGTGGAGGTTAGGCAAACACAAGGGGATTCCTAAAATACCTATAAAGATAGGAGACCAACTGGATATTTGTGTGTGTAAAGGCCCATATCAAGTCCAGGTGTTAGAAATTTAGTACTTAGTGCATTATTGAAGGTAAAAAGGAAGCTAGGTAGGCACCTGGGTACTGTATTTGGGCAGTCCACACCAGGACACAGTAGCATGTAGAAAGTGTTGCAACAGCAGTATATCATATGGTTATAGAGGTTACATTGATAGTACTTGGAGGATAGGCTATTGGCAACATGCAAGATTGAGTATGAGTAAGGGTTGAGGACTATGCTAGTAGGGGCAGTGGACTAAACTATAGTCTATAGAATCAAAACCTTGGGATTAGGAAATGAACCAAGAGGACTAGTTTTAAGTAGATTATAAATTTGATTTCAAATTTGCATATTGACATAGTAAATTCATCAACAGGATACTTGGACTGGATACATATTTTTGACCCGTACCAGCAGCTCAGGACCTAAGGCAAGTATACCTTGCCTTTCTACACAGCTTTAATTACATGCACTATCTTTGTTTATTATCCAGTTTTCTCATATTATTGATATGTATCTTTCATATCCTGTTCGTATATTTTTATCATTGCTTTAGACAATGTTCACAGTTAGCCTTATTTCTTATTGATCGTGCCTTGATTGAGTCGTGCCTCCGTGTCTTGAACCTTGAAGCTAACCTGCGAGTCCACGATAGGGACGAGGGTTAGTAGTTATTGGACCACACCTGCGAGTCCACACTAGGGACGAGGGTGATGCTAATCTGCGAGTCCACACTAGGGACGAGGATTAGTAGTAGATGCTAGCCTGCGAGTCCACACTAGGGACGAGGGTTAGTAGTATAGGGTTACACCTGCAAGTCCACACTAGGGACGAGGGTGATGCTAATCTGCGAGTCCACACTAGGGACGAGGTTTAGTAGTAGATGCTAGCCTGCGAGTCCACACTAGGGACGAGGGTTAGTAGTATAGGGTTACGCCTGCGAGTCCACACTAGGGACGAGGGTGATGCTAATCTGCGAGTCCACACTAGGGACGAGGATTAGTAGTTCAAACCTGCGAGTCCACACTAGGGACAAGGGTTTGAGTATTTGTTTCAGTTATCCGTTGACATCTTGACATGAGTTCTCTAGTCCTTGTTCAGCAGTTTATTTATGTGTAGACAGTGTATAGATTCGTGCTTATCCCATTGCTCAGTTTACTTGTTTATTCTGTATTTTTCCCCATGCATAATAAACTGTTAGAAAGGCTCGTTTATATGTATCTTGCTAGTCCTCTGAGGACCTGATGATCTCTTCAGGTTAGCCGAGTTTGAGTTAGGAGCAGACCAGAGGGTTGAGCCAGCATCAGATCGTATCGCTTGCACTTGAGGAGGTCTAGATTAGCAATTTTTATTTCAGTTAGTTACTCCATGTATTCTTCTATTTTTCCGTCTATTGGTAGTGGATTTGTGTCCACCGGACGTGACAGTGATTCTTGATATTCAGTTATTCATTATTATTCAGTTCATATCTTTTTATTGATCTTGACTGTGACATGATTATTCCTGTGGATGAGATATAGTTTTCCCGTGATTCTAGATTGCCATGACTTGAGTATAGACAGCTTACTACCGTCGACACTGCGGCGTAGGCTGGACTTGGACACGTTTTGTATCCAAAAAGCGGGTGCGGGTCGTGACAAGTTTTTTTGGTGGCCCATGCAGGTCGACGTTAATCACTTCGGTTACGTCACGGTACCGTCGTGAGCCTACGAATAGGATTAGACACTTAGGATCTCATCCACATGTTTTGACTCATTATTGGCCTCTAATCTTTGATTTCAGTGAATTCTTGACTTGCATCCTGTTTAAAAATCTCTTCAACGGCTAAAGTGTTTGTTCTTGTTATAGTTAGGATGAACTCTCAAGACAGGAACAACGCTGCACTGAACACTCTACCGGCTACAGGAGACTTTTTCACATACATGACCCCGCCAACACAAGGAGGCAGCAACACCACAAGGAGCAGCTAGTGGAAATTTTCAGTAGAGATTTATAGTAGTAGCATTATTGAGGAGCACTATATTTGGTTTTGACTTGCAAGGATTCACAATAAATTCTATAGCAGACTGTTAAATTATTCTCTCTAGTAGACCACAGCTCCTTAAATTTCGAGGACGAAATTTGTTTAAGGGGGACGAGTGGTCAACCCCTTGACCAAATTTTCTCCTATATTTTTTAATTAATTATTATTTGTCTCACATACAAAATTACTATGCTTGATATTATTTTGTACTACTTTAAATAACATAGGGGGGACCAAAGGATAAAATAGGAAATAGCAGGGACCTATATGCAAATAGCTCTATTCAAATATTTCCTTTTAAACTAAACCCGGCCAATGCTTCCCCCTGCTCGAATGTAGGTTGGTTCGAAAGGATCAACTAACAAATTCAAATCAGGATTGCTCCTTATCTACTCTTTTCCTTGATTTCCTATATAAATATTCGATAAAACTCCTCGTCCCCAAAAACCCTAGCAGCCAATTTTTCTTCAACCAGGAAGGAGACAAGGAAACACCAGTCTTGTCGAGGGTGATAGCAATAGAAGCATCTTGGTTTTCCCCAACAGGTAATTCTTGGCCATGTAATCAAATCCTGATTTTTGAACCTTAAATAAACCTTGACAGGATTTACACTGCATTATAGATATTTGTGTTAATGTCTAGAAGAGACTCGAGGATGATGTAGATAGGAGAGGGTTACTCTGTTTCAGAAGGTAAATTCGTAGGCTTTGGGGGGGGGAGGTTGTACCCAGTTTTTTTCCATATTGGTTATGAATGATTAAGGTTATGCATAAAGGAAACCTAGATAGGGTAGTACCTGCACCTAGGAGTCTTTGGTATGCAGCCTTGGGTGGGTGTCAACCCAAGGACAGCTGAGAGCCCTGTGGATAGCAGTCCTATGCTAGGGAGTCTTCCTATGCACCATTGGGGCTAGCAGGGACATGGTTCTTTTTGTACCAGTAGAAACTTACCAGTCATGGTGATAGAGACCCTTCCTTGCATCTATTACACTTGATTATGTATGAGCAGGTGGGGTATGGTTCTGTCCTTCCATTTTTGTGTGTTAGATAATTCCTCCCTGTGCTATCAATAATTACTAAGATGATAACAGTAGGTATGATGCCATTAGTCAAATTTCCATGGGACAAGAGATGTGCACAGTTAGTTGGGGCATGTCTCGAACATCAGGCAACCCAGAGAAGCACATTGGTCATATCATGAGTATCAAATGATTGCTGTTATCAATTCCTGATGTCCAATTCACAATCCAAACTGGGCTTGTCGCATCCCTGCACAGTAGAGACACCACACAAGATATCCCCACTTTCTGGGATACTCCTGAATATCAGAAGTAATAGGGATATGTACAGACAGGTTACAGGCTGGGCCTTCTTGGCATCAGGATAGGGTGTCACCTAGCCGAAGAATAAATGGTAGGTTGGGAAGTACCCCTCCCATGACTGCTATCAAAACTTGAGGACTGTCTTCCTGAAATTAACTGATATCTTGATACAAAGCAACTGTATAGGAGTACCCATCAGGAACCATTACTGGTTACACCTAGCTAGTAGTGCCATTGTCAAGTGTCAAGTTAGAATTGCCCTGTATCAGTAAACACAGGTACCAGGTCGGATGTATCAATTCCAATGTAACTTCTTGTCTTTGTATCCATTCGTATACATTAGTAATAGTTGAATGATGTATTGACTTGTTAGAGATAAACCAGGTTTCCCATATTGGAACACCTGTTCCATTTTGGTCAAAATCTCCAAATCTGGTACAGAAGGAATTTATCATATGGGGTAACTGTACATAATGATGTAGCAGCAGGGATTTTCCTGTACCCATAAGTCAGTAGGATTGATAGGTCCTTCCTTCTTTTCAAATCTCCATATGTCCTGCACTATATTGTACCAGCCATTTAATGATGGTTTACTGCATCCAGTCAAGGAGTTCTCTTGTATCAGCCATCTGTAGACCATGTTACCAAGAGTTAAGAGGAATTTACCTATAGGCATAGGTTCATGTGACAGATGGATTTAGGCCCTGTATCGAGCTGGAAGGGATGGGTGTCTCAGGGTATTCCAGGTTGACTCCAGGATATCAGGTAGATGCTGAGTTTCCAATCAGGTAATATCTAGGCTCTGGGACATGTGGGTAGGTTTGGGGCTGACCTGAAATCTCAGATCAGTGTAATAAGGAACTGTGACAGGTGCAGGGCTACATAGATGGTCCTTAGATCAAATGGACACTTCTAGGGTTAGCACACTGGTATCAGAGATAACATGTATAGAAGTCAATAAAAGACAAGTACAATATAGACCTCATTGAATAAAGGCAGGTATAAGGAATGCATAGTACTTGGAAGGAGTCATAGCTGGGAGAGGGTTCCCCATCTGTGATACTACTGTGAGTATGTGTAAATACTAGGTATTGGTTCCTCCACAGGTGGATCCCTGGGACTGTTTGGCTTAAGTTATTGCCAATATCAACTTCAAGGAAAACTGGACCAACCCTTGACTCTGTTACTCTAGAGACTCCTAATGGCTCGAATATTAGTGCATTAACAAGGGGATCACCTAAAAGCCCAGAGTACATTGAGGATTACATGAAACCTTGGGGGTACAGAACAGAGTTGTTCTGATCAAACCCTAACCATTTTGTCCCTAAGAACTCTACCTAGGTCGAGTACGTGGAGGTTAGGCAATCACAAGGGGATTCCTGAAATACCTATAAAGATAGGAGACCAACTGGATATTTGTGTGTGTAAAGGCCCATATCAAGTCCAGGTGTTAGAAATTTAGTACTTAGTGCATTATTGAAGGTAAACAGGAAGCTAGGTAGGCACCTGGGTACTGCATTTGGGCAGTCCACACCAGGACACAGTAGCATATAGAAAGTGTTGCAACAGCAGTATATTATATGGTTATGGAGGTTACATTGATATTACTTGGAGGATAGGCTATTGGTAACATGCAGGATTGAGTATGAGTAAGGGTTGAGGACTATGCTAGTAGGGGCAGTGGACTAAACTATAGTCTATAGAATCAAAACCTTGGGATTAGGAAATGAACCAAGAGGACTAGTTTTAAGTAGATTATAAATTTGATTTCAAATTTGCATATTGATGTAGTAAATTCATCAACATGATACTTGGACTGGATACATATTTTTGACCCGTACCAGCAGCTCAGGACCTAAGGCAAGTATACCTTGCCTTTCTACACAGCTTTAATTACATGCACTGTCTTTGTTTATTATCCAGTTTTCTCATATTATTGATATGTATCTTTCATATCCTGTTCGTATATTTTTATCATTGCTTTAGACAGTGTTCACAGTTAGCCTTGTTTCTTATTGATCGTGCCTTGATTGAGTCGTGCCTCTGTGTCTTGAACCTTGAAGCTAACCTGCGAGTCCACGATAGGGACGAGGGTTAGTAGTTATTGGACCACACCTGCGAGTCCACACTAGGGACGAGGGTGATGCTAATCTGCGAGTCCACACTAGGGACGAGGATTAGTAGTAGATGCTAGCCTGCGAGTCCACACTAGGGACGAGGGTTAGTAGTATAGGGTTACACCTGTGAGTCCACACTAGGGACGAGGGTGATGCTAATCTGCGAGTCCACACTAGGGACAAGGATTAGTAGTAGATGCTAGCCTGCAAGTCCACACTAGGGACGAGGGTTAGTAGTATAGGGTTACGCCTGCGAGTCCACACTAGGGACGAGGGTGATGCTAATCTGCGAGTCCACACTAGGGACGAGGATTAGTAGTTCAAACCTGCGAGTCCACATTAGGGACGAGGGTTTGAGTATTCGTTTCAGTTATCCGTTGACATCTTGACATGAGTTCTCTAGTCCTTGTTCAACAGTTCATTTATGTGTAGACAGTGTATAGATTCGTACTTATCTCATTGCTCAGTTTACTTGTTTATTCTGTATTTTTCCCCATGCATAATAAACTGTTAGAAAGGCTCGTTTATATGTATCTTGCTAGTCCTCTGAGGACCTGATGATCTCTTCAGGTTAGCTGAGTTTGAGTTAGGAGCAGACCAGAGGGTTGAGCCAGCATCAGATCGCATCGCTTGCACTTGAGGAGGGCTAGATTAGCAGTTTTTATTTCAGTTAGTTACTCCATGTATTCTTCTATTTTTTCGTCTATTGGTAGTGGATTTGTGTCCACCGAACGTGACAGTAATTCTTGATATTCAGTTATTCATTATTATTCAGTTCATATCTTTTCATTGATCTTGACTGTGACATGATTATTCCTGTGGATGAGATATAGTTTTCCCGTGATTCTAGATTGCCATGACTTGAGTATAGACAGCGTACTACCGCCGACACTGCGGCGTAGACTGGGCTTGGACACGTTTCGTATCCGAAAAGCGGGTGTGGGTCGTGACATTCGTCAACCACTGTATGTGCCGGTTTCTTATAACCATCAACAACTATAGACCAAAGATCAAAGTCAAGAGACTTTAAGAAAAAGTCATCCGTGTTTTCCAGTAGGTATAATTTGTACCATCAAATAGTGGGGGTCTATTTGTGGATTTCCCTTCACCGTTGAATATTGATTTCACGGCTGCCATATATACTCTCTGAGGTTTGTTATATTTGAATATAACCCGCTCTGATACCAATTGTAGGACCGTTGAGCACCTCTAGAGGGGGCTAAATAGAGTGAGTGCGAGTGTAGCAAAAAATAATCCCCAATTAAAAATTTAAACAAATAATCGTGGCAGTAAATAAGAGACAATAAATAAATGTAGCAAGAAATAGAGAGATCAAACTCAGTGACATAGCGATATATACTGGTATCCTATGAGAGGACTAATTGTAACACCAAGTTTTTCAGATGGGGGTAATTTTGAAATTTTGTAATTATAATTATTATTATTGATATTTATTTCATATTATAATTTTTGGTGATTTTTTAATCATTTTTAAACTATTTAAAAGCTATTTTAAGTTAGACTTGTGATTTTGATGTGCTGCCAGTAAAATCCTAGTGACTACATAACCTAGAGCCTAATCATGTCATTAGGATATTTAATTATCATTTTTAGCCTAGGGATAATTTGGTCATTTTTGACTTATTTGAATTATTTGATTATTTATTGAATTGGTGAATTCTAGTTTGACTTTGACTTGTTGAGACCTAGTGGACTAGCCTAGAACCTAACCCTAGCCATGGTAACCCTAGTCTAACTTGAGTAAACCCATTTTAGTCATTAGATGTTAGTTTTAGAATGAGGGGATTTGGTTTAGTGAATTTAAGTCATGGCTTGTTGTTCATGAAATGACTTATGGCTTAATGATTTGATTGATCATGACTTAAGCCCATGGGCCATTTTAGTAAACCCTAACCCTAATTATTGAACCTATTGTAGGATCGTTGAGCACCTCTAGAGGGGGGGTGAATAGAGTGCGTGTGTGTAGCGGAAATATAATCACCAATTAAAAAATTAAACTATGGCAGATATGTAAGAGGCAGTAAATAAAGATAGGAGAATCAAACTCAGTGACACAGCGATGTATACTGGTATCCTCTGAGAGGACTAATCCAGTCTCGAGTACTCTTGCTCGATGTTAATCCACTATGGCACAAGCTTTAACTAAGAGCTTGCAATCTCTTACAACACCGTGCTTGGTGACAAGCGCACGACCGGCTTCACAACACCGTGCTTGGTGGCGAGCGTACGACCAGCTCTACAATAGAAAAGTTGTTGAAACTTGAACGACCTCTTACAACTCTTGAGTAACCAAAAGACTCTAAATCAACTCTGATAGTACTGGCTTTTGGCTAAGAGATTTGTAGGTGAGATTTGAAAATCTTAGATCGTTTAGAAAACACTTGAATAGTAGAGAAGAGAAGATGAAGAATGAATTGATGATTTGAAGTAAAAAGTTCTTCTCTATTTATAGGTGTTTTCACCAACCGAACTCGGGCAGAACTCGGACAGAGTTCGGGTGCAAATATCTCGCAAAATAGACGTTGCTCGCAGATTTGGAGGCAACTGAAGTTTGAATACAAACTGACCGAACTCGGTCAGAGTTCGGACCGAACTCGGGCCGAACTCGGCTGGGCGTTCTGTCAGGAGATATTTTAAAAATCTTTTGTAAAAACAGTTTTCAAACTGGTTTTTGGTTATTTGTAAAATCATTTGAAAAGAATATTTTTGAAATATGTTTTTAAAATATTTGTAACCGAAAATACGAAAGGGTAAAAATAGGATACTCAATAAAATGTAAAATACAGAATAAAAGTAGAAAAGCGTCTTCAGAAGAATTTTGATGACTTTGACGCTTTGATTTATGCAGTAAATCGTCCGTTGAATATGATTTCATGCATCCTGAAATAGTTAGCAGCATTTTCTATATTTTGTGTATTGACTAAAGTATATGTTGATTATCGAAATCGGGTGTGACCGTGGAATGGGCCAACAATCTCTCCCATTTTGATAATTGACAAACTTGAGTCTATACCAAAATATATTTATATCAAATAGAACAAAATAACAAAAATACCTGAAAATTGCGTTTGGTATATACTCTTTTTCTTCCCCTTTGTCAAGTAGTAAAATGAATAGGCTCCCCCGTAAATCATGAAGCCAACAATAGAATAGACAAGACAAAGTGAAGTAAAAAGAAGTAATCACAGCAAAGACAACTGGAATAAAATGAACTATGTCATAATAAACTGAAATATCATAGAGGTTCTACTAAAAATCCAAAAAGTACAACTGATAAAGTCTAACTGAAACAGTTTAGACATGAAATAAAACTACTACATAAACTGCATCAACTAATCAAAACTAAATCCACTATCCCATGGCTGAATCCACATCACATCGCTGGGTCGTCCGCACCGGGAGGATCATGAGGAAAATAAGCAGTGGTCGGGTCGAAATACTGAAAAGTGACCTCATCAGTAAAACGAGGACCAGGGAAAGCCGGGTGTAGAAGGATAGTGAGTGGACGGACTGGATCCTGAACCAGGCTGTAGTGGAGATCGGCAATACTGTTTTTCAGCACCTGGGCCTGAGAAATGTGCCGGAACTCGGAGTCTTGATAACGTTGCGTGGAAACGGCAACGAAATCATCAAACCGCTGGTAGAATGCCTGATCAAGTCCTGGGGCAGGGGCCGGAGCAGGATGAGCATCAGCTGGAGGGGCCTCAGCATCAGCAGCTGGGACAGCAGGAGCAGCACGAGGAGGTTGAGGAAACCGACGAGAGCGGGTCAACTCAACAGGTGGAGAAAAAATGGCACACGTTTCAAGATCAATCTCAAAACGTCAAAATATACTAGCAAGGTGCATAGGAAAGACTAGGTTCCTACCTGCATTCTTGCAGTTGAGCATCCAAGACATCATAGTTTTTGGAACGGAGAAAGGAATTCCAAAATGAATGTGATAAAGAGCAGAAAGTTCCAAAAATGTAACTTCATCGGTAGAGCCTTTCTTCGGAAGAAGGGCCGAGAAAATCATACGATGAAGCTCGTAAAAAGTTTGGTTTAGATGTCTAGAAAAGATTCTCCGGGGAGGAGGAGTAGGGTGACAAATCAATTCCCTAAAGGAAGCTAAAGTGACATCGGCAGGGAATTAAACATGGTGGATGTCAACAAGTGCATCACCAAGATCAGGAACGTGAAAGTATTCACTGATATCGGTGGCGCTAAATTCTAATTCCTGTCCAGCAATGCAGGAATAAAAATTCCCATTTTGTTTTACTTGCAAATTGCAGTAAAACATACGGACTGCATTGTCGTAAATGCTATCTTGGACCTCGAAAAAGTCGCGGAATCCAAGTTGATCAAAAACAGGAGCATATTCAAAGAAAGTTGTAAAATTGACGAAGGCTCCAGCACAAATACGACGAAGAGAGAAAGAATCAAACCAGAGATCGGAGAAGTCTTTGTCAGAAAATAAAGTGCTATCATATTCCTCGGGATGTTTAGGTTTGGCTGGACTAAAGAGACTTGCCGGAGTGTAGTCGGATGAGGAGGAAGCACCTTGAGAAGAATTTCCTCGTTAACGTTTCGGAGCCATGAGGAAGAAGATCGCCCACTTGAACTTGTCGATTCCTTGCAAAGAAGGAGGAGGAAGGATTTCTAGTAGGAGATGGAAGTATTCCACGTTTTGGTGTGGAGAAAAAATGGAAGAAAGGATGAATTAAATAGGTGCTAGGGCCGGCTGTTCGGTTCTGGAACCATCACAGCGTCGACCGAACTCGGTCCGAATTCGGTCCGAACTCGGTCAGAGTTCGGGCCGAGTTCGGCCACTTGCATTCCCGAGACAGTCAAAGCAGTCAGGTAAATAAAGACTGTAAAAAGTAACATTTGACTAGTTTATTAAATAATTGCTATTATTTTTGGGTTAACTATAGGGGTTGTCCCAGCTAACGGTGGTTCACCGGGGAACTCTTAAGTACCGCTTCGCTTCGACCGTAGCCGTGGTGACAGACATACCCTTTGTAAGTTTGTCCCCAAAAATATTTTTCATTAAATAATAAATTATCAAGTCATAAATGCAGTTTTAATTACCATATGTTTTAACAATTCGAGAATTCAAGAATGCCGAGCTCATGCCTCAAGATGTTAAAACGGTCTTCAGCCAATGGTTTAGTGAAAATATCAGCTAGTTGATGTTCAGTATCAATAAATTCTAAGCAAATATCCCCGTGTTGTTGATGATCACGTAAAAAATAATGTCTAACTTCTATGTGCTTTGTGCGTGAATGACAGATAGGGTTCTTAGTCAAATTAATTGCACTAGTGTTATCACAATAAATAGAAACATTTGTATAGTACAGATTGTAGTCCTCTAAGGTTTGCTTCATCCACAAAATTTGAGCACAACAGCGTCCTGCGGCGATATACTCAGCCTCAGTTGTTGATAATGCTACTGAATTTTGTTTCTTGCTAAACCAAGAGACTAAGGCCTTTCCTAAGAAATGACATGTGCCACTGGTACTTTTACGGTCCACTTTGCATCCAGCAAAATCTACATCCGAGTAACCTATAAGGTCAAAGGATTTGGTTTTGGGATACCATAAGCCAACTGTAGAAGTTCCTTTAAGGTATCGGAAGATACGCTTAACGACACTAAGATGTGATTCCTTAGGGTTTGCCTGATATCGTGCATATATGCAAACACTAAACATAATATCAGGGCGACTAGCAGTTAAATATAATAAACTACCAATCATACCTCGATACTTACGCTGATCAACAGGTTTGCCACTTACATCAGTATCAAGCTTTGTAGATGTAGCCATAGGAGTCCCAATTGGCTTTACATTCTCGAAGTCGTACTTCTTCAGTATGTCCTTCGTGTACTTGGCTTGGTTGATGAATGTTTCGTTCGAGTGTTGTTTGATTTGCAATCCTAGGAAGAAGTTCAGCTCTCCCATCATGCTCATCTCAAATTCACTCTGCATACACTTGGCAAATTCTTGACAGAGTTGTTCATTAGTAGAACCAAAGATAATGTCATCTACATAAATTTGCACTAGAAGTATATCATAATTCATGGATTTAATAAAAAGAGTAGTATCAATCTTGCCTTTTGAAAATCCATTATCAAGTAAGAAGGCGCTTAGGCGTTCATACCAAGCACGAGGTGCTTGTTTGAGTCCATAAAGTGCTTTCTTAAGCTTGAAAACATGATCAGGTTTTTGAAAATCTTCAAAACCAGGGGGTTGTTTCACAAAAACCTCTTCTTTCAAATAACCATTTAAAAATGCGCTTTTTACGTCCATTTGAAACAGTTTGAAATTATTAAAACAAGCAAAAGCGCAAAACATGTGGATGGCTTCTAGTCTAGCAACAGGAGCATAGGTCTCATCATAATCAATTCCTTCTTCTTGATTATAACCTTGTGCAACTAGACGTGCTTTGTTGCGTAGAACTTGTCCATCTTCACTAAGTTTATTTCGGAACACCCATTTGGTACCAATTATCGATTGACCAATAGGTTTAGGAACGAGTTCCCAAACTTGGTTTCTCTCAAATTGATTAAGTTTCTCTTGCATGGCAGAAATCTAAAATTCATCAGAAAAAGTCTTATCAACATTCTTAGGTTCTATTTGTGAAATAAATGCTACATTAGCTGCTACTTCAGAATCTCTAAGAGATGAACGAGTACTTACACCTTTGGATACATCACCTATTATGAGAGTTTCTGGATGATCTGGTTTGAATCTCAATGATTCGAATCTTTGGGCCATACCTTTCACAAGGCTCTTCTCAGTTCCTGCATCTTCGGAACTTTTATCAGTTCTTGCCTCTTGGGTAGGATCTTTCTCAGAACTCTTCTTTGTCTTTGTAGGTGCATCTTCATCATCACTGTCGCTAGATCTATGACTATTCAACTCATCAAAGGTAACATTAATACTTTCTTCAACAATCAAAGATCTTTTATTAAAAATTCTATATCCCTTACTC
Organism: Iris pallida; assembly: GCA_029216955.1. Taxonomy (NCBI): domain Eukaryota; kingdom Viridiplantae; phylum Streptophyta; class Magnoliopsida; order Asparagales; family Iridaceae; genus Iris; species Iris pallida. The sequence goes on along the minus strand of JANAVB010034617.1, from coordinate 7,409,731 downwards.
TTAGCAGCATATCCGAGAAATATCCCGTCATCTGCTTTGGAGTCGAACTTACCCAAGTTATCCTTGGTGTTCAGGATGAAACAGCGACAACCAAAAACTTTAAAATAAGAAATGTTTGGAATTCTTCCAAACCAAAGCTCATATGGTGTTTTCTTCGAGATAGATCGAATTAACACCCTATTTAAAATATGACAGGCTGTACTAACAGCTTCTGCCCAAAAATATTTAGGAAGATTATGCTGATTAAGCATGACTCTAGCCATTTCGCTTAGAGTACGGTTCTTCCGCTCCACAACACCATTCTGGTGGGGAGTTCTAGGACAAGAAAATTTGTGGTAATATCCACTATCATCACAAAACTTTTTGAAATCAGAATTTTCGAATTCGCTACCATGATCACTTCGGATACGAGTAATCATGAAGCCTTTTTCGTTTTGTACCTTTTTACAAAATATCTGAAATTCAAAAATAGCATCACTTTTGTTTGATAAAAAGTAAACCCATATAAAACAAGAGAAATCATCAACAATGACAAAAGCATAGAGTTTACCGCCAAGACTAGCGACTCTACTTGGCCAAATAAATCCATATGAATTAACTGCAAAGGTCTCGAAGTACTTACAACGTTGATGGATTTAAAAGAAGACCTATGTGCTTTGTTCTTTTCACAGTCAGCACATACCATGTCTCTCTTGAATGGAATTTCTGGGAGTCCTTTTACCAACTTCTTTGTGTTCAAACGTGAGATAGTATCCATGTTTGCATGTCCTAGTCTCATGTGCCATAGCCAGCTTTCATCTTGATTGGCTACTAGGCACCTTCCTGATTATTAGTATTCTCCAAAAAGAAAACATAAATATTGTCTTCTCTAATCCCTTTATATACGGGATCACCAGATGACATATCATATATGGTACATTTATCTTTCACAAAATTGATACCATAACCATTATCTGCCAAATGACTTATGCTCAATAGGTTATGTTTCAATTCAGTTACTAGACAAACATCCTTTATTATTGGGTAAGGAGAAATACCTACAGTACCATTACCTATAATATCACCTCTCAAGTTATTTCCGAAGGAGACATATCCTTCTTTCTTCATCGATAGCGTAGCGAATAAAGATGCATCACCAGTCATGTGTCGCGAACATCCGCTATCGAGGATCCATTTGCTTCTAGCATGAGAGGGTTGAGGGTCCACCTACAAAACAAGTAGATAAATCCTTTGGTACCCATTTTCTGAAGGGTCCATGCTGATTAGCTTTAGGTCTCCAGACTAAAGTATGATTATTAACAAGCTTTCTTGCAAGACAATATTGTGATATGTGTCCGTGTGTGCCACAATAAGTGCAAGTCAGTTTAGAACCAGATGTGGTTGAAACTGTGTTCACATGCTTGTTTGGTTTCTTGGAGAACCTATAAGTGAAAGCATGATGATACTCGTGTTTCTTCTGTGCTTTCTTGTTTTTAGTCCTCTTAGGTGTATGCTTTGCATTAGGACTAAAATTAGGCTGTGTCACAGGCATTTCCTGTTTGCCTAACTTGATTTCTAACTTTTTAGAAATCGCAATAGACTCTTCATATTTAGCAGTCATAACTGAGAGTCTCTGTTCTGTTACTAAGTGCATCCTCTTCTCTGTGTCATACAGTTTTTGCATCTTACCATAATCTCTTTCTTTCTTTTGAATAGTGAGGATAGCCTCATGATAGTCTACCTTGAGTTTGGCTATCTCTTCCGTGTTACCGATAGTAGACGTCTCTTTAATATCTTGAATAAGATTGGACAGTCTAGCTAACTCGGTTGTGTATGCCTTAATCTCTTTTCGAGATTGCTTATACTTGTCAAGCACATTTTTGTGTTCTTCAAGTAAATCGCTAAAGGCATTTTCTAACTCATCGAAAGTAAATTCATCATATAGAGGGTTTGAAGATACCTTGTCAAATGCCATAAGACAGACATTTGCATTGTCGCAGGGTCTATCCTCTTCTTCAGACTCACTGGCGTCGCTTTCATGCCAGATACTTGTGTTGGCATACTTTCGACCAGTTGTAGCTTTTCTGCTTGATCTTGATCTGTCATATGGACTGCTCTTCTTGGTAGCTGGACAGTCCTTCTTCATGTGCCCTGATTTCTTACATCCAAAGCATATGGTTTCATCTTCATTGCTTTCTTGGATGTCTTTCTTCTTTCTGCTTGTAAACTTTAGATACTTTCTGAAGTTCTTCACAAGTAGGGCTTGTTCATCACCACTTGAGGATTCTTCATCGGAATCGTTGTATATCGGCTTTCTTGTATGAGCTTTGAAGGCAATAGTTTTCTCCTTTGGTGTTGCTTCTTCAAAATCTTGCAAGTCGAGTTCATGGGTCATGAGCTTGCCCATCAAAGTTTCCAATGACATTGTGGTGAGGTCGTTTCCTTCAATAATTGCTTTGGCCTTTGGATTCCAATTCTTTGTTAGAGCCTGCAGCACCTTTCTAATCTTCTCGTGATTGCTGTAATCTTTACCAAGAGATTGTAGAGGATTAGTTATATCAAGGAAACGAGTAAACATCTGTGTAATTGACTCACTGGGTTTCATCTTAAAAGATTCATATTCCTGAGTCAGTCTACTAATTTTAGATTCTTTCACTTGGAAAGTCCCTTCATGGGTTACCTCAAGAAGTTTCCAAATTTTGTGAGACGTCTTGCAGGTTGAAACTCTGTTGAACTCGGTTTTGTCAATTGTACAGAATAGTACATTGATGGCTCGAGCATCAAGACTAGCCTTTGCTTTTTCAGAATCGGTGTACTTGTCATGCGGCTTTTCCATATGAATACCTTCAACCACTGTAGGTGGTGGTTTCTTATACCCATCAATGACTATTGACCAAAGATCAAAATCTAGAGACTTAAGAAAGAAAGTCATACGTGTTTTCCAGTAAGTGTAATTTGTTCCATCAAATAGGGGAGGTCTATTTGTGGATTGCCCTTCACCGTTGAATATAGATTTCACGGCTACCATATATATACTCTCTAGGGTATGTTATATAAGAATATAACCTGCTCTGATACCAATTGTAGGATCGTTGAGCACCTCTAGAGGGGGGGTGAATAGAGTGCGTGTGTGCAGCGGAAATATAATCACCAATTAAAAAATTAAACTATAGCAGATATGTAAGAGACAGTAAATAAAGATAGGAGAATCAAACTCAGTGACACAGCGATGTATACTGGTATCCCTCTGAGAGGACTAATCCAGTCTCGAGTACTCTTACTCGATGTTAATCCACTATAGCACAAGCTTTAACTGAGAGCTTGCAATCTCTTACAACACCGTGCTTGGTGACAAGCGCACGACCGGCTTCACAACACCGTGCTTGGTGGCGAGCGCACGACCAGCTCCACAACAGAAAAGTTGTTGAAACTTGAACGACCTCTTACAACTCTTGAGTAACCAAAAGACTCTAAATCAACTCTGATAGTACTGGCTTTTGGCTAAGAGATGTGTAGGTAAGATTTGAAAATCTTAGATCGTTTAGAAAACACTTAAATAGTAGAGAAGAGAAGATGAAGAATGAATTGATGATTTGAAGTGAAAAGTTCTTCTCTATTTATAGGTGTTTTCACCAACCGAACTCGGACAGAACTCGGACAGAGTTCGGGTGCAAATATCTCGCAAAATAGACGTTGCTCGCAGATTTGGAGGCAACTGAAGTTTGAATACAAACTGACCGAACTCGGTCAGAGTTCGGACCGAACTCGGCTGGGAGTTCTGTCAGGAGATATTTTAAAAATCTTTTGTAAAAACAGTTTTCAAACTGGTTTTTGGTTATTTGTAAAATTATTTGAAAAGAATATTTTCGAAATATGTTTTTGAAATATTTGTAACCGAAAATACGAAAGGGTAAAAATAGGATTCTAGAAAGGAGGACAATTTTAACCCTAAGCCAGTATTACCATAATTGATTTTATAAAGTAATTCCTAGACTCAATAAAATGTAAAATACAGAATAAAAGTAGAAAAGAGTCTTCAGAAGAATTTTGATGACTTTGACGCTTTGATTTATGCAGTACATCGTCCGTTGAATATGATTTCATGCATCCTGAAATAGTTAGCAGCATTTTCTATATTTTGTGTATTGACTAAAGTATATGTTGATTATCGAAATCGGGTGTGACCGTGGAATGGGCCAATACCTATGACTAGCCATAGGAGATCCCTCCCTATTTAATGTCTTGTTGAGGAGTTCTTACCTCTTTTAGAGCTTGACCTAGAAATTGAAGAAAAGGTATTTTTCCCCTTCCAAAAATCCCCATAAATTCATTTTAATTCCTTTTTAATCCTAGTCATTTGCATTAGGACCTAATTACTGTTTATTTATTATTTTTGGAGGTAAATCTCAGTTTTGGGTTCATTTGGAGCATTTGGCCATCAAGGAGAACACCCTCCATTTGAAGCTCTTCCTAGCTTTTGCACCTATAGGTAAAACTCCTCAAATTGATCTAAATTTCTGTTTTCTTTGCATTAAGGGCTAGAAATAGGAGTCCCCTAGCTGTTCCTGGAGTTTGAGCCAATTTTGTGTCCGTTTGGTGTCTGTATCGGGCACGTGTCAATGTGTAAGTGTAGGTGTTTGATGAAATGTCACTTCGGAAATTATTTTCGATTTTTGTAAATGTAATTACATGAATTTGTAGATCTAAGTATGTACATTAATTTTAGTGAATGATGTTAGATATTCTGGTGTCATTTCGTGTCAGTTTTTGGTGTTGGACACGCGTGCACGACACGAGCGTACTGTCCTGCATCACGGGCAGGATATCTCGCTGTGTCGGACACATGGACACGCTAAATTTTGGGAGGATGTCAGGGCACTCACTGACATCATCCTTCCAAAATTTCGGCCATTTGGTGCAGTGTGTGAGGAGTTCTCCTCGCACTGGCCGTATTGGCCGCGCGCGCGCGCGCTATGCACGCGTGGAATTTAACCACTGACACGCATGTTTAACCAACACGACACGCGTCTAGGACATGGTGCAGGGCCATGGACATGTAGCCCTATATGGGGCGAACACGTGGACGAGACCACGGCATGTGTCGTGCAACGTGTCGTGTCCTAGAGTGACACACACGCGTGCACGACGCTGTGTGCCTGTGTGCGTGTCTGTGGCGTTCGTGAGCCAAAGACACGTTGTGTCCTGTTTCCCCAGGACACGAGATGACTCGTTGGACATGAGTACAGGTGGGGAATGATTTACCAACCATTTATTGGTCATTTTAGCATGACTTTGGTGTTCAAATTTTAAATTCATGTTTCACTGATACCATGTGTCCTTTTTTTGAAATTCCTGAATTGATTTCAGTTTAACCTGATTTAAATGGTGTTTTAATTCATCATATTTGATTCCTACATATGTAATAGATACTGCTAGTTGGGTTTTACATGTTAGATTTGGGTTTTTGCTCTTTGAATGGGATTCGATATGGGAATGTGTTGAAGGAATGACTGATACCAGTTTTCCTGTGAATTCCTCACTGAATTTTGATTCAATTTGTTATGATAAATTCATCACATGTTTACACTGAATATGTATTGGAATGTGGGGGTTTTTGTTTGTATAGGGATATAGGATTTGGTTGGTATGGGAGTTGGGACTTTGAGTTAATTGTTTGAACTGTCGAATTAACATTAAATTCCCTGAGAACCATTACTAAGGAATTCTAATATTGAATTCCTGAGTTATACACATGTATCACACACATAATCCCTCTTGTATTCACAGCATACTCATAAGCCCTGCCATTAGACATTGTCCTAACCATAGTGCTACGTACATTTGACTGATTCCTGAAGAATTGGTAAACTAATTGGTACACTCACTGATTTCCTAAAACCTGAGTTCTACTCACACTCAACTGAGAACCTATGAGGTTCCCTACATTACACACATTCACTATTTTTTCTGAAATCCTGAGAACATAGCCCTGTACACACTCATTTGACACTGTTTTCTAGAATTACACATACACGCACCATTAGACACACACACACATGTGTATATTACCACACAACACACACTACCTACTATTCACTGTTATGGACTGTCATTGCTAAAAACTGAAATCCCTGAGACTTAATCTCAGTTTTCCTGAGAAATTTAGGAATGTTCATGTATATTTTTCAGTCCTCATATCACTCACATAACACACATTGTTTTTCCTGTCACATACCCATTCACCCACGCATTGTTTCACACACTCAATGTTCCAATCACACACACACACACACACATATGGTTACCCCCTTCACTATGACACTAAGCTATTTCCTATTGAATACATGTGACACTCTTCATTAACCTATTGCTGTCCCTAACCTAAGCTCATCCCTATAACACACACATAACTCCTCACATGTGCACACCCTAAACCTAAGATACACCTTACTGTTATCCCATTGACACCTATTAACTATAGCTATATATATACATAGACACACATGCCATTACCCCTCTCTCTCTATATTACTCTATGTATGTATATATATTTATATGTATGATAATAATGCGGTGAATATGTGTGATATTATATTAAAGTAATGTATATACAATATGTGTGATAGCGCCTATATGGCCTATAGCCTATATGCATGGCACATTGCACTTGGGTGTATCCTTATGTGATACAGCCTGTGCATATGGCATGAATGCTCAATGATGTGTGTTGATGACTTGTATAGCCTAGTTTGGCTTGTACTTGTGCTGGATTGCTAGTATAGGCTTGGGATAGGCCTAGTGAGACTTGATGGACTAGAGTGTTAACCAGGGTTTGACCTAATAGTTCAGAATTAACTGGAGTTGACCAAAATTCAACATTGAGTCTAGATGTGACCAATTGACCTAGTTTGACCTAGACAGTTGACCAGGTTTGACTTAGGGTTGACTTGACCTAGAAATCACCTAGATTGCATCATAAACTTTATTTACCTTGTTTTAATCATATTATAACCTGTATTCCTCTGTTTAGGACATTGTGACTCTGTCGCAGACATCTGATATTATACTACTCTTTTCAGAGTAGCAGGCGAGTACATTCTCTGATAGTTCTTCTATTTACTTGTCGTTTACTGTACTTCAGTTGTAGCTAGTTCTATTTGATTCTATATTACAAACACGATTTGATATTACTAGATCCATTTCATGCGACATTCACTTATTCGTGTCTGGCCTCTATTTCTGGAACCACCTACTGGAACCACCTACTGGAACCACCCTAGAATCATTTACTGGAACCATTCGTGTATTGGCTAGACTTATACCTATTTTCGTGTCGGGTTATGGATTCACTTGTACTTGCTGGGCGGGGAAATATTGGAATAGGCATGTGAACATACCCAAATACTGGAACCACTCCCTTGGAATTATACTGGAACGATAGCCATCCCATACTTGGCCGTGTGTGCGGTGTGCCGTATTACCAACAGCCGTTCATATGTTGTAAAACCACATTTTTAATACTATTTTTATTATTTTATTTGACTTAAAAAAACATTTTATAAATATTGATTTTTAGAGACTCGGTTGGACCAAACAACCCGAACTAGGGCCCGGACCGAACCCAATCCCATGTAAGCATGTAGTGTGACCAACTGTGGCCTCGTAGGCATATTTTAGATATGTACAAATACTTTCTAAATTATTTTAGAACTTTATGTACAATTTTAAATCATTTAATTATTTGTACAATTATTGGTATTTTATTTATTTTAAATAATATTACAAAATAGTACGTTTTGTGGACCCGGGAAAGGGCGTGCAGTGTAAGTGCACTCATTGGGACGATCTTATTAATTTATTATTATTAAAGTTATTTTGTGGAGATTTAATAAACATGTTTTCCTATTTAAATATTATTACTATTTTGAGTTGAATTATTAAGGATTGAATTTATATATATATGAAGATATGCTCAAATATATTAAATAATCGGATAGTTGACTTTAAATGGTATTTGAATTTTTTAAATAATTTTTTTTATATTTATGGATATATACATATATAGATATCGGTATTTTATAATTTAAAAGTTTTGAGTAGATAAGTTTAGAAAAAAAATAATATATATATATATATATATATATATATATATATATATATATATATATATATATATATATATATATATATATATATATATATATAGTGGGTGGTCGGCCCCGTCCAACCACCCAAACTAATGTAGCCGCAAGGAGCAGCAACTATTTAGTTGCTCACGAAAAAAAAGAGGGGGTGTCGTGGGCCAACTCGTTTAACTACAGAACCTATTTATGTTGGCCGACTCCTCCCACTTTATATATATATGTAAGTTATATTACTTATAATATATGTTTTAGCAAAAATCCTAATCAATCTCTCTTCCTCCACCTTCCTCCTCCTCTCTCCTCCACCCTCGGCCAACTCCTCCCCTCCGCGAGCACATCAACATCCCACGACAGCGACGACGGAAACGACGACGACGACGATAATAACAACAACAACAGATTCCCACTTTAAGGTATCCAATTTTCTCGTTTGATTTCTCTCTCGATTCTAGTCCGTTTTTAGATCCGTAAATTCGTGTAGAAAGCTCACATGACCCTCTTCGAGATCACCCAGGTGGATTTCGACATGGTCATCCAACTTGCTCGAAAAATCAAGGCGAAGTTGGAGAAAAACAACTTTTCTGGAATATTAAAAACTGTTTTAAAACACCAACTTGTCGGCCACTTTTATAGCTGTCCTTTAAACTTTCTTAAAAACTAATTGAAGGCAGTCAAAGACAACATAACCGAGATTGTAACGCACCTTTTGATTCACTTTTCATTTAGAATGTAGAAAGTTATACGTTGTTAAAGTTTCTCAAAAAAATTGTAAATTCTGTTTTCGAAATTAGAAAAAATACTCCGATACGCGTCCGTCCCGACAAACCGGGCGACGTGGTCGCGTACTATATGCATTGAAAGGCGCGTATGGATGTTGTCGGCGTGTGGAAACTGACGGAACCCGATTTCGTTGCATGTGTGCGACGAAATCAATGTGTATCCGTCGAGATACCCCATATCGACCATTTGCAAATTAATTCACAACTTTATGGACACTCATCATATCACGATGAAACTTGCGCCATTGGACTCGAAATATTTTTTTGGTCCTGTGAGCCAAGTTTGGTCCGATTATGAGACCGTTGATCGGGACGCTATTTTGGCGGGCCCACAATCCCACTCAACGGGCGATTTTGTGCACAGTCCATCGGAATCCAAAATTGGACATACCATTGGGTTCGTCTTATCAAAACAAATCTGTAGACATGTAGTTTGACGACATTAGAGACGGTAGATATTGGCATGTATTTCGATGCAAAGCGGGTCCAACGGCGGACATCATTTTGACCTGAAATTACGATTTTGCCCCTGTTCCAGAATTTAACTTTTGGACAGACGTTTCCTAGGTATATCTTATATTCCAAACTCGTTCGTGATGTTTGTTGCAGCATCCGGAGTCATCTACGAAATTTGGCTTTTCTTGTTTCGTTTATTTGTCTGTTCGAGCTACTTGATTATTCTCTTTTGCACATAACCTCAAGCAAGATACCTTACCATTATACTATTTATATTTATTTTGCATTTTATTGTATATCATTGTTCATTTAATTCTAGTTCTTACCGTTCCTAATTTACTGTCTGCTCAGCGGTATTAGATATACTTTGTTATTATCCTTTGACTGCATATGGACTTAGAGTTAAGAGACTACCGACTGTAGTATATCGCATATACCTTGACACAGTTGTACCACGAGGATGTGTGAGATGAGTAGCATGTAGAGGTTCTTGTGTGTGGGCTGATCCCCCATGCGCATGCGATAGGGCTAACTGCTAATAGAGACATGTTAGGAGACTTAGCAGTAAGTAGAGGTATATGAGACATGGATGTGACTCTGTTAGGCATTGGGTGGGAAGAACAGTTCCTTAACGTATGGGCCAAGTACGCACTTCCCTTTTGCCGGTTATCTCTGCGGGAGATACGGTCCTGGATCCTGATACTGATTTACTGCTGGCCTCTGACATTCGATGAATGTTATGCTTTGAGGTCCCTGGTATCCTGATGGGGCCATACCTGAGATTGCTGCTACTGAGCCAGAGTGCCCATGCGTTGGAGGTTTGTTCTTAATTGCATGAACACCGTAGTACGGTTAGATTACCTTATTGTTGTCTTGTCACTTACTTTCTTTGTGGCATATTTTATATTCAGTATTTATGGCATGTTCTTTCTGTATCTTGTTACGTCCCTCTGAGGACCTGGTTATCTCTCCAGGTGTGTGCTTCTATGATTTTGCAGGTGTTCTAGCCAAGGCCGTGATCTTTTTCATTCTTTCGAAGACGATTGCGCTTGGTTCGTCTCGTTATTTTATCGATCACTTCTTGTACATTTTATTTGAGATAGTTGATAGTGGACTTTGTCTCCGCCCAACGATTGTATACATGACAAATTCAAAGTTGCTTTTATATTATTTATTTATCTAGTGGATGAGATTTAGTTATTATGGTTCTACTGTATTTTACAGCTTATGTATACATACAAGGTTTCCATATATTGGAGTGTACTTCGTATGTATGCAGCTGGCATGGATACGTACCTAGTCCTACGTATTTTGGGACTGGGGCGTTACATATTTTTGTGGTGGCCCATGCAGGTCGAGTTTGTCACTTCGGTTACGTTACTGTACCGATGTGAGCCTGCAACACAGGATTAGAATACAGGAATCTCATTCATACAGCTAGACTTTTTTCTTGGCTTCAAATTTCGAACTCTCGTCCGACTACCTTGAACTGCATCTTGCTTGATTCCTTTCTACCGTTGATTCTTATTTTCGTGCTTAGCGTCAACTAGGAAAATGACTACACTAGTATATGCTCATAGGTCAAACACATGGCTAGAATGGTTATATTGGCAATTGGAATACATATAAGACTCTAATTGAGTTAAAAAGTTTTTTTAAAAAGAAAGTATAATTTAATTATTAGTAATTTGTAAAGTAGGATACTACCAAGGAAGGTTTTAATCTTGATATTTCTAAATAGTAAACACCATAGGATTGATACTGCAGGAAGGAGAAAAAAATATATAGCTAGAATCTTTATACCCTTGATTTAAGAAATTGATTGGATTTTTGAGTTTTGATAATTATGAATTATGGGGTTATAGCTACACATCTTTGAACAAATATAAAATTGATTTGCTTTTCGAGTTGTGATATTTATAATTTTTGGGTGATAGATATACATCTTTGAACAAATATAAAATTTATTTGATTTTCGAATTTTGATGTTTATGATTTATTGGAGTATGGTTATACACCTTTGAACGGTAATAAATTTGGTTTGAAAATGATCTTAGCTTTTAAAAATGGTCGTAGAAATTATTTAAATTTGAGTTATACAACTTACGATTTTCGTGTTTAGTAAATTTTGAATTTTAAGTGGAAGTACTGATGGCGAATTTTGGTTTAAAATATTTGAAAGTTATGAAAATAATTTTTGAGAATTTTTTTTATTTTAAATTGTGTCCTATGATTGAGGATTTACAAATCTTTATAGATTTTTGGTAAAAAAAATATTTTGACTGATAAGATTATTTGAAAATTTAGTTTAATGTGGGATTGCTAATATTAAATTTTTTGGGAGAATTTCGAAGCATGTGATGGAAAGTTATTTTGAATGAGTAAAGGAAGTTACCGTTTAAAAGTTGTGATTTTGTTGGAATAACTTAGCATGAATAGAAGTTAAAATTGATGAGAGCATTGAGCTTAATTTTTGAGATTGCTTTTAATATGCTAAGAGTTTTATTATAAGTTATTTAAAAATTTTAGAGTGTTAAATTTTTGATTGATTGTGAAATTTTTATGGATTCGTAAATTATAAACTCTTGGGTTAAATAGTTCAATTTAGACGTTAATTTTGGAAAAGGTTAGTAGTAACGTGATAAAATTTTGCTTTGAGATTTTATGAGAGTGGTTTAAATTTTTATGATGAATTTGAACGGCTTGGAGTGAATACAAATTTTGGTGGTTTATTTTTGAAACTTTTTGGAGGAAACTCGAGTTGAAATATTAATGGTAGGCCACAAAGGTAGCCCTAATGAGTTAGAAGTATTCCACACTAATTGCCATGTCACTTATGACCATGATAGTAGTATATACACAAGTGTTGTTAGTCATCTACCCAGCTATGTGACTGTATTTCTACCTTGGCTTACTCGACCTTCCTTCAATTCCAGATCTTTTAATTGCGACCTTCTAACCCACTGGCGATTTGAATAATGATTTAATGGTTCCTTAAATGAACTCATCTAGGAGACTATCTTCTCTCCGGAATTGTGTTCCTAAATTATTTTACTAGTTTCTTTAATTAATTTTATTTCATGCTTTAACTTGATCTTATTTACTTTGTGTGCATTAAATTATCACCTTGTGAACTCCCACTTTCTATTTTTGATCTTTTGGCGTCCCTTACCGTGACTTGGATGTTTGGAGCACAACACTAGACTTTTGCTTCCAATAAATTTCATATGTAAGACCTAGACAAGTCCACCTTCCTGTAGACATATCATGTCCCACCAAGACCCATCTCCTTGTACTCTGTTTCTTGATATGACCTTATGGTCAAAATAGCCAAACTATAATCTTTACCATGATACCGATCTGTTTTCGACCACGGATAGGGATTCCACCTCGACTCAATTCTTTCGACCCGATATGTGATTGTGTTCTACTTAATTCCTTAAATGTTTAAATTTGTGCTTTATCTTGATTGCTTGACCCATTGTTCCATCACACTATTAGTTTAACTCTTGTAAGTTGGGTAGAATACCTCACCACCTAACAAACCTTTTTCCTTGTGAACCACATTAGTAAGTTCACTTAGACTATAAATTCAGAGGACCCTGTAGAAGCATGGAAAATATCAGAATAATGTTCTATGCGGCTCGGATCAAGAGAACCCCATGCGGCTCATACAGGAGTGGTCCCATGCGATTCAGAGAGACTCTTAGTCTCATGCGGCTCGTTGCAGAAAAGTCCATGCGGCTTACATAGGGACAGTCCTATGCGGTTCAAAGAGCCCCTAGCCGCATGCTGTTCAGAAGTACATGCGGCTCACATATAACCAAAAGGGATATGCAGCTCGTTCAACGCCACGCGTCCCCATGGGACCCCTTCACACAGCTGGCCATCGAGCGGCGGCCCTATTTAATGCTCTGCCATGATTTAACAGCTGACGGCTCTGACATGAAGTGTCATAATGGCCCTGTCATAATGACAAACTCTTTGGAAACAGGAGGAAATCTTCGACACGATCCGAGATTGCCACGTGGCTACTCCCATGCGGCTGGCAAGAATCATCTCCCTGCGGCTCACCAAGAAGTCACCCCATGCGGCTCGCGAGTACTACACCTATGCGGCTTACCAAGAAGTCATCCAATGCGGCTGGCAAGAATCATCTTCCTGTGGTTCACCAAGAAGCCATCCTATGCGGCTCGTGAGTACTATATCTATGCGGCCCACCAAGAAGCCATCTCATGCGGCTCATGAGTACTATACTTATGCGGTTCACTGAGACGCTGTCTCATGCGGTTCATGGATACCATGCGGTTCTGACAGGATCCACCATTAAGACACGTGGCATAGATTCAATGGCCCCACGACTTAACAGCTGGTAGCAAGATGATTATGGGATGCAGATCAATCAGAGATTTACCAGATCCCAATGACCATATTTAACGTTATCCTCATAATTAATGAGATCAGGTCATATCATTCCTGATCAAGCTAATGGGACACGTGGCGAGAGATCCAAGCTTGACACAGCCAATCATGAAGATTTAAAGCAATCAACATTAATTATTCATAGGATTCAATATTATCCCCATTTATGGCCAGATCCTTCACGCCTTAAACGAATGGTCCAGATTGATTATACGTCAGGCCGCCGCCACTTTGAGAATGGGTAATCATCCAAACCCTAATGATGCCCCTACTGTTATAAATAGCGAGGTGCCATTCCCTTGTAATATACACGATCAGAAGGAGAGAGAGAGAGAGGAGAGCTTCCCCCTAATAAACAGAGAGAATACACAGAGAAAGAGAGAAGTTAGAAGGGCAACCCGAGGAGAGCAAGTAGAGCATTTCTTCATCAATGCCAACCATCTCTTCACAGGAGCCAAGGCTGCATACCGATCGTCCAAGGAGTAAGGCAGGGCTGCCGTCGCCTTCCTGAGCCTCTATCGTCAACCCCCAGAATCTAAAATAAACAATTGTACTTAGATTACTGTACCTAGGTTTTCGTCCCTAGACTTTCTTTGTACAAGCGAGTTTATAACGTGAAGTAAAAGTCCGATCCTCCGATAATTGTTCTGTTCTTTTATATTTCATGGCAAACACGATGGCGACTCTGCTGGGGACAAACTTCTCCACGGCTGAGGAGTTGGTGACGTAGTCGGATGCAGCCAAACTTGGCTTCATGCAACAAAAGATGGTCGTCCGCTTCGACCAACAGGCGTTTGAAGAGATGCTCTCCGAAGGAAGTGCTGGCCCGGTCCAGAAGCGCACCCGCACGATAAAGGCTCGCACAGAGTGGAGGCCAAAATTATTTGCTCCTCCCCAAGCCCTCGACGGGACACCCTCTGTTGCTCAAGACGGCGAGAAGGACTCTTCTGCTGCCCCACTTCAGATCGTAGACAACTCTGTTGTCCCCAAGTCCGGCAGAAGAAAACAATATAATGCTGGACTTGCAGGGGCAAAGAGGAACTCTACGCGAACCGAGCCGCATAGGGGTGTTAGCCGCATGGAAAAAGCTCATGCGGCCATATCAGCTAGCCGCATGAAGAAAAATCATGCGGTCATATCTGTCAGCCGCATGGCTTATGCGGCTACAGTTGCCAATCACATGGATGAAACTCATACGGCTATGGAAGTCAATCGCTTGCAGAAAACCCATGCGGCCACAATTGCCAACCGCATGCGGCCAGTCTTCACGGTCGTGACTCCTAGCCACTCAAAAATAACTCATCCAACAGCAGAAGACAACCGCATGCAGACAGCCTGCACGGTACTCAATTCTAGCCGCATAGCGCCCATTCTACGCTCCTCTCGATCAGTCTTCGACCGTCTCTCGTACGGTCCTGACTCTGATGGTTATCTGGATGATAAGCCAGACACTGTGGTATTCAACTTGGACTCCTCCTATTACGTACCTGCAAGTGCTAAAAGGAGGTAGTCTAGGGCAGCGCGGGCTCACCAAGCCCAGTCAGCTGCCCCAACCTCTGACCATCGGGGCGTCCCGCTGATTATCACGCGGGCCTCTGATGGGAAGTTGTACAGAACTACTCGAATCCAGCCCCCGGCAGCGAACGGACAAGGTGGTTCCTCTGACCTGCGTGAGGATGTCCTCCACAAGCGCAAGGAAAAAGACGGGGCTTCGGTGTGCAAAGAGTCCTCGCTTGGATGCCACTGCACCCAAATCATCGTCAACTGCTGTTGCAACAACGCAAAAGTGACGAAAGATCGGCCGTCAGTCTTCTAAAGACTACAGCGTCCGAGTTCAGAAGACGAGGCACCTCCTGTTGTCTCCTGCAATTCCACTCAGAAAGTCCCCGCCGAGGGGAGAGCAAACAAGGCAAGCATCTCCACCCCGAAGACCTCAACCACTATAACTAAGAAACTGTCGTCTAAACGGTTGTCCTCCACCGGAGTATTCCAACACACCCGTTCAAAGACGAAATCTGCTGCAGTGGGAAATTCATCATCCACATCGCTAGGGGTTGAGGGTAGCAGTCCCCCGAACATCCACAACAATCCGGTGTTTCAAGAAGACGAGCCCGGGGAAATAACTCTCCCATCAGGAACAACAGACGCCGATGCCCCCGAGGACGTCCATGACTCTCAAGACGAAGCAGACTCTGAGGCTGGGGGTACTGTTCCCTCCGAGTCCGAACCAGAAGATAATATTCCCATATATCCCGACGACTTCTCGGTACATGGGTACGACTCGGAGGGCACATCCTCCACCGTTCCTTCCATCACTCCTCATGTAAGGACGGTGTTCATGACGAACAACAATCAAGGTGGTTCCAGTGATCGCCAGTGCATCGACAGTCTCGAAGCCATATTACTTGCTTTGGTCAAGTCTGTAGACGAGATTAAAGCGGCCCTTCCAACTCTGCAAGGAGGGACGCCTGGCCAAACGAGCGCGGGTCCCGCGGTCAATGCGGACTCGAATTCGGCAGCACCGAACCCGGGCAACAATCCTCCCGAAATAACAGCCCCTACCGCGACAAATGAGGCCCGAGAAGTAAGAAAAGAGGTTCAAGAGCTCCGAGCCATGTTCCATGCCCGAGAAAACGCTCAAGACCTCAGAATTCGGCAACCATACCCTGCTGAATGGAGGGATGTTCCATTCCCACCAAAATATAAGCCGTTCAACATCAACACGTATGATGGCAAGACCTCAGCAAGTCGGTACATCAATTACTTCGAGGTCACCACCGACCATCTGCCCCATGATGATGCTATCCTCACGCGATTATTCATTAGGGCATTGGAAGGAGTCGCCTTCGACTGGTATCGCAATCTGCCGGACAACTGCATCCACTCCTTTGCCGGCTTCAAGCGCCTGTTCTTGGAGAGATTCTACGAAGTAGGGCAGGACGTCACCATGTCCACCCTCATGGATGTCGTCCAAGGGGAGAAGGAGTTAACAAGGAACTACATTGAGCGGTTTCGCCAAACTGCCATGAAGATGCCCTCCAGAAATCCAGACTCCTTTTTGATTAAAATTTGCCAAAAGAGACTGCTTCCAACAATCAGTCTCTGGATGGGCGAAAGTCAATTCAAAGATTGGAAGACGTTCATCATCAGCGCCACAAGCGCCGAAGAACGACTGAAGAAGGCTCGCCAACTGGGATTGCACATCTCGGAAGGAGAAAACAAGGGCAAGCGTCCCAACAACGATAATGGAGGTAGCCCCTCCAACAATCGGGACAGCAAGGGAAAGCAGGCTATGGTGGCCGATACAGCACAAAAACCTGAGCCGAAGCCAACAGACAAACAATGGCCGCAAATCACTTACTCCTTTGAAGACGGTCACGTTAAGCCCATCTTGGACATGCTCATACAAGGGGACAAGATTCAGCTTCCTCCACCAAGAAGGGAACCACTGCCGGCAGAGATGGAGAATCCAAAGTACTGCCATTATCATCGCTGTGTCCATCATGCTACACATGATTGCTACCAGCTGAAATGGTACATATAAAACCTCATCGATTCGAATGCTCTGGCTATCGATTTCGAAAAGGTAACCGTGGCGGCTAATATGGTGTCTGTACAATTCGGCAGCTTCCCTCCGATGGAGACTCAAGACGGGGTGGTCCCCGTCCCTCTAGCAACAATGGAGATTACCAATCTTCCACCTCCCCGAGATCAGGCCGCCGGTCTAGTACCCCTCACCACATCTCGAGGGAAAGTCATGTGGATCCATCCAGACTTGGTGTCAGAAGTGACTCGGCCCACACCATCTTCCACCGACAAGAAGAAAAATGGAAAATTCAGGATCTGCCACACAATCTCGGCAGACAACGAGGAAGCTACAGCTGTCGTCACACGGTCCGGAGCACAATCCCAACCTGTGGTTGATAATCCAGCTGAAAACCATCAACCCACTACAACTGATGCTCCGGGACCGGCTCAGCCTTCAACGACCGACAAGCCTAGGCCGAAGGGGACTCGCTTCGACAAATCCTTCTGAAAAGAGACAGCCCAAGGGCTAGAGAGGCCATACAACTTTGACATCTTAGCGCAATTGGCTAACACACCGGCCAAATTGTCACTGTACGAACTCCTAAGGCTCTCCAAGGATGTTCGTATTGCATTAAGCGAAGCACTCCAAAATGCCGATGTCTATTTGGCTCAATCCAACCTCACCGGGGAGGACTCACCTGTGGATCTCCAAGACAGTGCCTGTACGGAAGCAATGCCCAACATCGTCTTCACTCCGCAGGACATGCTCATCAAAACCAACCTACACGATCGCCCACTATACTATACTGGATACATCGGCGACGTAAAGGTGGATCAGATGCACATTGATCCAGGCTCTTCCATAAGCATCATCCTGAAGGGTCTGCTACATCATCTCCGCATCCCAATGCATCGCCTGACACCTACAAGTACCGCCATCAGTGGTTTCATTTCGGGCATGAGCTACCCTATTGGAAAGATTCATCTGAAGTGTCAAATTGGCAACCTCCAATTCGAAGTCACCTGCTACGTTATAGATGCAAACACTTCATACAACATCCTCTTGGGGCGTCCGTGGATACACGATTATATGATCGCGCCTTCCACGCTACACCAGTGCTTCAAATATGTCGACAAACATGGCTTTGTGAAGACGAAATTTGCTGACATCGATCCCTTCAAAGGGGTCGAATCTTACTACTCGGACTCCTGCCTATACGAGAAGTCGGAGAGGCACCTTGATGAAGGAAATGAACAAGCTGGTACCGAAACGGCCACAGGATCAGAAGAACCTCTGACGATCCACCTCCAAGCTCGCAAACCGGGCAAGTCCGTACCCCTTACCTCCACTCTGCGGAAGGACGCGATCAGCCTCTCGGCACAGGAGGAGCAGATGATAATTCGGCTACCAAGGTCTGGTCAAGTGCCAAGATCCACAACGGGGCCACTAACAATCAGATTGCCGAGAGTTGGTCGGCCCCTAATGGAGAAGCTCAATCCCTCCGATAAACCACTGACGATACGCCTTCCCAAGAAGGGTCGTCACCCCGATGCGAGGTCTGACACTTCTAGCTAACCGGCCACTCCCCGCTCCACATCAAATGCCAAACTGGGGGTCGCTAGTCTGCCAACGACTCCGCGCTCTGCTCCATCAACTGAACCACTGACAATCAAGCTTTCCAGGTTGTTCTATCAGTCTTTATTTACACAGGGGGTAGCCGAAAAAGAACCGGAGCTAGCCAAGTATGTGGCTGTCCACACTGATGTCCCCTCCGCTAATGATGTAATCCCCCTAGAAAAGATACCTTACTTCATCAATAAAGGGTTATCTTTGAACTACACCGAGCTTAATAAGCTATGTACAATGTATGCTATAGAACACGGTATAGGCACTCACCTGTACACACAAGTGACAAATGTGTACCCCGCGATCCAGCTTACTCCAGTAGAAGACGCTTACCGAATAATCGAGGGAGGGGATCATCCGATCATCTTCGGCCGGACGAACAACCTGCATCCCCTCACCATAGAGGAAGCCGACCTCGGGTCAGACACCGGAAGACTGCCTCTGTATCTCTATAGCCCTCAATCCAAATATCTCATGCAGAAACAGGGGTATGATCTGGAGACGACGCCAGGTTTGAACTACGGCACTGGATGACGATTACTTTTGAAGCTGCCAGTCCCGACGGGCAAACCACGAGACTACTATAGCAAAACTCGATGCGAGTTGGGGTATGTAACGCCTACTACAACCCCTGAGAGTTCAGATAAAGAATGCGACTGGCAGTCACATTCAACCGGATCACCAACTTCGGACTCGGATACCAGCATCGGAGATGTGTTCAGACAAGTCATGACAGTCAATATGGCATTCGCCGATGCTTACGAAGAAGACAAAGACATCCCCAAAATCCTCGAGCTAGAGCCGTGGGCCCAGCAATTGGACGCACAGTGGGAAAAGTGGTTCGAACAGAGAGAACCTCCTATCGAAGATGAGGTCACACAAGTGGATCTCGGCAGCGAATCTTCTCTAAAACCAATTTTCGTCAGTAAAAGCCTAACAGACGAGGAACGGGAGTCGCTGCTAGAACTTGTCAGAGAATAAATTGATGTGTTCGCCTAGAGCTATGAAGACATGCCAGGGTTAAATCCCGACATTGCTCTTCACAAACTCAACATTCGGCCAGACGCGAAGCCAGTCAAGCAACAACAGCGACGCTTCCGCCCAGGCATCATGGACACGATCGAAGCCGAAGTCAACAAACTGATAGCCAGCGGCTTCATTCGTGAGGAGCAACATCCCGATTGGGTCACCAATATAGTATCCATCCTCAAGAAGAATGGAAAGATTCGAATCTGCATCGACTTCCGCAATCTGAACGAGGCATGCCCCAAAGACGAATTCCCTCTTCCTATCACAGACATCATGATCGACAATACCTGTGGCTTCGAACGCATGTCATTCATGGATGGCTTCTCGGGGTACAACCAAATCAAAATGTCTCCTGATGACGAAAAGCATACATCATTCCGAACGCCAATTGGCACGTACAGCTACACAGTCATGCCTTTCGGTTTGAAGAATACTGGCGCCACCTATCAAAGAGCCATAAGCATCATCTTCAGAGACCACTTACGCAAGACAGTGGAGTGCTACGTTGACGATATAGCCGTTAAAAGCAGCTGCAAAGGAGACCATCTGCAGGATCTAAGGACGGTATTCGACCTAATGCGAGCACACAATTTAAAAATGAACCCTACGAAGTCCTTTCTGGGCGTATCCAGCAGAAAGTTCTTGGGCTTCATCATCACTGCAAAGGGTATCCATGTAGACCCTGAGAAGACAAAAGCAATCATGGAGATGGGTCCTCCAAAAAATCTCCGCAAAATCAGAGGCCTCCAAGGGAGGCTAGCTTACATCAGGAGGT
The DNA here is from genome assembly GCA_029216955.1 of Iris pallida. NCBI lineage: Eukaryota > Viridiplantae > Streptophyta > Magnoliopsida > Asparagales > Iridaceae > Iris > Iris pallida. Next base: position 7,388,992 of record JANAVB010034617.1, on the reverse strand, counting down.
TCATTTCTAACCTCTCCGGGCGATGCCGACCGTTCACGCACCTCAGGAAGAAAGGAGTCTCATTCGTATGGGACGAGGAATGTCAACGTGCTTTCGACAGCATCAAAGAATATTTGTCAAATCCTCCAGTTTTGGTGGCTTCGATTTCGAGAAAACCATTCCTGCTCTATGTACGAGCAATGGAACACTCCCTCGGGGCTCTGCTGGCACAGAACAACGACGTAGGCCATGAGCAGGCCATATATTACCTCAGCCGAATGATGATTGGGCCAGAGCACCGATACACCGCTGTGGAGAAGGAATGCCTCGCCCTGGTGTTCGTCATTCAGAAAATGTGACCCTATGTCACCGGACAAACGATACACGTGATCTCACGAATCAACCCTCTCAGGGTCCTCATGACTAAACCAGGGGCACTCAGCTCTCGCCTCGCTACATGGGCAATATTGCTGTTTCCTTATCATATGATCTTTGTCCCTCAAAAGGCAGTCAAAGGTCAAGCCCTGTCAAACTTCTTAGCAGCCCACCCAAGTTCGGAGTCCTCCAGGATAGATTAAGAGATCCCAGATGAGGTCGCCAACTCGCATGCAACCTCTCACGAGAATATATGGCGAATGTTCTTCGACGGTGCTTCGAGGACCGGACCTAAAGGCAACATAGTCGTCGGAGTCGGGGTAGTGTTGATCTCCCCTTCCGAATTAGTGATTAACCGCGCTTATTCCCTCACGGAGCCCTGCTCTAATAATGTTGCCGAGTACAACGCTCTGGTCATTGGTCTCCAACTCGCAAGAGAGCTGGGGGTAGAATACCTTGAAGCAAATGACGATTCCCAACTAATCGTCAATCAGATCCGGGGCTCATACGAGGTCCGTCACGAAGACATGATCCCTTATCACCAAATAGCGATTGACATTATCTCGTCATTCGAGGGGTTCTTCATCGAACATATCCCCAGACTCCAAAATATCGAAGCCGATGCCCTAGCTGGTCTTGCCGCTTCCCTAGCAGTTCGGAACTATGATCGCCAATTGGTGGATGTGATGGGCCACGAACTGGTCTGTCCCAAGAATAATGTGCAATTCGTGGCGAGTTATTCCGCCCAGACGATCGATGATGCCCCAGATTGGAGACAACCATTCATCGACTTCGTCGTCTACGACATCCTGCCCGAGAACCCAAAGGAAGCTACTTCCATCAGACGGCGCTCTCTCAGATTCTTCTACGATACAGAGACAAAAATGTTGTATCGTCGCTCCTATGATGGATTACTACTTCGGTGTCTGTCAAATGCAGAAGCCAAAGAAGCCATACGAGAAGCTCATGACGGTGTCTGCGGGGCCCACCAGCCCGGCCCAAAATTGTAAGACCGCCTTCGCCGAATGGGCTACTATTAGCCCACGATGGTGGCAGATGCGATAGATTATGCTAGAAAATGCAAAGCCTGCCAAGTCCATGCAGACTTCATTCACCAACCATCCCAGTTTCTACATCCGACAGTGGCGTCCTGGCCATTCGAAGCATGGAGAATGGATATCATTGGTCCAATCACCCCACCTTCCTCCCGAGGATATCGCTTCATACTTGCGATCACTGATTACTTCTCCAAATGGGCGAAAGCTGTCCCACTCGCAGAAGTCAAGACTTCAAACGTGATCAGCTTCCTTAAGCATCACGTTATCTACCGCTTCGGACTGCCCCGAAGGATCATCCATGATAATGGTCCGCAGTTTGCAAGCTACGCATTCTATCGGTTTTGCGATAAGCACCGTATTCAGAATGTCGCTTCGACACCGTACAACCCGACAGCGAACGGGTTGGCAGAGGCATTCAACAAAACAATCATCAAAATCCTCAAGAAGTTTGTCTCCTCCAATAAATGTGACTGGAACGAGAAGCTCGGTGAATGCTTATGGGCTTATCGTATCACGGTTCGAACAGCCACCGGGAATACACCATTCTTCCTGGTGTACGGGAGTGAAGCAGTCCTCCCATTGGAGACTCAGATCCCCTGACTACGCGTCGCCCTCACACATCAATTGACTACAAGCGAAAACCACCATCGCTGGCTACAGGAATTGGAGGCACTAGATGAAAAGTGCCTCTTGGCTCAGCAACGAATTGAGCTATACCAAGTACGCATCTCCGGAGCCTTCAACAAGAAGGTCAAAATCAGAACATTCCAGGTGGGCGATCTCGTTCTGGTAGTACGGAGGCCGATGGTCATGACTCACAAGACCGCCGACAAATTCCAGCCAAAGTGGGAAGGCCCATTCATCATTGAGACAGTATTCTCCAACAGTGCTTACCGCCTCACAAAACAAAACGGAGGCTTGCTCATGTTGCCCGTCAACGACAAGTCCCTGAAGAAATATTATGTCTAAACGACATTCTCTCCAGATCATCTAGTCATGTACCCGCTGGTACCGCTGAACTCACATTCATATTCCCTCCAGATCATCGAGTCATGTACGCACTGGTACCGCTGAACTCACATCCACAACATTTTAGATTATCGAGTCATGTACCCGCTGGTACCGCTGAACTTACCTCCACATTCCCTTCAGATTATCGAGTCATGTACTCGCTGGTGCCGCTGAACTCACACTTTCTCAATATTCTAAATTACCGAGTTATGTACCCACTGGTACCTCTGAACTCACATTCTGGTCACTCTTTCAGATAGTAAGTCACATATGATTATACCTCTGAACTTCCTTCCTGGAAGAGATCCTCCCTCATGATCCACTACCCGCACTCTCAGTGCACAAAAAGGGTAACCGATCCACAAATTTCCGAAACGGCCATGTCCTCATTACCTCTGAGTCGTTTTTACTTCCACCAAAAACAAACCGCCCCCTCGCATAGAACTTCCATGTTCTCCTACCTCTGAGTCGTTCTATGTACCCCCTCTTCATTGAGCCCACTCCTGCCATGTCTTCATTACCTCTGAGTGGGAAGGCTCCGTCGAAGAAACCTTCATGCTTGCCATGTCCACATTACCTCTGAGCAAGTATATCGGTTCCCTCTCAACCTATTATCTGTACCCACAACCGAAGTACGACAAGGATAATAGGTCCACAAATGTCCTCTTTTGACCACAAATGTCCTCTGTTGACCACAAATGTCCTCTGTTGACCACAAACGTCCTCTGTTGACCATAAATGTCCGCTGTTGACCATGAATATCTTCCGTGAAGTCTTCCCCTGCCATGTCCTCATTACCTTTGAGCAGGAAGATTCTACGGTAAAACCCTCATGCTTGCCATGTCCTCATAACCTCTGAGCAAATATGTTGGTTTTCCTTTCACCCTATTATCCGTATCCTGAACCAGGGTACGCCAAGGATAATAGGTCCACAAATATCCCTTGCTAAGCTTCTTAGCATAAATCCACTATCTCACCATGCCCCGGGAGCCCAGCTGCTCTACGGCATTCTTTTTTCCAATACCGAGAGCACCCATGGCCACTTTACCATGACTGTTCCGGACATCCTGACCAAACTTGTTATCCGTACCTAAAAACAAGGTACGTCTAGGGTAACGGGTCCACAAATAATCCCCCAGCAAGTCCAATTCCACAAACGCCACAAGTACAAGAAAAAGAAGATGAGTTAAAACATGCTCATTTATTCGAAATTCTAAGTGCGACATAATTTGGGATCACATCCCTTACAAAAAGAAAAAAAAAGGAGAAGCAAAAAAAAACAGAAAACCGATCACTACTCCGGGGCACATAACGCCCTGAGACGGTCCGTCAGCAAGGCAATCGACCGCTCAAATCTCTGGGTAGCTTGACGCTCCGTCTCTTGAGTCAGCACCGCCTCGTCCTCCAGTTGAGCATGGGCTTGCCAGTTATCCTCGAATCTTTTAAAGGCTCGCTCCAAGTTAACAGAAGATCGGGAAACCTTCTCGGCCTCCCGAACAATCGACTCTTGTTCCGTCTGAGCAGCATTTAGCTCTGACTCTAAGAAGGCCAACTCCTTCTGGAGTACGAGAATTCGCTCCTTCGTGTCAGCAATTCCACGAGAAACAGACTCTTTCCGGGCACGACAAGCCTGACTCCGACGACCCAGCCTTTCATACGACGCGGAGAACTTGTCAAGGTCTCCCTGTACGACTGGCCCGGCAGTATCTCGAGCAAGCTTGATTCTATCCTGAGCAGCAATGAGGAAGCCCCGCTCCCGTTCAATCGCATCAGGCAAGCCCGCCTGCCGTATCGCCAGCAATTGGGTCACCAGCTGATCAACCTCTGCCAATTTAGGCTCCAGGAGTGCAGCCAACCCCACCCCGCCAGGAAGAGACTTCAAAGTTGCAACCTGACCCCGAGCGCACCGCAGAGACAGAGTAAAAGGGGTCCCTCGTTCCACAGCAGCATCTACGCCCCTCTTTAAATGGAGATAGAAGCTGTCGACCACATCCTGCGTCACCTCGTCCAAAGCCTCCGAGGAAGTCGGTGTCAACGGGAGTGTAGCCGATAACGCTGAAGAAGACACAACAGAATCTGCCGCCCCTGTCTCAAGAGAAACAAACTCCGTACGAAAGGACGCTTGAACAGCGGCCAACTCCTCTTCAGCGGCCCGCAGAACTTGAATGCTCGGTAGGGCCGAGAGGTCAATCTTCGGAACCGTATGATCAGCAGAGGATGAGGTGGAGACCATCGCCAGCTCCATTCCCATCTGCCCGGGGCTGGCAGGAGGCCCCTCGACACGAGACGGCAAAGGAGAGGAAATGCTCTGTTCTCCCAGATCACAGCAGGCCGAGCCTTCCGTAAGAACATCCGCGGTGGGAAGTAAAGGGTCATGACCTGTAGGGCCAAGGCAACCATGAATCGATTTGACCCGGAGGATATGTTGATAGAGCAAATAAGCCCCCTCACTAGTCAATATTTGGCTTATCTTACCAGTGGAGGAGTGTGGAGGCTGAAGGTCGCCTACAGCCACTGTAGCCTCATCACCGACAGTCTCCGAGTCGGGTATAATAGGCTCCTCCACCCCGGCACCGTCGGGAAGGGATGCAACGAGATCGGCATCACCCTGTTGAAGTTCAACGATCTCGGAGACGGCCCCGACGAGACCCTCATCATCCTGGGCCGAGGCCTCAGCAACCTGGGAGCTTCCAGCCGCCGCTGAGAGAGCTCCCGCAGAAAGGACCACGGCACACATGTCGCTAATCAAAGCAGCAAGGGCCGGGTCAACACCAGGGGTAGTAGACGGTTCAGGAGAGCCTGGTTCATCAGACGCCTACAAAGTAAAAATGATTAAGTTATATCTCCAAGAAAAAAGAAAACCACAACAAAGAGATGACTCTGACTGAGTCTTACCTCCGGAACATCGTCTGCATCTTCACCCTTCTCGGTAATAGGTAATTCACGAGATATACCGACAGCTCTCTTCACAGAAAAGGTCGATCTGCTGTCAGAAGACTCATGTCTGACTCGTTTACGTGAGGGGCCAGACACAGCGGGAGGCTGTTCTTTCCTCACTACTTCCTCTTGTGTAGCAAGTAACGGATTCTCCGCCAGTTCATCGGATGTGGGAAGCGGTTGATCCGGTACTTCTTCACCCCCACCAGAAAGGGAGTTTCCGCTATCATGGTCATCATCCTCCTCAGCCGACTCGGAGGGCTCTGATTCAGGGAGGGGAATCTGGAGCGCTAGTTGCTTTCTAGCCTTGGCCCCCTTGGGCTTCTCCTCTAAACAGGTACCCACGATGAAGCTGGTACTCGGATCGAAATTAACAGGAGGCTTGTTCGCCATAACATGATACAAGACAGCCACGTACAAAATTTCTCTCGGCACCTTAGCATCGGGGACCGAGAAGCTGGCCCGAGTATGATAAGCGTTATAATAATTCCACGCCCTGACACCATCAAAGACGCTACCTTCAAAGCCCAAGCAAGGGTTAGGACAGTCAAGGAATAACTAGCTATCGCCAAATTGGCGGAAAAACCTACCAGGTAGGTAGGGCTCCAAGTACACGTTATCACGGTTGCGATAAACCAGATGCGCGGGGCGGATGTTGCGCAACCAGGTGAGCATATTCGGAGACAAAAAGTGAGAAGGACCGGTGCCATCAAGGTATACACTCCTCACTTTCTCATCAGAAAAAGGAGGAACAGACACAAAAAAGTCACACCCGTCCACCCTCGCCAGCGCCCTCCGACAAGCTGGCATAGTATTGTATTCCCAAGACCGGCGATGGCATTTGAAAAGGAAAGCGTCTAAATCTGTAGCATCTTCCGCTATTCCAGGTCCCATCAAAGATTTGTAGTGCATCGCCAACCACCCCATCAAGTAGTGGAAGGGCAGCTCTATGCGCTCAAAATCCAGCGCCTTATTGCGTGCAATAACCTTGGACGAAAATGTGCGAAGACCATGGTGTATGCTGCACACCATAGCAGGAAGGAGGGCCAGTCTAACTCCAAATACCAGTTTAACGGTGGGGAGGATGAAGTGGCGACCGATCCTCTCGATAGAACCTGCTCCCCCCGAGACTACGCAGTTCCGTAGCCATATCATTAAAAATCCAGCCATAAGCGCCTTCTCTGACATCGGCTTGGTGCCATAGTAAAAATAGCTGAGAGAGTCAGTTTGACTCCCGAATATGTTGATCTTGGACCGCGACTTCTTGACGTCCGACATCAGGTCCTTTATCTCCCCCTGGGTACGAGGAGTTCGAGGAGTAACCCCGCCAGAAGGATCAACTTTAAAAAGATAATTAACCCAGGATGTGGTGTGGGAAGCGGTCCCTTCTGAGCTATCCACCATTTTTATAGCCACCTGGTGACAAGCACTATAATGGCACAACAACTCCTGATACACCGCAACAAAACCTGGGAGTCGTCGATTCAAGTCATCGAACTCCTCGTTCGATGGGGTATACACCTCAAAAGGCTCATTCCCCTACGAAAGTTTGGAGACAGTATACATCTCATGGAGAGCAAGCCCCAACTCCCCTCCGGATGCAAAGAACGTCCCCGTTCGTCGATTATACATCTCCAAGAGCGCCACGAACAATGGTTTATTGATAGGAAGCCCATGACAAGTGCCCCGAATGGCATGATAAAGTCCCACCTCCCGCAGGAATGTTTCGTAGGTCTGTAGAACCCAAGTGGTCAACTGGGCCCACGTAGAGGTGGGGTTTACCCAGTTCAGCAATGCCAGCCTACCAACAGGATAAGATTTTTTGTGAGCAAGTCGATTCAAAAATGTATCAGCTTGAGTGAGTGTGAAGTTGGGACCGTACACATTCATGAAAGAGCCTGGGGCCAGACCCATCATGTACCGAAGGACGGAATCCTTACCCGCATACGCTGACCGCATGTTCGGGTTATAATGGATGTTGCCCATCAACATCCCTGATTGGGTAGGAGTTAAGTTGCACACCATCTTCCTGTCCAGCAATACCATATTGAACCACGACAAAGGGTAATGACGTTCCATGAGAGGAATATGGATCTCCACCCCATCCAAAGAAAAATCCCAGCTCTCAAAAATCTCTAATACTCGGGGATTCTTTATGATTAAAGCATCTCCAAAGAGGAATGAAGGCTTCAGGTATAATCCATCCAGCTTCCCAGTATTCATCATGGAACGGAGGTAATGGAGGGTCTGATTCTCGATGGCGTTCAACCTCTCCGAAGGCTCATCGGCAGGGAATTGATTCAGCACATGCCTAATTAGGTCGTTAAGACGCACACCCAAGGCAAATTGATTTGAGCCCACTATAAGTTTCTCCGCAGGATTTACTGGCAGATTTACTGAAGAAAAGAAAGCAAAAGAAACAAAGTCAAAAAGATAGCTGAAACACAAACTACATGATGCTTATACGGCTTGGCATAGTATAGCTGTTTCACTTAACAAAATTGCCAAACAAAAGTGTTGGATTTTGAAAATAAAACGAGAAAAAGTACAAGAAGTACAAATTTGATTCTGGAAAAGTATTGCTATGGAAGTCTGATTCGTAAATGATCACTTTGTTCCTTGGACCATATGATGATGAAGAAGATCACTGCTTGAAGTAGAACAACTTGGAAGAACTAAGTCACCAGAAAGGTATCGACGCACTTGGACACTGATGACGAGGCCGAATGCTTTTCTGCTTTGCTTCACTCTGTTCTGGAAGAAAAGTTGAAGAAGAATGCTCTGGAGAATCAAAATCTCAAAGTCCTGATCTCTGTATTCTCTCATGTTCTCCCCTTTTGAGAAAAAATGAGCCTATTTATAGACTGGGGCTTTTGTGCGTAAAAAGACACCAAAATCTGTCTTTACGCTAACAACTGCCACCCATGATCAGAGTCATCCTTTGCATACATTGACACGCGTCCCATCATTTCAGCGAGAATAGGATACATATACACACATTCTTCGAAATATATGGCATGAAGGCCATGTAAGCAAACCACGTTCCATACTCGTCAGAAAGAATAGGGCGTAAAAACAGCTCCAACATCCTTTGAGCGTAAAACAGTGAGATGAGCGTAAAATAGCTCTGTCATAGGTTCCCTGCGTAAAATGATTATTGAATAACCTTGAGCGTAAAATGGCTCAAATAGACTTTACGCACACATTGTTTTATGAGCGTAAGAACTCATGTAAAACTCCGTGCGTAAAAGAAACCATTCAATGAGCGTAAAGTAGCTCGATCTCCATAAACGACAATAATAGTTTTTTGTATAAGACAAATCCCATTGAATTCTGTGGTAAATGCCATCATTAATATCTTCATGTCAGAGTTTGCATTAAATGCTAGATTTGACAGCTTTGTCCAGCGTGAAGTAGACTGCTTTGTCCTTGGCGTAAAACCATAGGTATAGCCCCGAGCGTAAAATGATCAGCTTGCTTAGGCATAAAACGATTAGCCTAGTCTTGGGCGTAAAGAGATTACCCATTCCTCTAGGCGTAAAGCAGATCACTTATGAATGAGATGACTATTTCTTTGAAGCACTTTTTACGCTCCTACAAGACCCCCTTCAAAGTTTTCAAATATCTCCAAAATTTGAAATACTTTGAACAGAAGCGTAAAAGTTGAGATTTGACCTGCTAGCGTAAAATTTGGGATACGCAACAGCCATCCGCATAAAAGCGGGGATGTCCAACAGTCGGCGTAATCTTCAACAGTGTCGGTCAACACTTAATTGTCACAATGAATTTCCTTTTTCGAAACTCTTAAAGGCCTTTTCGCTTCCCCGAGTTTTGCATTTATAATGAACCATTTCCAATGAGGAATATGAAGAGCTGATTTAACCATATAAATAAGGAGAAATTCTTCACTCTTATCATTCATCTCCATAGTGACATGGCGCCCAAGAAGGAGATTAGAAATGAAGAGGCTTCAGGCTCAAGGCTTGATTTCGAGCGAGCATGCAACCTTTTAGAGTGTTTTTGAGTAACTCCTACGGTCTTTAGTCGCATTGATGGTGGCCCCTCAACTGCATATGAAGGCTCTGGAGATGCAGAAGCGTTTTTAAATCTGATGCGTCGCTCTGGGATTCGCAACATGCAGGAATTGGGTGCCTCCCTTCGTCAACCCAACGAAGGAGAGGGAAAATGATCCATGTATTGCGACTCTCTTTATATGTAGGGGTCCACTCCCCTCTAAATAAGATCTTGATGTTAATCTCATCTGTTAGTAGATAGAACTGTTCAACATTTTATTTTGACTGTTTTTATGGTTGCTCATTTTCGAGAAACAAACCGAAACGTGGCGTCTGTCTTGTGGTTACGAGAGCCTTTAAATAGGATCTTCTCCCAAAATAGACTCTTCCCAACTGTTCTTCAGCCTTTATAAATAGCCGAGAATGTTTCACATATTCTCGTACTCATTCCTCTGAATACAACTTTCTGTAATGTTGTTCTCCAACAAGTGACAATGGCGGAGCTTTTCCACAGTATTCTTTTGTACGCCCAGTCTTTAGACGCAGATTCAACCACCATTAGAGCCAAACCATTCGACTCAAATGGTAAATCCGATCGTAAGCAAGTATCTGTCTTTCAAATTTTTCGTTGAACACATCTACTTTATGAAATGTAAATTCTTGACGAGCGTAAAAACTCGCTGAAATACTGGCGTAAAAGCCTTGCTGAATCATCAGCGTAAAAGCCTTATTGAATCACCGACGTAAAAGCCTTGCTGATTGCTGGCATAAAAGCCTTGTTGAATCATCGGCGTAAAAGCCTTGTTGAATCATCGACGTAAAAGCCTTGCTGATTGCTGGCGTAAAAGCCTTGTTGGATCACCGACGTAAAAGCCTTGCTGATCTATTTTTAGTTAGCGTTTAATACACATCTGATAATACTTCTGATTTAAAACACTTCTTCTTTGTTGTTTTCTGCAGAAGTTTGGCTGAGCAGCTTTTCCAGAACCGACATTGGCGATTTTGACGCTGTGAGGAGCGTTCTTCTGACATCAACATCAGAGAGCTCTTGCGCTTTTGATGCGAAAATCAGACAACTCAGAACTCTTCGTGAGATCGAAGGTTCTTCCTCTGTTAGTAGGAAGAGCCTTTATACACGGAGAGTTGGATGGTGGAGTCAACTCTACCCCGAGGAATCGGGTAGTAGAGTTCCTTTTATGGCAGAACTAGGAATCGTATCCCAATGCTGGATACGTTCCTATCTCCTTTGAGGTGCCGCCCCTAATCCACCAATTGTATTGGCAGCAACGCGTCTTCGGGCTGCCATACTCTGGGATTCTCCTCTCGTCTGAGATATAAGACCAGAGTTTGATTCCTGCTGTTCCAGTTGCCACTGGGGCTTAGACAGTCAGGAACTGCCACCAACAACGAACCCGTCAAAGAAGATCAAAGAAGGAATAGATCTCTATTAGGTTATTATTGGTGTATAGAATGAAAATCCAAGAATGTAAAAGATTTCTATTGTAACTTGTAAGAAAGTCTAAGAAATATAATAGACTTTTTGATGATATGGGAATAAAAATGATGATTCTTCTATGATCAATGATTTATATCTATCTGGTTGTAAATAAGGACATGATAGATAAATGAAATCTTATTTTCTGTTTTAAAGTATATGATACTATCAGAGGTAATATGGACATAATAGCATATATGAACTCAAAAGAAAATTAGACTAATATCTATGCAGAGGTCAAAAATAGAAATGATAGATAGGAAAAGAAAGTAGATTTAATATTTATTCAGAGGTCATGGAAACATGAGAAATAGTGAATCCTACTTTCTAATCAATTGATGAAAATAGAAGATATAAAACCCCTTTCCCTGGAAATAAGAAGTCAGCTTAACCAAACCTTGGTAGCTGGGGATTAGGAAGACGGATGTTATAAGCATAAATGTCATAGCGGTGGATGAATCAACGTGTTTCTTGGGAACAGAAAGGACGATTCAAATTCCATAATTAAAATGGATGAACCTGGTAACATGAATGGACGAGCCTTTTCAGAAACAGTCGTTAGTAATCATCCTCCATAAATAGATGAGAATTGCTTGTAACCCTTCATTCTTATTTCTCCTCCTCTGTTTGAAAATGTCTTCCGAGGATGCCCAGCGAAAGAATGAAGTCTCCCAGAAAGTCGAGGGTATCATTGAGACGTTTCCAGTTGATCTTCCTGCATCAGGCTCATCAGGCTCAATCGAAATAGGTGGAAGCTCTTCAGCGCCCAAGCCACCCGAAGACATTCTTACTTTTCTAGTAGAGCCAGGGAAAACTCCTGAAGAAGAAGCGTCGAGGATGGCTGCCTGCAAATTTCTCATGTGTTCAGGAAACGATGCCTTCTATGCATTGGCCGACTATGTATTCAATAAGGAAGGGAGTGGCCCTCGTCCTGAATAATAAAAGAAGCTTTATTATATTTTATTTTTTTATATACATAGTATTTCTTTAAAAATTTGCCATTGATCGGTAGCATGAGTAAATCTCCATTGGGCTTTGACAACCGATAGGCACCATTGGAAAATACAGACTCAATTACATAAGGGCCTTTCCATTTTGCTTGGAATTTCCCTTTACTTTTATGAGTCATTACCATCAGTCTCCGAACAGTTAATACAAGCTCGCCAACTTTGAATGCCCTCTCCTTAACTTTACGATTAAAAGTTCGAGATATGCGGGCTTGATACAGTTCAATATGTTGTTGTGCTTGAAGACGCTTCTCATCCAATCCTTCAAGTTCTTGGAGACGTAAGCGATCATTATTCTCTGTAGTTAGCTCATTAGCAATGGCTATTCGTAGAGAAGGGATCTGGATTTCTAATGGGAGAACAGCTTCGCATCCATAGACCAATGAGAATGGTGTAAAACCAGTAGGAGTCCGGACTGTTGTTCGATAAGCCCATAAACATTCTTCAAGTTTTTCATTCCAATCATGTTTATTGGAAGAAACAAACTTTTTGAGAAGTTTGATGATCGTCTTATTGAAAGCTTCAGCTAAACAATTAGCAGCTGGATTATAAGCCGTAGAGGCCAAATTCTGAATTCAATTCTTGTCGCAGAATCGATAAAATGCTTGACTGGCAAATTGTGGACCATTGTCATGAATTATCCGTCGAGGAATCCCGAAACGATAAATGACATGGTGCTTGATAAAATTGATCACATTAGATGTTTTCACTTCCGCAAGGGGGACTGCTTCTGCCCACTTCGAAAAGTAATCGGTTATAGCTAGTATAAACCGATGTCCTTTGACAGAAGGAGGGTTAATAGGGCCAATAACATCCATACCCCAAGCTTCGAAGGGCCAAGAGGCTGCTGTAGGGTATAGAAATTTAGACGGTTGATGAATAAAATCAGCATGAATCTGACATGCTTTACATCTTCTGGCATAGTCCACAGCATCTGCTATCATAAAAGGCCAATAATACTCCATTCTCCGAATGCGGTCTTGCAACTTTGGACCCGGTTGATGAGCACCACATACACCATCATGAGCCTCACGCAGTGTTTGTTTGGCTTCACTTTCTGAGAGACAGTGCAGCAAGAGTCCATCATATGAACGACGATATAGCATATGTAAAGACGAATCATAATAGAATCGAAATGATCGTCTCTTAATTGATGCAGCTTCTTTAGGATCTTCAGGCAAAATTCCATGAACTGCATAATCAATGAATGGAGTTCTCCAATCTTTCTGTTGGGAACTTGACTCTGTAGTATAACTTTGTTCAATATGCAGATTACTCTTCACACAGAACAAGTCTCGGTCTAACAAAGTAATTGTATTTTGCCTTCGGATTGGGACAGCCAAGTCTGCAGCTAAACTGGCAAGAGTATCAGCCTCCACATTCTGAGAACGTGGTACAAATTCAATGAATAACCCTTTGAATGAAAGGACCAACTCGACTACCACTTTATGATAGGGGATGAGATCAGGATTTTTGACTTCATAAGTTCCTCTAACTTGATTAACGATCAATTGAGAATCTCTATAAGCCTCTGAATTCAATATCCAATTGTCTTGCTACTTGGAGACCAATCAATAGAGCATTATATTCTGCTACATTGTTAGAGCATGGCTCATTAAGAGAATAGGCATGGTATATGACCATTTTGTCAGGAGAAACCAAGACAATTCCTATCCCAGAGACAATATTGCCTTTAGGTCCTACTCGTAATGCTCCATCAAAATATAATTGCCATATATCATTCTTCAAAGTCATGTTACAATCCACTACTTCGTCTGGAATGTCTTCATATAACTTCGAAGTTTCAGGTATAGGATGATCAGCTAAGAAATCAGCTAACGCTTGGCCCTTCACTGATTTTTGAGGCACATAAATCATATCATAAGGAGTGAGCAACATCGCCCAGGTAGCTAACCTGGAATTAAGAATGCTCGGTTTCCTCATCAATACCCGAATGTGATTTATTCTGGAGATGACATGAATAGTCTGTCCGGTGACATAATGTCTTGTCTTTTGGACGGCAAAAACCAAAGCTAGACATTCCTTTTCTACAGGAGTATATCTGTGTTCAGCTCCGATCAGCATTCTGCTCAGATAATATATTGCTTGTTCATGACCCATATCACTTTTTTGTGCTAGACGAGCGCCAAGTGAATGATCTAAATCTCGAACATATAGAAAAAATGGTCTCCCTACCACCGGAGGTACCAGAACAGGTGGATTTGTAAGATATTGCTTAATGTCATTGAAGGCTTTTTGACACGCTTCATCCCAGACGAAAGATACCCCTTTCTTTAATAGACGGAAGAAAGGTTGACATCTCCCAGAAAGATTAGATATAAATCTTCTGATAGGCAATACGGCCCTGAAAGCCACGGAGTTCTTTCAGATTACGAGGAGGTCGCATTTCAAGAATTGCTTTAACCTTGTCAGGATCAACATGGATACCTTGAGAGGTAATGACAAATCCTAGGAACTTGCCACTGGAGACCCCTAAGAAAGACTTAGTAGGGTTCATTTTCAATTGATGCTGACGCATCAATTCAAATACTGTTCTCAAGTCCTGAATGTGATCATCCTTTGATCAACTTTTAACAGCGATATCATCTACATAGCATTCAACTATCTTCCGTAGATGTTCTTAAAAGATATTGCTCATAGCCCGTTGATATGTGGCACCAGCATTTTTAAGACCAAACGGCATAACTGTATAGCAGTAGACCCCAAGAGGTGTACGAAAAGCGGTGTGCTTCTCATCTTCTGGATACATCATGATTTGATTGTATCTTGAGAATCCGTCCATGAAAGACATGCGTTCAAAACCACATGTATTGTCTATCATGATATCAGTAATTAGAAGTGGAAATTCATCTTTTGGACAAGCCGTATTAAGATCTCGGTAATCTATACAAACTCAGACTTTTCTGTTCTTCTTCATAACAGGAACAATATTGGCCACCCAATCTGGGTGTTGTTCTTCACGAACAAAGCCACACGTAATCAGCTTTTTGACTTCTGCCTCAATCGCATCCATTATATCTGGTCTAAAGCGTCGTTGTTGTTATTTTACAGGCTTGACATTAGGCAAAATGTTGAGTTTATGGGTAGCAACTGTAGGATCTAGCCCTGGCATATCTTCATAACTCCATGCAAAGATGTCAATGTAATCTTTTATAAGTTTTATTAGCTCTTCCTTTTCATCTTCAGAAAGATTCTTACTGATGAATATTGGTTTGGACGTAACTCCATCTCCGACATCAATCTGGATAACCCCATTTTCTGTAGGTGGCTGTCGTTGTTCAAAACGAAGTTCCTATTGAGTATCCATTTGTTGAGCCCAAGGATCATTTTCAAATGGCTCTGCTTCATCATCGGTTTGAACCATATTGACTGAGAGTACTTGCCCAGATTCATAATATGAGGAATGAGAAATATCGGATTCGATGAATAGAATTTCTTCCGATTCTACGTTGTCTTTATATTGATGACTTTGATTATCAAAAGATAAAGTCATTCTTTCAATAAACTTGACAGCCATATACTCGAACAGGAAATCTTCATTGATATCAAAAAGTACAGAATGATCAGTAATTACATCATTTATAGTCTGATTGCTACGCTTCGGATTAATCAACAGTGGACCATCATCCGTCTTCTGTGTAATTTTGCCAAGATTGACAATTAACGGTAGTTCTGGATCATTCATGCAAGAAGCACGTCCTTTGACCTTAATCATCAAAGGTTGAACTTGGCTCTTAGCAGGAATATTTATTGATTCCTCAGATGAAGTTTGAGTTCTTCCTTTAACCTTGATCATTAAAGGTTGATCATTGACAGGTGGGGATTGGATTCGTCCCTTGACTATGATCTTCAAAGGTTGCTCCTCTGGCGGATCTTCATTAATAGAGTGATCCTCAGAGGGTGATTGATCTTCAGCCATGTCTGATATATCTTTCACATGTTCTTGTTTATAAAGCCTTGAATCAGAGAAGTAGGCTTCAACACCCTTGAACGGATTAATATCAGCAAACTCAGTTTTCACAACTCCTTGGGAGTCCACATATTTAAAACATTGGTGAAGAGTTGAAGGCACAATATTGTGCTCATGAATCTACGGTCTTCCAAGAAGAATATTATAGGATACGTCCGAGTTGATAACATAGAAAGTTACCATAGTTCGAAGATCACCTATCTGAATCTGCAGACGAATCTTCTACAGTGGTTTGCTCTTGCCAGAGTTAAAACCGACTATCGTAGTACTAGTGTAAGTCAGCTCACTAGTAGGAATCCTCAGGGGTCTTAGCATACTCTAAAGAATTATACTAATTGAAGACCCAGGATCGATGTAGATCCTATCAATTTCAGTAGATCCAATATATCCAGTGTAACACAGAGGCCTATCATGCGTGTTGTGTTTCTATAGCATATCCTCTTGTGTAAAGGTGATGTTGGGAATTGCTTCCATCACACTATGACATTGCGGACATGACACTGGTATATTATCAGGAGTCTTGAGTTGTGACAAGCATGAATCTGCTTGAAGTAAAGCTTCGCTTAAAGTCTCCCTACTTTCTCTAGAAAGGCGAAGCAGTTCAAATATAGAAAGTCTAGCCGGAGTATTGGCTAACTGGGCTAGAATGTAAAATTTGTAAGGCTTCATCACCACCCCCTGATTGGAAGCAGGCTTCAATGGGATATCAAAGCGTACTGCCTTCTGTTTCCCCTTTTCAACCACAGACGGTTTAACAGGAACAGGAGAAGGTTGAACTGGTAGAGTCTTCACTACATCTTCTGCTGCTTTGGAGGATCCCTCATAGTCTTTGTGGTACTCTTTTCCAGATCTTGTACCAGCAAATGTTTTTTCTTCAGACTCAGGAGAAGGAAATACCATATTACAGGATTTAATTTTTCTTTCCTTAGCCTTCTTCTTGTGGGGGTTGTTGTGAGGCATTTCAGAACCCAATCCAGCAGTGGAATTTTGGTTTTGAATTTGTAAAGGAAGCCGTATTCCTTTATCATAATTCAAACCTTCTGCCTTTTGAAAGTCGTAACCCATCTTCTTCATGAGATGAACAAATTGCTGACTATACAAGTGAGTGGGCAGCGAACTTTTGACAGGTGTTTCAACAGAGGAAGAGGAAGAAGCAAGACCTTCTGTAACCTCAGTAGAATGAAGAATAGATGTCTCTGTAGTTACAGAGGAGGAGGATTAGGAAAAATCCCTGTCGAAGCTTTTTCATAAGCAGCAAAGACTTGTTATGCCCGATATAAAGGGACACTATTCATGGCTAGCCATTGCTGATGGGTAAGCTTGAGCTTGGTAGGGGGAGCTAGACTTGGAGGACAGATGTTCAGTCCTTTCGGTCTATCTTCTAAAGGAAGGTCATCCCATAGATGATCCAAGTCATCAGAATCTGGAATAACATGAGAAATCATGTTGCAGGTTTTAACTTTCTTGCCCTTCTTGGATTTTGAAGTTTTTTCTTTATTTTCCAATTCAAGCACTAAGTCAGGATGTACCCACATAATTTCACCATTCTTTAATGTGAGTGGCAGCAATCCTGTACTTTCTTCTCTGGCAGACAGAATATTCACAATCTTCATCGTCGCCTTCAGAATTGGAATAATTCCATCTGGGACTTGCTGTGGAGGAAAATCTCCGAACTGAAGAGAAACCATATTGGTCGTAACCGTATAGTCATCATTGGTTAAAGCGATAGCACCACCATTTATCAGTTCTTGGATCTTCTTTTTTAAGACGTAGCAAGCACTGGTAGGATGATTAATGTATCTATGATAGATACAATATTTGGGATTGTCAGTCAGATTCACCTCATTAGGCCTTTTTGGCTCTGGAATCTGAAGTTTGCCACTTTTTATCAGACACTGAAATATCCCTGGGATATCACTTTCGTCAAAAGAGTATTCTTTCTTTGACCTCGAGGACTCCTGATTACTTGACGTCATTTTGTTCTTGGAAAGATTGACCATAAGAGTATCTTTTCCTTTCACATTACGATTGCCAGGATTATTACCAGGATTACTCTTCTTTCCTTTATCTTCTGAAGCAAAAATCATCCCATGTTCCCGAGCCAACCTACCATTGGTTTCGGCAGAAACTGCTGCTATGATAAATGAAGCCCAATCTGAGAATTGGGAACCTGTGAAGACAGCAATGGATGGTCGCAGATTCATCTTGTATGTATCGATCAATGCTGAATCTGGCATACCAGGAGGAATCTTTAGAGTAGCCTGTCGGAAACGTTCAATGAACGTCCGAGTATCTTCTTTCTCCTTTTGTTTTATTTCTATTAAGGGGGACATGTTCATGTCCATACCTCCTTCATAGAAGCGAAAAAGAAACATTGCCTTGAATTCGTCAAAAGACGAAATAGAGTTATCGGGTAAGCTACGATACCAGTCATAAGCCGAACCCGTCAAATATCTAATGAACACTCGAGTGAGAAGAGCATCATTTTTCTGCAAGTGTACAGTCATAATATCAAAGTAATTGATATATTGACTAGGAGATGCTTTTCCATCGAATAAAACCATGGATTGTGGCTTGAACTTCGATGGAAAGGGTACATCATTCCAATGAGGAGGATATGGTTGCTTAATCCCTAACCTCTGGAGCTGATCTTTGTGCTTCAAAACCTCAAACTGTGCTTTGAGTTCACGCACTACTTGAATAGCTTCACTGGTTTGAGGAAGCATATTTGATTGAATAGTCGTTGGATGTACCGTAACCTCCACTGGAGGTGGTACATCTTCTGGAATGATGGGATTTGGAGATGCAGAATTTTGATTAACAGCAGGTTCTTGAATATTCGAAGATATATCAACCCCTTGACTATCTTGAGTTTGTGCTGCTGCTGGTACCGGAGTTATTACTGAGGGTTAAGCAGTTTGCTGATTCAAAATTATTTGATGCATGCTTTACATCATGTTGAGCATGTCTTTCAATGATTGCTCCATGGCAGTAAGACATTATTTCGTATTAGCAGATGACGTCTCTGGTTCATCTCCAACAGTGTAGGATTCAACCTCTCTTTAAGATATAGAGGGATTAGTATAAAAGTATGAATCCACACTATCGGTATCAGACTCAACAGATTGAGTACCCCCAGCTTCTGAATCAGAATTCTGTAATTGTCCTTGTCTTCTTGATCGAGTATTCTGATATACTCCTTCAAAGGAATCAAGAAGTCTGTTGAACTGTTGCTGACCTGGGGTTTGGGACGTATTTCGTCTCGGACATCGTCCTCTGTTAGTATGAGATGCCATGTTGACTGATGCATATGACAACTCATCTTTTTGGTCTTCAGCTTGATGTTGAAGTGAAAAATTCAGTCGATCAAAAACTGACCATTTTGAAGCTGAACAACAACAATTGATCACAACTTGATGATATCCACATTGATGTCTTTCTTGGGGGAGCATCGCCGGAGATTGTGAATTCTTACGCTTTTGCATTAGCAATTCACGTAAGTCAAAAGAAGTGGAGGGAATATTCTTCTTTATTACATTTGGGGTAGAAAAACGTTTAGTCCCCTGTGTATAAAGAAGATTACCGGCTTCATTCTAGAACCAAACTGTACATTTTTACGCGTTTGGAGTTGTATGCGTAAATCTTGAGATTTAGCACGAAGGACCCCATTTTCATGGCGTGTGATTTGCAAGTTTGGTACTCTGCGTAAAGCAGTATAAGAAGGTTGTTGGTGTAGGACAGAAGTTTTACCAACATCACTTTTACGCTGTATGCGTTTAGGTATATTCACATTAGATGTGCAAACATCGTTGTGAATTTTATCTACATTGTCACTGACAGGAGACTTACCTTTACGCGTAAAACGTAAAAATTGATTATCTACCACATCACAGATGGGAGATTTTATTTTACGCAAGGAGCGTAATTTGTGTGAATCTACCACGTCACCGACGGGAGATGGGTTCTTACACTCAGAAACATTAGAATCTGCCACATTACAAATGGGAGACTCATTCTTATGCCTTGAGCGTAAAATTTGGTTCTTACCCACTGAGCGTAAAACTTGATTCTTACGCAGTGGGCGTGAAACCTGATTATCTTCTCCGTTACAAACGGGAGATAAATCATCACACTTTGAGTGCAACTCTGAAGTAAGGACTGCCTCGTTACGAACGAGAGCCCCTACAACAGGAGTGGGAAGAATTCCCTTTTCACCAGAAGTCACAGAGAGATCAGAAACCACTTTGGATTTGGGAATCCAAACTTTTCGTGCTTTGCGAGACTTTTGATCATTGGAGTGGTGAGAACCACCCCCAGTTCGGAGCATTTCTTCATAGGCAGTCTGGTCGAAGTGTACAACCAGAGCCTTCTTAGTCGAACCGACTGAAACATCATCATATTGAGCAATCACTTCCTCATCGGAGGAGAAAGTAATCCCGAGCAGAGTCGCCATTTTGTTTCACTTAACAAAATTACCAAACAAAAGTGTTAGATTTTGAAAATAAAACGAAAAAAAGTACAAGAAGTACAAATTTGATTCTGGGAAAGTATTGCTATGGAAGTCTGATTCGTAAATGATCACTTTATTCCTTGGACCATATGATGATGAAGAAGATCACTGCTTGAAGTAGAACAACTTAGAAGAACTAAGTCACCAGAAAGGTATCGACGCACTTAGGCACTGATGGCGAGGCCGAATGCTTTCCTACTTTGCTTCACTCTGTTCTGGAAAAAAAAATGAAGAAGAATGCTCTGGAGAATCAAAATCTCAAAGTCCTGATCTCTGTATTCTCTCCTGTTCTCCCCTTTTGAGAACAAATGAGTCTATTTATAGACTGGGGCTTCTGTGCGTAAAAAGACACCAAAATCTGTCTTTACGCTAACAACTGCCACCCATGATCAGAGTCATTCTTTGCATTCGTTGACACGCGTCCCAGCATTTCAGCGAGAATAGGATGCATGTACACACGTTCTTCAAAATATATGGCATGAAGGCCATGTAAGCAAACCACGTTCCATACTGGTCAGAAAGAATAGGGCGTAAAAACAGCTCCAACATCCTCTGAGCGTAAAACAGTGAGATGAGCGTAAAATAGCTCTGTCATAGGTTCCCTGCGTAAAGTGGTTATTGAATAACCTTGAGCGTAAAATGGCTCAAATAGACTTTACGCACACATTGTTTTATGAGCGTAAGAACTCATGTAAAACTCCGTGCGTAAAAGAAACCGTTCAATGAGCGTAAAGTAGCTCGATCTCCATAAACGACAACAATGGTTTTTTGTATAAGACAAATCCCATTGAATTCTATGGTAAATGCCATCATTAATATCTTTATGTCAGAGTTTGCATTAAATGCTAGATTTGACAGCTTTGTCCAGCGTGAAGTAGACTGCTTTGTCCTTGGCGTAAAACCATGGGTGTAGCCCCGAGCATAAAATGATCAGCTTGCTTAGGCATAAAACGATTAGCCTAGTCTTGGGCGTAAAGAGATTACCCATTCCTCTAGACGTAAAGCAGATCACTTATGAATGAGATGACTCTTTCTTTGAAGCACTTTTTACGCTCCTACAATAGCCTCATGCGGTTCAGTTTGAAAGAGTTCATACAGGCCAGCCCGAATGAGCTTATACGGTTCAGTTAGAAAGGAGCATATGTGGCCCAGTTCGGATGAGCCCATGCGGGTCAGTTCGAATGCGCTTATGCGGCTCGGTTCGAAAGGAGCATATGCGGTTCTATGCGGTTCAGTGTGGATGAGCTTATGCGGTTTAGTTCAAATGAGCTTATGCGGTTCAGCCCGAAATAGGCTTATGCGGCTCAGTTTGAAAAAGCTCATGCGGTCCAGTCCAAGTGAGCTTATGCGGTCCTGAGGATGAAGTAGTCATGCGGCTGCAAACAACAACTTTCATGCGGCTCAGACCTAGGTCATATCTCACGCGACTCGAACATGAGTCGGACACGCGGCATACTTGGCAATACAGGCTCGCGCATAAATTATGCGACGTAGCCGTGACAGTTTTATGTTGATGGTCCTACCAGCAATAGGCGGATGAACGTCGGGGTGGAAAACAGGCACGTCAGCCGGCGGAGGAGCCGCCACGTTTGCCGTCGTCGATGAAGATACGGCCTTCTTGCCCTTCGCTGTCGTAGACGACGATGCGGCCTTCTTGCCCATGGCAGTGGTAGTCTTCTTGGAAGCCATTGGCAATCGTTGATGAGAGAAGACGAAGAGGAAGTCGGCAGCAAAGAGTTCGAGCAAAGAGGAGAAGGTAAAGAAACCCTCAAAGAATAAAATCACTTCTATTTATAGGCAAAGGAGGCCCTAGAAATCAAAACAAACGCCTCGATCCATGTGCCGCCCAAAAGAATAAAAGAAGAACGCTTCGGTCAAAACAAAACTGACCCTTGGGATCCTCCCCCAAGAGGCGGCGAATCAAGGGCATTTAATGCAGAAGATTTACACACGTGGTTGGGACACGCGACAAAAAGTCTATGCGGCCTAACAAAGCTCATGCGGCCAGATAAATCCATACGGCTGAAGCATCTATGCGGTCAACAAAGGCCATGCTTCTTATTCAAAGTATTTCAATTTTGCAAATTGAAAACTTTGAAGGGGATCTTGTAGAAGCATGGAAAATATCAGAATAATGGTCTATGCGGCTCGGATCAAGAGAACCCCATGCGGCTCATACAGGAGTGGTCCCATGTGATTCAGAGAGACTCTTAGTCTCATACGGCTTGTTGCAGGAAAGTCCATGCGGCTTACATAGGGACAGTCCTATGCGGTTCAAAGAGCCCCCTAGCCGCATGCTGCTCAGAAGTACATACGGCTCACATATAACCAACAGAGATATGCGGCTCGATCAACGCCATGCGTCCCCATGGGACCCCTTCACACTGCTGGCCATCGAGCGACGGCCCTATTTAATGCTCTGTCATGATTTAACAGCTGACGGCTCTGACATGAAGTGTCATAATGGCCCTGTCATATTGACAGACTCTTTGGGAACAGGAGAAAATCTTCGACACGATCCGAGATTGCCACGTGGCTACTCCTATGCGGCTCACTTGAAGAGTAGCCCCATGCGGCTGGCAAGAATCATCTCCCTGCGGCTCACCAAAAAGTCACCCCATGCGGCTCGCGTGTACTACACCTATGCGGCTCACCAAGGAGTCATCCTATACGGTTGGCAAGAATCATCTTCCTGTGGTTCACCAAGAAGCCGTCCTATGCGGCTCGTGAGTACTATATCTATGCGGCCCACCAAGAAGCCATCTCATGCGGCTCGTGAGTACTATACTTATTCGGTTCACTGAGACGCTGTCTCATGCGGTTCATGGATACCATACGGTTCTGACAGGATCCACCATTAAGATACGTGGCATAGATTCAATGGCCCCACGACTTAACAGCTGGTAGCAAGATGATTATGGGATGCAGATCCATCAGAGATTTACCAGATCCCAGTGACCATATTTAACGTTATCCTCATAATTAATGAGATCAAGCCATATCATTCCTGATCAATCTAATGGGACACGTGGCGAGAGATCCAAGCTTTACACAGCCAATCATGAAGATTTAAAGCAATCAGCATTAATTATTCACAGGATTCAATATTATCCCCATTTATGGCCAGATCCTTCACGCCTTAAACGAATGGTCCAGATTGATTATACGTCAGGCCGCCGCCACTTTGAGAATGGGTAATCATCCAAACCCTAATGATGCACCCACTGTTATAAATAGTGAGGTGCCATTCCCTTGTAATATACACGATCAGAAGGAGAGAGAGAGAGAGGAGAGCTTCCCCCTAATAAACAGAGAGAATACACAGAGAAAGAGAGAAGTCAGAAGAGCAACCCGAGGAGAGCAAGAAGAGCATTTCTTCATCAATGCCAACCATCTCTTCACAGGAGCCAAGGCTGCATACCGATCGTCCAAGGAGTAAGGCAGGGCTGCCGTCGCCTTCCCGAGCCTCTATCGTCACCCCCCAGAATCTAAAATAAACAATTGTACTTAGATTGCTGTACCTAGGTTTTCGTCCCTAGGCTTTCTTTGTACAAGCGAGTTTGTAATGTGAAGTAAAAGTTCGGTCCTCCGATAATTGTTCTGTTCTTTTATATTTTATGGCAAACAGACCCTACCTTATCTAGTCTACCAAGCCATAAATGAGAAACACTAGGACAACTGTATAAGCCCAAACTTCGGGCGAGCCTTGATTTTAAAAGATCTTGGACTATTTAAAAATTTTTTCATCAGTACCTCCCTTGCTCATATTTTGACTATCTCATGCTGCTAATGTAGCTTCAGTTTTGCAAGCTTATTTCGTTATCAAGCTTGATCATGACATATTTATTGGGTGCACCTACTAACATATTATCTAATCAGAACCGGTGCATGATGGTCTGATCAGCCTATTGCACTTTGTTTCGCTTATCATAACTTATTCTATGCGGATGGAGACATAGTTAAACTTGCCTTAGAGTCTCATCCGCGACCGCCTTGACAATTCTCCTTTGAATTATTTTTGTCGCCTATTAACCCCGCAATTCGTACTCAATATATAACACCATCTTTGAAATCTTTGTTGTTCTTGTCTTTTACTTATTTTGGAAAGACAAGGCACTGTACTTGCTAAGATGGACTCAAGGTATCATCTTTGGTTGCCCAATCGGTTAATTATACACAAATGTAGATAGCCACAGACCGACTCATGTGGCTATATCCTCGCCTTTAACTACTCCTCATTTCTCAACCCTAGAATTATTATCGTGTCCTTCCAATTGTTTTTGAGCACTCGAGAATGATTCTAATCATTCACTTAAATCAAACTCTCATTCGAGGCGATTAGTATCCAGTTTTTTCTCAAGGAACCACATCTTCCAAATGTCTAAACTATTCTCTTTGATCTACTCAATTCCTTATTACTCTCCAAATTGGATTATCAAAATTTTGCTACTTTCACTGGCAACCCTTATTCAATTCCATAACCATGATATATTTTTGTATATATCGACTCCACAATTTTCTATTGCATGGTGGTGTTGAACGCCGTTTTATCGCCTCCTCCAAAATTTAATTGTATTTTGGTATTGACGAACTCTTCCTATCCCTCAACCCTATCTACCCTATTAATCCTAAATTTTGAGGACAAAATTCTTGTAAGTTGGGTAGGATGTAAAACCCCATATTTTTATTACTATTTTTATTATTTTATTTGACTTAAAAAAACATTTTATAAATATTGATTTTTAGAGACTCGGTTGGACCAAACAGCCCGAACTAGGGCCCAGACCGAACCCAATCCCATGTAAGCATGTAGTGTGACCAACTGTGGCCTTGTAGGCATATTTTAGATATGTACAAATACTTTCTAAATTATTTTAGAACTTTATGTACAATTTCAAATCATTTAATTATTTGTGCAATTATTGGTATTTTATTTATTTTAAATAATATTGAAAAATATTACGTTTTGTAGACCCGAGAAAGGGCGTGCAGTGTAAGTGCATTCTTTGGGACGATCTTATTAATTTATTATTATTAAAGTTATTTTATGGAGATTTAATAAACATGTTTTCCTATTTAAATATTATTACTATTTTGAGTTGAATTATTAAGGATTGAATTTATATATATATGAAGATATGCTCAAATATATTAAATAATCGGATAGTTGAATTTAAATGGTATTTGAATTTTTTAAATAATTTTTTGTATATTTATGGATATATATATATATAGGTATAGGTATTTATAATTTAAAAGTTTTGAGTAGATAAGTTTAGAAAAAAATATATATATATAGTGGGTGGTCGGCCCCACCCGACCACCCAAACTA
Organism: Iris pallida; assembly: GCA_029216955.1. Taxonomy (NCBI): domain Eukaryota; kingdom Viridiplantae; phylum Streptophyta; class Magnoliopsida; order Asparagales; family Iridaceae; genus Iris; species Iris pallida. The sequence continues at coordinate 7,363,284 of JANAVB010034617.1, read as the reverse complement.
ATGTACATCAACTATTTAGTTGCTCACGGAAAAAAAAGAGGGGGTGTCGTGGGCCAACTCGTTTAACTACAGAACCTATTTATGTTGGCCGACTCCTCCCACTTTATATATATGTAAGTTATATTACTTATATATATGTTTTAGCAAAAACCCTAATCAATCTCTCTTCCTCCACCTTCATCCTCCTCTCTCCTCCACCCTCGGCCAACTCCTCCCCTCCGCGAGCACAGCAACATCCTACGACAGCAGCGACGGAAACGACGACGACGACAACAACAACAGATTCCCACTTTAAGGTATCCAATTTTCCCGTTTGATTTCTCTCTCGATTCTAGTCCGTTGTTAGATCCGTAAATTCGTGTAGAAAGCCCACATGACCCTCTTCAAGGTCCCCCAGGTGGATTTCGACATGGTCATCCAACTTGCTCAAAAAATCGAGGCAAAGTTGAAGAAAAACCACTTTTCTTGAATATTAAAAACTGTTTTAAAACACCAACTTGTCGGCCACTTTTATCGCTGTCCATTAAACTTTCGTAAAAACTAATTGAAGGCAGTCAAAGAAAACATAACCGAGATTGTAACACACCTTCTGGATTTACTTTTCATCTAGTATGTAGAAAGTTATACGATGTTAAAGTTTCCCAAAAAAATTATAAATTTTGTTTTCGAAATTAGAAAAAATACTCCGATACGGCGTCCGTCCCGACAAACCGGGCGACGTGGTCACGCACTATACGTATTGAAAGGCGCGTATGGATGTTGTCGACGTGTGAGAACTGACGAAACCCGATTTCGTTGCATGCGTGCGACAAAATCAATGCGTATCCGTCGAGATACCCCGTATCGACCCTTTGCAAATTAATTCACAACTTTGTGCACACTCATCATATCGCGATAAAACTTGCACCATTGGACTCGAAATATTTGTTTGGTCCTGTGAGCGAAGTTTGGTCCGATTCTGAGACCGTTGATCGGGACGCTATTTTGGCCGGCCTACAATCCCACTCAACGGGCGATTTTGTGCACAGCCCACCGGAATCTAAAATTGGACATACCGTTGGGTTCGTCTCATCAAAAAAATTTGTAGACATTTCGTTTGACGACTTTAGAGACCGTAGATATTGGCACGCTTTTTTGTGCAAAGCGGGTCCAACGGCGGACATCGTTTTGACCTAAAATTATGATTTCGCCCCTGTTCCACAATTTAACTTTTGGACAGACATTTCCTAGGCATATCTTATATTCCAAACTCGTTCGTGATGTTTGTTGCAGCATCCGGAGTCATCTGCGGGATTTGGCTTTTGTTGTTTCGTTTATTTGTCTGTTCGAGCTACTGGATTATTCTCTTTTGTACATAACCTCAGGCAAGATACTTTGCTATTATACTGTTTATATTTAGTTTGTATTTTATTATATATCACTGTTCATTTAATTCCAGTTCTTACCGTTCCTGATTTACTGTCTGCTCAGTGATATTAGATATACTTTGTTATTATCCTTTGACTGCATATGGACTTAGAGTTAAAAGACTACCGACTGTAGTATATCGCATATACCTTGACACAGTTGTACCACGAGGATGTGTGAGATGAGTAGCATGTAGAGATTCTTGTGTGTGGGCTGATCCCCCATGCGCATGCGATAGGGCTAACTGCTAATAGAGGCATGTTAGGAGACTTAGCAGTTAGTAGAGGTATATGAGACATGGATGTGACTTTGTTAGGCATTGGGTGGGAAGAACAGTTCCTTAACGTATGGGCCAAGTATGCACTTCCCTATTGCCGGTTATCTCTGCGGGAGATACGGTCCTGGATCCTTATTCTGATTTACTGCTGGCCTTTGACATTCGATGAATGTTATGCTTTGAGGTCCCTGGTATCCTGATGGGGCCATACCTGAGATTACTGCTACTGAGCCAGAGTGCCCATGCGTTGGAGGTTTGTTCTTAATTGCATGAACACTGTAGTACGGTTAGATTACCTTATTGTTGTCTTGTCACTTACTTTCTTTATAGCATATTTTGTATTCAGTATTTATGGCATGTTCTTCATGTATCTTGTTATGTCCCTCTGAGGACCTGGTTATCTCTTCAGGTGTGTGTTTCTGTGATTTTGCAGGTGTTCTAGCCAAGGCCGTGATCTTCTCCATTCTTTCGAAGATGATTGCGCTTGGTTCGTCTCGTTATTTTATCGTTCACTTCTTGTACATTTTATTTGAGATAGTTGGTAGTAGACTTTGTCTCCGCCCAACGATTGTATACATGACAAATTCAAAGTTGCTTTTATATCATTTATTTATCTAGTGGATGAGATTTAGTTATTATGGTTCTACTGTATTTTACAACTTATGTATACATACAAGGTTTTCATATATTAGAGTGTACTTCGTATGTATGCAGCTGGCATGGATACATACCTAGTCCTACGTATTTTGGGACTGGGGTGTTACACATGTCGATCCCGATATTTTAAAACACACTGTTAGAGTATAGGCTGGAGTCACCCGGGAATCATTGATCACATTGACTGGAACCGTCTCGTAATGGATTCATCTTGTATTAGATTCGTCTTGTACTGGACTTATTTTGGAGTTACACTTGTCTATATTACGATCTGGACTTATATCATGCTACTTTAGTTCAGCTAGATATTATTTTTCAGTCTTTATTGCCATATTTCTCTTCTTGTTTAGTACTTTCCCTTCCTTGTACCTTAACTTTTCTCTATTTCATTACCTGTATAAAATTGCCATGTTTTATCAATATAACTGCTTATAACTGCTTTATAGTTCTCTGTCATTTAATTGGGATTTCTTGATGAGTTGTACTCGTTCCTGTCCTGACTGGACATGTTGAAATTTTACAGATGATTGCCCTGAGGACACATGCGCTACATATTATGGACCCGAAGATGGGATGTCTACCTTTGGCCCCGATACTCAGGAGTGATTGGGATTTAGTTTAGTAGACTGGCACATATTTCATGTTGAACTTGTTGTAGAAGATTTGAGACTTGTGTTGTATTTGAGATTTGTTGAGAGTTGTTATTATTTTAGTAGTTGTCTTTCTATTCTTAGTTAATTCTTCTGTGATTATCTTATTGTATGTAGACTGTGATTGAGTTACAATATCTTATACTTGTCCTCCGTTCGGAGTTGATCATGATGAGTATATTATAATTGCGTGAGTTACTGGTTAGATAGTAACCTAGGACATCGCTCTACCGCCGACACTGCGGCGTAGGCTGGGCGTCGTTACGTACTCGTACCCTCACAGTGGGTGCGGGTCGTGACACGTTTTTAGTGGTAGCCTATGCAGGTCGAGAGTCGCATTAGTACGATATCGCGGTAGCACGACGACTTAGTTGTACTGCTGCGAGCCTGCGATAGGATTGAGGGATAGGCTGTAACGGAGCGGTACTCAATCACAGTTAGGAAAAAAATTCTGCTTCAATTCATGCCATCTACATATCTTACTGATTTGTCTTCTTTGAAATAAACTGTCCTCCTTTGATTTTTTCGATTCATGCTCAGTATTGACTTCCTTTTCGATCTATCTTCAGGATGGTGGAGACACGATCACATCGCTCTGGTACAGTAGCCGCTGAGAGGGGTCTGCAACCTCTCGTTCACTGCAGCATCCTGCTGAGGCTGTAGCACCTTCTGTTCCTAATCAGACAGGAGCTACTGTAGCCTATGGGGGAGTGCCTGCACCTGCCTAGAGGCCGACCCCAGTCATTCTGGAGGCATTTCAGCAGCAGCACCCGCAGCTACCTGCAGGAATGGTTGATGCTGCCTACCTGTTTTCATTTGTAGAAAGGATTCTGGCATCTCACCAGCAGCAGCAGCGACAGACTACCGATTTTCGTCATGGGATTGACGAGGCCCACTAGTTGGTTTGTAATACAGTAGAGATGGTAACTGCTCAAGGGGAGCAGCAGCAGCCTTACCAGAAGGAGAAGGATATCCAGGACTTTCAGAAGATGCATCCTAGAGAGTTCTTGGGCACTGAGGGCATCTATTATGCTGATGATTAGATCGAGCATATCGAGGAGATATTCAGGCTGGCAGAGATACCAGCTCGACTTCTGGTCGAGGCGGCGGGCAGTCAGATGCAGGACTTAGCCCGTGCGTGGTACCAGACAGATCCCAGGGTGGGAGTTGAGGGCCAGACTTGGGCCCAGTTCAAGGAGCTGTTTAAGGAGCAGTTATTTTCTGATGTGGCCTTGGGAGGTATCGAGGCACAGTTTGAGGGTCTGGTTCAGGGGTGTCACGCCCCGATTCGTAGAGTCATTTATTGACATAATTTATCTCTTGGAATCGATCGTCCTCACTTGGGCGTGATGTCGTACAAGTCTGGTATTGCAATTGTACAAGGCAAAGATGGTACATGATCGATAATCTTCAAATAGAAATACATCGCAGTGGAAGAAGCAGACAAATTGAAGTTAATGAGGACAATCTTTCTTATTGAACAGAAGCACATCACTTCTTTATGGCAGTGGAGATAAAAGGATAACTTGAAGTCACACAGAGATATATATAGAACTTTATTCTCTTTATTGATAATTGAAGAAGAGTACAAGACTTGTATTAAAGTACAATGCTTACAACACATCTCACTTTACATTGGAAGCCAACTGAACAATTCTACAAAGCTTACATTTGAAACTTGGATACATTTGGATTACAACTCGATATACCGACTTAGCTTACAATCTTACTGGTACAACTGATTACAATGTTCCATACATTATGCCCTTTATAAACAGAAGACATCATCTTGTGCAAGGAGAGCTTCTGTATGCCCAACAGATCTTCGTGTGTAGAATATTCCAAGCACGAGCACCTGCCCACAAAACGTGGGTCAGCACATCATCTATGTTCTGGCGAGCAGAATCCAACCCACTCGCATAAACCAACATTAAAGTGATCATTTAAGCAAGCATTTATGTGAATATATCATTTTAGCATTCTTGGTGTTATCATACAAGGCATCATTGAGGCATCGTTAACATTAACATCTTAAACATATTATGGCAATTCTCACTTCAAGCATCATTTAACATAGATGTTATGTTTGAGCACTATTTATAGCAAGGCATCTTTCTAGCATACTGAATTGAACATGTTAAGCAGGCAAGTTAAACCAACTTATACAATATCACAATTATGAGATTTCTTATCGATAGCCGACTTCTCGTACCTGCATCAAATACAGGTTATCCGATATACTTACTCTGCCTGCACAAAATATTTATTAGCATGCATCCCGACTACATGGTCACTGGTGTTGTTAAACCATATGGACTCTTTTCATTTCATTTCATTTAAAGATAATGCGGTCAGCATAGTAGGTGGCGAGCCTCTATGCCACCCTGCCTTATTCGTGCTCCCATAGCACTCATCATTACTTCCTCCTAGGCCGAATCGGTCCCCAGGGCCCTAGGAACCGTTCGAGGAAATTATTACTCAAACCGTGTATACAAGTTGTCCATGACCATGCGAATGCGTGTCCGACTCGATTGTGAACAAAATTGCATGGTAAAATATATTAAGGAAAGTAAAGGCAACAGTGCATCATTAGTCATATACAATGACTTATTCATTTCATCATTACCATTATTTCATTTGGTGATCTCAACGATCCCAGCTTTATCTTTTCTCATTCATTGCTTCATTGCAACGTATCTCATATCATTCCTTTCTTAAGGGGAACTTAACATTCATTCGTGTTATAGGGACATTTATTCATTCATTCCTTTCTTATAAGGGACAGACAGCATTTCATATTCTTGCAACAGATATACAGAGAGTACATGATTCTATTGTCTCATTCAGTTCATTGGGTCGATGGCATAGCCAGTTCATTTTTTATTCTATCATTCATAAGACATCTCATTATTCAAGTGTTTTGCCGTTTCAGCAGCATTAAACATAAGGAACAATGTTATCAATTCAATCTCAGGCATCGAATCACATTAGCAGTTCAATGTGTTATATATTTCCATAATTCTCAGCATAAGCATCTCTATTATTTAGCAGCTAACACATGAGACATTTAGGGGCAGTTTATAGTATTTCAATACTTCATTTATTAAGCATAAAGGAGTAAGGAGGAGGGAGGACAGTTCCACTCACTTGTAATAAAGGGTCTTCCTGTTCCGATCACACACAATTCTACTATGCGTAGCTCCACCAACGAGCCACATTCCAATACCCATTCCATCTAGCCAGCTAAGTGAGACTGCATCAGTCTCGATTCTCCCGATTTTCAACATAAGTCACGGTCCAATATTCTGATCCCATCCAATAAGCCAACCAAATGCCTCGTGCGGAGCGGGGCATTACATAATATACCACTTAGAAAAAGTTTCGTCCTCGAAACTTAAGGAAACAACTCTTCTACTAGATTCACTTAGTCACAACGAGTTATTCATTCAGCTTCAATTCAATATTCATTTCTGCACACTCGGTCATCTTAAAATAGCTATCCAATTGTACCATTTAAATACATCAACGATTCTATCTGTCTATCTTTTTTTCAATTACTTGTAACTTCTCATTGATTCGCCAATATTTTTCTTGCATTTCTATCTCGGTCGCAACATATCACTTCATTTGGATCCATACACATATTTTAGGCGTCCCCAAAACATATGTATTTCAGCCAAAGTCCGCGCTAGTGCGATAAATTCTTCCCATAATGTTATCTCAGTCGCAACCAATCACTTCGGCTGGATCTATACACATATTTTAGGCGTCCCCAAAACATATGTACTTCAGCCAACTTCCATGTTAGTGCGATTCGATAGCCACAATATAACACTCTTTTCTAAATCCAACTTAGCATCCTTTCAATTGACTTATTGCTTTATTCACCTTGCCACAATCACTATCTTCCAGGCTACAATACTTAATATCAGGGACAACTTGGTTAAGCTCTATACCCAAGCATAACATTTCTAACATTCGATCAAGGGTCTAACTTAGAGCCAATCATATCAAGAGTTCACAACATGCAATCACATTCCTTCCCAATTCTAATAATATTTCTTACCGAGGCAATTCATCTTTTCTATAAGAGACAATCCGACGTCACCCACTATCGATTAACCGGGTCAGGGTATAATTCTACACAACAGTCAAGGTTAACTTAGCTACCCGACTATAGGTACACTCAAGTCTTACCTTACGATTGTAATTCCCACTTATGGCCGACATATAATCATCAAGGGTCAAACATCTCTTAGGGCACAAGTTGACGCATACATTCTCTTAGGTCAATACTCATTATCACTGTCTCTCATTCAATGCCACAAGGTCATCCTACGGTCACCTATTATTCAGTCAATCTCTAAGGTTAGCTATACTGACAGCTAAACTTAATCGTTCAGGTGACTTCCCTAGAGTGGACGGCTACTAGGGTTATACTAGTTTCTTATTCATAAGGCCAATAAGCAACCAACAGTTCTAAGGAACTCTACCCAAACCTATGGGTTTTAACTCAGTCTGAATAGCTAATCGCCATTGTTGGTTATGCCAACAATTGGTCATACAGCCCACGGTTTCTAGGGTCAAGTCTATCTATCTAGTGTCTTCCTCAAGGAAATAATTCCTACAGAGGCTCACTCTAGACTTACCCAACGATCGACTAAGATCGATCTATCAACATTACGGTCAAATTCCAACCCGACATATGATTCTCATCGTTCTAATAATCCATCAAGTAAATTCCCAATGATTGAATTTCTATTTCAAATCCTTTGTACTCACACGCACCCATAAGCCAAGGCTAACTATTCAAGGGTCATCGATTCAGATAGTCTTAACATAACTATGGAATCATACTATTCGGTCCGTATGACAGAGTCAAACCACTAAGTCATAAGCCAACAATCTATATCCCAACCAACAATTACCTATACCGATATTATCCAACACATTTGCAATTTCTCATTCCCATTCGTTTCTCAATCATCAAACTATCTTACGGGCATTCTTAAATCTCATGCAGCAATGGTCAAGTAGTTCATCCCATTCAATCCGACAATTTATGTATCACTTAACCATTCTCTATGCAACACAAATATTCAGGCTTGCTACTTATTACTTTTCTAATCCCATTAGATTCTTCAGCATGCATGCACATAGGCAACGACTATCCTTTGGTGATCTAGATGGGTTAACATCTATTACACCTTAGGGTCATAGCACAGATCTCTAATATTCCTTTGATTCACCGACAATATTTTTAAAACTTTCAGTTACGTAACCAACTTTGTATTAGCGACATTTGATTTACATCCAACCAATCGAAGTCAGCATTCAGATGTTCTAAGCCACAACATTCTCTAGCCAAATCCATTTACCCATAACATACTAGCTGTCTTACTAGTCTGAGTCATCACTCGACTAAATAATTTCTAACCAAGCCACCGATTATAATTTTTGAAAATCTCGCTACCCCACATAGCATTACCGTCAGGGGACACTCGAGTCATCTAGCAACAATACATGACTCCCAGCTAAGTCTAATTGTTATTCTATGGAAAGGGTCAACATACATCTCGTTCTGAGGTGGTAGAGGCAATATACCACTCAGAAACGAAGCCAACCTTAAACAATACCAACTCAATCTATTTCGGACATTCGTGATCTGTAATAATCACAATACTTAGCCAATATCTCGGGGTCTCAATATCACAAGCCAACATTCTTAGGGTCTCGAAAGTACTAGCAAGCACATATGAGTCAACTCACTAGTTCTGCTGAACTCATCCATCAATTATTCATTCCAAAATCTTTCCGCACATCACATGCAATTCTCAACTTGTTACAGCATACATAGCCACTTTTCTATATTCCCACATTTCCAACAGCATTCATAATATAGCATACTATGACATCGAGTCATTGTTGGATTATTTGTGTACAAACCAACAAAAATCATTCATTCAGGGGCATCACAATGTATATAGACTTATTGTATGGAACATCCAGTGAGCAGCCAAGAGGGTAAACGAATTTTCAGACACAAGCAACATAGGATGATTGCAGAACGACGACAGCAAAATCACAGAAGCAATCTTTGATTAAATCTCGGAAGCAACGTTGAGTGATCGCGGAAGCAACTTTGGTTAATCGTCGATGCAACTTTGATTTGAAATGAATTAAAGAAGAGACCAAGGATGTAAAGCCGTGCTCTGATACCAATTTGTTATGCCCCGGTTCGTAGAGTCATTTATTGACATAATTTATCTCTTGGAATCGATCGTCCTCGCTTGGGCGTGATGCCGTACAAGTCTGGTATTACACTTGTACAAGGCAAAGATGGTACATGATCGATAATCTTCAAATAAAAATACATCACAGTGGAAGAAGCAGACAAATTGAAGTTAATGAGGATAATCTTTCTTATTGAACAGAAGCACATCACTTCTTTATGGCAGCGGAGATAAAAGGATAACTTGAAGTCACACAGAAATATATATAGAACTTTATTCTCTTTATTGATAATTGAAGAAGAGTACAAGACTTGTATTGAAGTACAATGCTTACAACACATCTCACTTTACATTGGAAGCCAACTGAACAATGCTACAAAGCTTACATTTGAAACTTGGATACATTTGGATTACAACTCGATATACCGACTTGGCTTACAATCTCACTGGTACAACGGATTACAATGTTCCATACATTATGCCCTTTATAGACAGAAGACATCATCTTGTGCAAGGAGAGCTTCTGTATGCCCAACAAATCTTCGTGTGTAGAATATTCCAAGCACGAGCACCTTCCCACAAAATGTGGTTCAGCACATCATCTATGTACTGGCGAGCAGAATCCAACAAATTTGCATAAACCAACATTAAAGTGATCATTTAAGCAAGCATTTATGTGAACATATCATTTTAGCATTCTTGGTGTTATCATACAAGGCATCATTGAGGCATCGTTAACATTAACATCTTAAACATATTATGGTAATTCTCACTTCAAGCATCATTTAACATAGATGTTATGTTTGAGCACTATTTATAGCAAGGCATCTTTCTATCATACTGAATTGAACATGTTAAGCAGGCAAGTTAAACCAACTTATACAATATCACAATTATGTGATTTCTTACCGATAGCCGACTTCTCATACCTGCATCAAATACAGGTCATCCGATATACTTACTCTGCCTGCACAAAACATTTATTAGCATGCATCCCGACTACATGGTCACTGGTGTTGTTAAACCATATGGACTCTTTTCATTTCATTTCATTTAAAGATAATACGATCAGCATAGTAGGTGGCGAGCCTCAATGCCACCCCGCCTTATCCGTGCTCCCATAGCACTCATTATTATTTCCTCCTAGGCCGAATCGGTCCCCAGGGCCCTAGGAACCGTTCGAGGAAATTATTACTCAAACTTTGTATACAAGTTGTCCATGACCATGCGAATGCGTGTCCGACTCGATTGTGAACAAAATTGCATGGTAAAATATATTAAGGAAAGTAAAGGCAACAGTGCATCATTAGTCATATACAATGACTTATTCATTTCATCATTACCATCATTTTATTTGGTGATCTCAACGATCCCAGCTTTATCTTTTCTCATTTATTGCTTTATTGCAACGTATCTCATATCATTCCTTTCTTAAGGGGAACTTAACATTCATTCGTGTTATAGGGACATTTATTCATTCATTCCTTTCTTATAAGGGACAGGCAGCATTTCATATTCTTGCAACAGATATACAGAGAGTACATGATTCTAGTATCTCATTCAGTTCATTGGGTCGATAACATAGCCAGTTTATTTCTTATTCTATCAATTACAAGACATCTCATTATTCAAGTGTTTTGCCATTTCAGCAGCATTAAACATAAGGAACAATGTTATCAATTCAATCTCAGGCATCGAATCACATTAGCAGTTCAATGTGTTGTACATTTCCATAATTCTCAGCATAAGCATCTCTATTATTTAGCAGCTAACACATGGGACATTTAGGAGCAGTTTATAGCATTTTAATACTTCATTTATTAAGCATGAAGGAGTAAGGAGGAGGGAGGATAGTTCCACTCACTTGTAATAAAGGGTCTTCATGTTCCGATCATACACAATTCTACTATGCGTAGCTTTACCAACGAGCCACATTCCAATACCCATTCCATCTAGCCAGCTAAGTGAGACTGCATCAGTCTCGATTCTCCCGATTCCCAACATAAGTCATGGTCCAATATTCTGATCCCGTCCAATAAGCCAACCAAATGCCTCGTGCGGAGCGGGGTATTACAAGGGGAACCAGACGGTAGCTGAGTATGCTGGGGATTTTTGTAGATTGGCCCGGTTCATAGATGACTTAACTGAGAAGATGAAGACTAGAAAGTTCTGCCGAGGCTTGATCAGGGAGGCTCGGTCACTGAATAAGAGCGACTGGAACGCTACCTACGTGAAGATATTTTCTGGGGCTATGGCAGCGGAGGACGACCTGGGGTTGAAGTTGAAGAGGGGTCGGGACTTCCAGGGTGGTAGCAGCAGCGGAGGTCAGGCCAAGAGGCCTCATGTGCAGATTCAGCAGGCACATGCACCAGTGAGAGTGCAGCAGGCACAACATCAGCATAGAGGACAGGATCGTAGGGTGCCGACTTGTGCCTACTGTAGGAAGGCAGGGCATATTTGGGAGTCTTGTAGGAGGAGGCTGAAGGTTTGTCTATTCTGTGGGTCGGGTGCTCACAAGATGATAGATTGTCCCGCTGTACCTCCTTATGAGGGAGCTAGGCCACCTGTAGCTCAGCACCAGAGCGGTGGATCTTTTGTGATGGCGGTCGAGGAGACCGACGCTGCAGGTGATGGGTTAGCAGGTTTGACATTCTCATTCTTTCTTCCCACTTTCCTGTGTGATTCCATTAGTACCTACCAGGATATTGCTTGTGATTAATAGATAGTGTAGCTACCCTGTTCGAGACTATGGAATCACAACCAGTAAGAATATGTTTGCATGATTATCGCTTGACCTTGATTGTTTCGGTTTGACCTAGAAAGGGTGCGATTATTTTAATTTCGAGGACAAAATTTCTCTAAGGAGGGTAGGATTGTAACACCCAATTTTTCAGATGAGGGTAATTTTGAAATTTTGTAATTATAATTATTATTATTGATATTTATTTCATATTATGATTTTTGGTAAATTTTTTAATCATTTTTAAACTATTTAAAAGCTGTTTTAAGTTAGACTTGTGATTTTGATGTGCTGTCAGTAAAATCCAAGTGACTGCATGACCTAGAGCCTAACCATGTCATTAGGATATTTAATTATTATTTTTAGCCTAGGGGTAATTTGGTCATTTTTGACTTATTTGAATTATTTGATTATTTATTGAATTGGTGAATTATAGTTTGACTTTGACTTGTTGAGACCTAGTGGACTAGCCTAGAACCTAACCCTAGCCATGGTAACCCTAGTCTAACTTGAGTTAACCCATTTTAGTCATTAGAGATTAGTTTTAGAATGAGGGGATTTGGTTTATTGAATTTAAGTCATGGCTTGTGGTTCATGAAATGACTTATGGCTTAATGATTTGATTGATCATGACTTAAGCCCATGGGCCATTTTAGTAAACCCTAACCCTAATTATTGAACCTATGACCATCCATAGGAGAGCCCTCCCTATTTAATGTCTTGTTGAGTAGTTCTTGCCTCTTTTAGAGCTTGACCTAGAAATTGAAGAAAATATATTTTTTTCCTTCCAAAAATCCCCATAAATTTATTTTAATTCCTTTTTAATCATAGTCTTTTGTATTAGGACCTAATTACAGTGTATTTATTATTTCTAGAGGTAAACTTCAGTTTTGGGTTCATTTGGAGCATTTGGCCATCAAGGAGAACACCCTCCATTTGAAGCTCTTTCTAGCTTTTGCACTTATAGGTAAAACTCCTCAAATTGATCTAAATTTCTGTTTTCCTTGCATTTATGCGCTAGAACTAGGAGTCCCCTAGCTGTTCCTGGAGTTTGAGCTAATTTCTTGTCCGTTTGGTGTCTGTATCGGGTACGTGTCAATGTGTAAGTGTAGGTGTTTGATGAAATGTCATTTAGGAAATTATTTTTGATTTTTGTAAATGTAATTACATAAATTTGTAGATCCAAGTATGTACATTAATTTTAGTGAATGATGTTAGGTATTTTGGTGTCATTTCGTGTCATTTTTGGTGTTGGACACGCGTGCACCACACGAGTGCACTGTCCTACATCACGGGCAGGATATCTCGCTGTGTCGGACACGTGGACACGCCAAATTTTGGTAGGATGTCAGGGCACTGACTGACAACATCCTCACAAAATTTTGGGCCATTTGGTGCGGTGTACGAGGAGTTCTCCTCCTCGTACTGACCGTACTGGCCGCGCGCGCGCTGTGCACGCATAGAATTTAACCATTGACACACATGTTTAACCGATACGACACGCATCTTGGACACGGTGCAGGGCCTTGGACACGTAGCCCTATATGGGGCGAATACGTGGACGTGACCACGGCATGTGTCGTGCAATGTCTCGTGTCCTAGAGTGACACACACGCGTGCACGACCCTGTGTGCCTATGCACGTGTCTGTGGCGAACGTGAGCTAAGACACGTTGTGTCCTATTTTCCCAGGACACGAGATGACTCATGGGACACGGGTACAGGTGGGGAATGGTTTACCAACCATTTATTGGTTATTTTAGCATGACTTTGGTGTTCAAATTTCAAATTCATGTTTCACTGATACCATTTGTCTTTTTTTTGAAATTCCTGAATTGATTTCCGTTTAACCTGATTTAAATGGTGTTTTAATTCATCATATTTGATTCCTACATATGTAATAGACACTACTAGTTGGGTTTTACATGTTAGATTTGGGTTTTTGCTCTTTGAATGGGATTTGATATGGGAATGGGTTGAAGGAATGACTGATACCAGTTTTTCTGTGAATTCCTCACTGAATTTTGATTCAATTTGTTATGATAAATTCATCACATGTTTACACTGAATATGTATTGGGATGTGGGGGTTTTTGTTTATGTAGGGATATAGGATTTGGTCGGTATGGGCGTTGGGACTTTGAGTTAATTGTTTGAACTGTCGAATTAACATTAAATTCCCTGAGAACCATTACTAAGGAATTCTTGTCACGACCCGCACCCCTTTTTTTTTTTTTTTTTTTTTTGAAACGGATACGAGACGTGTCCAAGCCAGCCTACGCCACAGTGTCGGCAGTAGAACGCTGTCACGGCCATGAAGATCAAAATCACAAATATACTCATTCACAAGATTAATTTAATTTACAATGATCACAAGTTTTACATTTGTAGAAAAATATAAACTTGTACAAATAAATGAATGACTACAACTTAACTATCTAGCTAGTCTCTAAGCCTTTGTCTGCAAGTATTCCCGTCACTCCCCAAGCTAAGTGAATCCACGGCTAACCTGAAAATGTTGGTTTCCAGTCAGGAATGGAACGAGCACAATCCACTGAATGCAATTTCAAATAAAGAAAATGACTATAAACAAAGGTTAGACATCAATCATGGGTTTTGAAAATAACAGTAAAGCCGTAAGAAAAATCAATAGTAATAAATAGACCAATATACTTTTCCACCGTTAGAAGTACCTTTGATATGTGATCGGTCTCGGGACAATTATGCGACACGGTCTACACGGTCTAAAGTTACACGGTCTACAGTTACACGGTCTACAGTTACACAGTCTACAATTACACGGTCTACAGTTACACGGTCTACAGAAAATATAGCAATAAAGAAACACTGTCTACAGAATAATAATCACTAACTACAAAGTTTAAATGCAATAATAAACACGGTCTACTTTGCAATAAATAAATTACTGTCTACAAGAAGTAAGTAAAACACTGTCTACACGGTCTACAAGAAATAAATAAAACACTGTCTACACGGTCTACAAGAAATAAATGCAACACGGTCTACACGGTCTACACGGTCTAAGGTCAGATCACACATCCTTGGTACTTCTCATTCCCGACTCCACAATTTATAACAGAAAATAACCACATAACCAATGACTAATCGATGAAATATAGTAAAGATCAATATCGAAATACAAACAATAAACTGTACTCGCCTGTGGTCCTGTGCTGGTGAAACCGATGATCCAAATCACTCAATATACCACAATAGTCAAAACCCGTACAACAGTCTCCGGAAGCTGAAATAGACAATACCAATGATCTCAGAATAGTCAAATTAGCTAGGATTGCCTGTCCTTACGTCCAATTCTGGACACAGGGGCAAAAACGGTAATTTCGGGCCAAAACGGTGTTCGCCGTTGGACCCGCTTTGCACCAAAAAACGTGCCCGAGTCAACGGTCTCTAAAGTCGTCAAACTATATGTCTACGGATCCAGTTTTTCGATACGAACCCAACCGTATGTCCAAAGTTGAATTCCGGCGTGCCGTGCACAAAATCGCCCGTTGAGTGGGACCGTGGGGCCCGCAAAACGACGTTTTTATCAACGGTCTCAGAATCGGACCAAACTTGGCATACAGGACCAGAAAAATGATACGGTTCTGTTGGCGCAAGTTTCGTCTCGATCTGACGAGCGTGCACAAAGTAATTGAGAAATTTGCAACGTGCACGATACGGGAAATTTCGACGGATACGCATCAAATTCGTCGCGCACACTCGACCAATTTGAATTCCGTCAAAGCCCACACGACCACAAAGCCGTTACGCAGCTTTCGATCCTTTCGGTACGCGACCAGGTCGTCCGGATTGGCCTGACGCACGTCGTGTGGAGCGTTTTCATGATTTTGAAAACAGATTTTTGACGAAGTTTACATGTGTTTATTTCTCTGTACAAAACAAATTTCTACAAACTTCCTACTAGAATTTTCTAGCCCTACATGTTGTGATTAACTTCTGTTCAGAAAGTTTGGTGATTCGAATAATAGGTTGGCAGGAAATTCAACGCCAAGTTGGGTGTTTGGACTGCGTTAATGCTCTGTTTTCGAGCAGGTTTTTCCTCGACTTTGAGTCGATTTTCTGGGTTATTGAGATCGTTCGAAATTAAACTAATTGAAGACACTTCAAGACCTGTAGATTGTGTTCGTACCTGAAGTACAAGATCGCTAAACGATCGAGCGCGCGCCGAGAACACGCGCTGTGAAAACGGCCTCGCGAAAACTGCAACTGTTGTTGCTCCCTGTGTTTGCCGCGCGCGCGTGTTGGTTCGGCGGCCCCGGCCGGCCGGCGGCGACCCTCGGCGGCGCGCGCGCGCTCGCAGGGGCGCGCCCAGGTGGCTGGGGGTCGGCGGCGTAGGTACGGGTTAGGGTTTCGAGCAATTTATGCGAGGGATTTCCTCTCGTTACTTCTACTTATAGTCGGGTGTTCAACGTCGGGGTCCTGCTGGTTACTGCTCGGTTTGGAGGGGCCTTACTGTGGGCTCTGCATTTGGCCGGCTGTTGCAAAAGTGAGCTTGGCCTGGGCCCAAGTTGATTTTATTCTCTCTTTTTTTTTCTAAGTGTATGTATAAAGAGAGAGAAGCAGTAAAATCCCGGAACATGGCCTCTGCTACCAACACCACATCTATCACCATATGGAGAAGTTATATGATATTAAGTTGCAAGAGAACTTATGATATTAAGTTGCAAGAGGGCTCAGATGAGTCCTAAGCGTGGGGGAAGGATTAGGCTGCTCGGGCTGGCTGGAAAGCTGAGTTTAACTAGTGTATAAATATATATACACACACATAATAACATACAACCTATGTGTATTTATATATATATACCATAAACTCCTATTTATATTTATATATATATACTCACGAAAATATATAATAATAACGATACAATAAGAAAATATAATAATAATACCAATAATAATAATAATAAGAATAATAATAAGGATACTATAATAAATACAATAATAATAATAATAATAATAATAATAATAATAATAATAATAATAATAATAATAATAATAAGCTGAATAATACTAAATAACCCAATGGTGGTGTTGGGTGGACATAACCTACGCTCTCCTCCTTGGGCTCCGAAAAATCATACAAATATTGTCAACACTTATTTAATAATACTAATACCAATATTGTACAATATTTAATAATTAGAAATGCAATATCAAATTCTAAAATTCTAAAGATCACCATTTAATTAAAATAAATAATAATAAAATATTCTAATTTTCTGGGAAGGGCAGCTACAAATCTACCCACCTTAAAAATAATTTCGTCCTCGAAATTCTAACTCATAACCATTCCTTAAATTCAAAAAGAATTCTACCCTTACCCTAATCTCCTCAAAATTTGGTTTGTATTCTTCTTCTAGCCGTATAGCCTCCAGGACTTCTACCCACCTTCGGTCATACTAATCCTCAAACTAAAATCTCAAAATCTTCCAACTGGTTGCTGACCACCCTACCAACAGATATCTAGGCATCTGGTTTCTAAAATCCTCTCGTATCTATCAAGCAACCCAAAAACTTAACAAGCAAATTTATACAAGTAGCTAAGGGTATTGGCAAACTCTAGTAAGCGCGACTATTCGTCGCTCTGAAATGGGAAGGTCATGGAAGTAAAAATATTCAAGAATAAATATGAAATTTCAAGAGCGGTAGAAAGTATCCAAGGATACCGATAGAAAGAGTGTTTATGAACCTATAGTCTTATTCATTAGATTGGGCTACTCTAGTCTAGTCACTTGCTAAGTCAACGAACCCTTTGTTTCTCAGAGGGTCTTGCAATCCATGCAATATGAAAATTCCATTCTCGAAATCCTAAACAGGTTCCACAATAGAACAAAATTTGAGAAATCAAGATTGTGATCTTTTCCGTGATTTTTTAAACACTCGAGCAAGGAACATAAATGCAATACAAGATCGCATCTCGACTTCCAGGCAAATGGGATAAAGGTTACGAATGGATTCACATTCTAAGGGGTGGAGATTACATAATAGGTACAAAGGCCGATTTCAAACACTTCGGTTCTATAGACCAACTATGGGGATGGGTCTGGATGGGTTTTACTGGCATTATTGGTTTTCCTATTTGGATACCAATTGTTGGTTGGATGAACCTTGGATTTCCATCTATACGAACAGGACAATATCCTAATAATAAAACTGTTTCCACTAGTTAGGGTAAATTAGAATAGGTTCCTATCCAAGGGTTGAGCTAGTTGCCAGTCCAGTTGGTTAGCTAGGTCCCTCAAGCCCAAAATGTGCCTTCAGTGACTTTTATATTTAAGTAGCACATGAGGCCTCAATCAAGTGGCACACTAGTGGCATGTGCGTAGTGGGCTTCGAGTAGATCACCACCATATATTGGGTCGAAAGAATTGGGTCAATGTTGAGGCTCTAATGGAGGTTGGAAAGTATACCTGTACTGTGGTAAGGTTATAGCTAGTCCTTTTTGACCTGAAAGTCGTACCATAAAAATAGAGTACAAGGGGACGTGTTTGAGTGGGACATGATATACTTAGATGAAGGTGGACTCGTCTAGATCTTACATATGAAATTTGTTGGAAGGTAACAACCGGTCTCGTGCTCCGAATATTAATGACACGGCCGGGGACACAAAATGATCTAAATGAAAAGTGGGAGTCCAAGGGCACTAATCATCACCCAAGTGGAAAATCATTCTAGTCAATCGGTAATCTTCGTATACTCCCAAAAATTTTAGGAGGCTTACAGTCTACCCACCTTGGAAACTAGGATATGGTTTTAGGAATGATGTGGTCAGAAAAATTCCAAAGTCCAGATATTGTACCTCGGCTCTTGTTAATAAAGGATGAGGCACGGCGTAACGGAATACGGTAGATCTAAGTCAAGTCAAGGATCGTCCCTCAATAAATGGAAAACGAGTGTGTGCAATAACACATGGTCGATAACATAGAGGAACATATCCCTCCATAGTGTACAAGAGTTATCGACGGGGTAACCAGCTCCAAGGCATGTCCTATGAAGAGATTTCTAACAACTGAGTCGTGAATCTCTAGTTGTGTCAAACCTGTCAGACTATTGTCATAAGGGTTCTAGTGGTATGGGCTGTAGTGATCATGCGTTGTTGTTGACAACTGGTATATCACAGTTTGACAGGGTATTTAATCTATGGTATTAGCTAAACAAGAGACTGTGGTGTTCCAACACTAGTTAGGTCTTAATATCAAACATTTACATAACTAGAGTAATATTTGTTAGAAGCCAATCTCGGGAGGAGTGTCACGGTAAATGATTACCCTATTGTCTACTCATCTCATGTCTAACTGTGGACTTCGGTCGAGGAAGGGTTGGTTCAAGGCTTAAGGGTTGCTAGTTAAAAAAAACTTCAAGCAATAAATTAGAGACTCACAACAAATTGTTTTCTTGAGATTAGTCAGTCTCCTAGGTCAGCATTTTGACCAAGGGCAAAGCCCTACTCATTCTCAAGTTCAGATGGCTTGGGGGTCGAGAGAAGAACGAATAACTCAAAGCAAGGTTCTAGTCACATGACTAGCCGATGGTAGCTATACTTGCGTATACCACTATCATAGCCATGGGGATACCCTGTGTCTCATTACCAATTATGCGCTTTCGTCTTTCCAAATCAGTGAAAGAAAAAAAAACAATAAAGAGTTCAAAGGAGATGTTGAATACAATTACGTGATTCAAAGGCGAATGTATAATTCAAGAGGAATTGTCAAAGCAGTCGTGGATGAGGTCCTAGGGACATCTATATCTCAATCTACGTAGGATAATTAAATAAAGTGTGAACCAAATGCGTCATGGTTGATCAGACCATAATACACTGATTCTGATTAGACAATATGTTAGCAGGCGTCCCAACTAAACACATGTCTTGAATCAAGCTCGAGAACAGAGTGAGCTTGCAAAACTAGGCTGTAATTGCGGCGTTGGTCAAGATAGTCAAAATATAAGTACGCAAGATTTTTGAAAAGAGGCACTAATAGTTCGAGTTCTGTGAGAATCAAAACCCTACCTGGTGTTCTTACTTATACAGTCATCCTACTGTCTTCTTATTCATAAGACTTTGGTCAACTAATGGTTTATGGACTTCCGACGTCTATATTCCAGGTAACCTATTAGTGTCAGTCAATTACTCCGTCAATAGATCACAAGGACCACGGAATACTGGGTTGGAAGACATGCTATCCATCCTGCAGAACTTCCACTAGTATTGGCTTTGGGTCTTACGGAACATATATGGCATTGTCCTATCCTCCATAGTATCTTAAACTTGTAATCATGTCTGAAGTCATTTCACCGAGAGTTATGCCTCGCCCGTATACTCGGACTGTGGTAAACTCTTGGATTCGTGATTTCAGGGTGACATGATATCCGATACTCAACCTTATATGGACACATGGATGACTACGGTCAAAGAGGATCACTAGCTATAGTTTAGCAATATTCTATAACCTATATTCTCTTAAACTATTCCAACTCTAAGGATCGTGCTTTGCCAGTGCGCTGCTGGCGGCAGTGAACACATAGTGTCCCTAATTTAAATAAATGGCGACAGTGCGCTGCTGTCCTGCCATTATGAGTTAACTGACATTCCTTTAACTACATCTGAAAAATAAATCCATGAGCTCCTAGAGATTCAAACAAGTTGCCTATGGAATAAAGTGTAAGCATTTGTCCCATCGGTCACCACCCTTAAAATAGAGATTGAACGGAGAGGAAATAACTGAAGACAAAAGAAATACGAACACTCTAGTATCTACCTCATGTGTGTTCAAATTATGGAGGAAAACTTGAATCGAAATTGACTCGAGGTTCACATATGGATAACGTAATCAACATTATATAAAATAATAATTCTTAGGGCAAACTAGGAACTAATTAGGCGATTTGGACTAAGATATGAGGGTGATTTCTCAAAGGCAAAAAGAAGGAATTAAACAATTTACCAGGGTTAGACCATTAACTCTATGTAGCCCTGTCTCACCAAGAGAATACTCTATCCACCTTGGGTCATATCGTCCTATCAAGTGGTAATAGTGTACCTATGAAAATCTGACAACTATCAAAATTAATAACTCCCCATCTAAATTGCATGGCCTAGACTACCCCATCGGTAAATTTGTATAAGGGACTCCTAGTCCTAGTCATTCTCTTAAATTAAATTAATCCTTAAATGTGAATGAGCATTTCGAAGTCACAGGCTCGCAATAGTACGACTAACTTAAGTACTATCACGAGTTCGCATTATTTGCGAAGACTGACCTGCATGGGCCACCACAAAAACTTGTCACGACCCGCACCCGTTTTTTTTTTTTTTTTTTTTTTGAAACGGATACGAGACGTGTCCAAGCCAGCCTACGCCGCAGTGTCGGCAGTAGAACGCTGTCACGGCCATGAAGATCAAAATCACAAATATACTCATTCACAAGATTAATTTAATTTACAATGATCACAAGTTTTACATTTGTAGAAAAATATAAACTTGTACAAATAAATGAATGACTACAACTTAACTATCTAGCTAGTCTCTAAGCCTTTGTCTGCAAGTATTCCCGTCACTCCCCAAGCTAAGTGAATCCACGGCTAACCTGAAAATGTTGGTTTCCAATCAGGAATGGAACGAGCACAATCCACTGAATGCAATTTCAAATAAAGAAAATGACTATAAACAAAGGTTAGACATCAATCATGGGTTTTGAAAATAACAGTAAAGCCGTAAGAAAAATCAATAGTAATAAATAGACCAATATACTTTTCCACCGTTAGAAGTACCTTTGATATGTGATCGGTCTCGGGACAATTATGCGACACGGTCTACACGGTCTAAAGTTACACGGTCTACAGTTACACGGTCTACAGTTACACGGTCTACAATTACACGGTCTACAGTTACACGGTCTACAGAAAATATAGCAATAAAGAAACACTGTCTACAGAATAATAATCACTAACTACAAAGTTTAAATGCAATAATAAACACGGTCTACTTTGCAATAAATAAATCACTGTCTACAAGAAGTAAGTAAAACACTGTCTACACGGTCTACAAGAAATAAATAAAACACTGTCTACACGGTCTACAAGAAATAAATGCAACACGGTCTACACGGTCTACACGGTCTAAGGTCAGATCACACATCCTTGGTACTTCTCATTCCCGACTCCACAATTTATAACAGAAAATAACCACATAACCAATGACTAATCGATGAAATATAGTAAAGATCAATATCGAAATACAAACAATAAACTGTACTCGCCTGTGGTCCTGTGCTGGTGAAACCGATGATCCAAATCACTCAATATACCACAATAGTCAAAACCCGTACAACAGTCTCCGGAAGCTGAAATAGACAATACCAATGATCTCAGAATAGTCAAATTAGCTAGGATTGCCTGTCCTTACGTCCAATTCTGGACACAGGGGCAAAAACGGTAATTTCGGGCCAAAACGGTGTTCGCCGTTGGACCCGCTTTGCACCAAAAAACGTGCCCGAGTCAACGGTCTCTAAAGTCGTCAAACTATATGTCTACGGATCCAGTTTTTCGATACGAACCCAACCGTATGTCCAAAGTTGGATTCCGGCGTGCCGTGCACAAAATCGCCCGTTGAGTGGGACCGTGGGGCCCGCAAAACGACGTTTTTATCAACGGTCTCAGAATCGGACCAAACTTGGCATACAGGACCAGAAAAACGATACGGTTCTGTTGGCGCAAGTTTCGTCTCGATCTGACGAGCGTGCACAAAGTAATTGAGAAATTTGCAACGTGCACGATACGGGGAATTTCGACGGATACGCATCAAATTCGTCGCGCACTCGACCAATTTGAATTCCGTCAAAGCCCACACGACCACAAAGCCGTTACGCAGCTTTCGATCCTTTCGGTACGCGACCACGTCGTCCGGATTGGCGTGACGCACGTCGTGTGGAGCGTTTTCATGATTTTGAGAACAGATTTTTGACGAAGTTTACATGTGTTTATTTCTCTGTACAAAACAAATTTCTACAAACTTCCTACTAGAATTTTCTAGCCCTACATGTTGTGATTAACTTCTGTTCAGAAAGTTTGGTGATTCGAATAATAGGTTGGCAGGAAATTCAACGCCAAGTTGGGTGTTTGGACTGCGTTAATGCTCTGTTTTCGAGCAGGTTTTTCCTCGACTTTGAGTCGATTTTCTGGGTTATTGAGATCGTTCGAAATTAAACTAATTGAAGACACTTCAAGACCTGTAGATTGTGTTCGTACCTGAAGTACAAGATCGCTAAACGATCGAGCGCGCGCCGAGAACACGCGCTGTGAAAACGGCCTCGCGAAAACTGCAACTGTTGTTGCTCCCTGTGTTTGCCGCGCGCGCGTGTTGGTTCGGCGGCCCCGGCCGGCCGGCGGCGACCCTCGGCGGCGCGCGCGCGCTCGCAGGGGCGCGCCCAGGTGGCTGGGGGTCGGCGGCGTAGGTACGGGTTAGGGTTTCGAGCAATTTATGCGAGGGATTTCCTCTCGTTACTTCTACTTATAGTCGGGTGTTCAACGTCGGGGTCCTGCTGGTTACTGCTCGGTTTGGAGGGGCCTTACTGTGGGCTCTGCATTTGGCCGGCTGTTGCAAAAGTGAGCTTGGCCTGGGCCCAAGTTGATTTTATTCTCTCTTTTTTTTTCTAAGTGTATGTATAAAGAGAGAGAAGCAGTAAAATCCCGGAACATGGCCTCTGCTACCAACACCACATCTATCACCATATGGAGAAGTTATATGATATTAAGTTGCAAGAGAACTTATGATATTAAGTTGCAAGAGGGCTCAGATGAGTCCTAAGCGTGGGGGAAGGATTAGGCTGCTCGGGCTGGCTGGAAAGCTGAGTTTAACTAGTGTATAAATATATATACACACACATAATAACATACAACCTATGTGTATTTATATATATATACCATAAACTCCTATTTATATTTATATATATATACTCACGAAAATATATAATAATAACGATACAATAAGAAAATATAATAATAATACCAATAATAATAATAATAAGAATAATAATAAGGATACTATAATAATAATAATAATAATAATAATAATAATAATAATAATAATAATAATAATAATAATAAGCTGAATAATACTAAATAACCCAATGGTGGTGTTGGGTGGACATAACCTACGCTCTCCTCCTTGGGCTCCGAAAAATCATACAAATATTGTCAACACTTATTTAATAATACTAATACCAATATTGTACAATATTTAATAATTAGAAATGCAATATCAAATTCTAAAATTCTAAAGATCACCATTTAATTAAAATAAATAATAATAAAATATTCTAATTTTCTGGGAAGGGCAGCTACAATTCTAATATTGAATTCCTGAGTTATACACATGTATCACACACATAATCCCTCTTGTATTCATAGCATACTCATAAGCCCTGCCATTAGACATTGTCCTAACCATAGTGCTATGTGCATTTGAATGATTCCTGAAGAATTGGTAAACTAATTGGTACACTCACTGATTTCCTAAAACCTGAGTTCTACTCACACTCAACTGAGAATCTATGAGGTTCCCTACATTACACACATTTACTATTTTTTCTGAAATCCTGAGAACATAGCCCTGTGCACCCTCATTTGACACTGTTTTCTAGAATTACACATACACACACTATTAGACACTACACACACATGTGTATATTACCACACAACACACCCTACCTACTATTCACTGTCATGGACTGTCATTGCTAAAAACTAAAATCCCTGAGACTTAATCTCAGTTTTCCTGAGAAATTTAGGAATGTTCATGTATATTTTTCAGTCCTCATATCACTCACAAAACACACATTCTTTTCCCTGTCACATGCCCATTCACCCACACATTGTTTCACACACTCAAAGTTCCAATCACACACACACACATGGTTACCCCCTTCACTATGACACTAAGCTATTTTCTATTGAATACATGTGACACTCTTCATTAACCTATTGCTGTCCCTAACCTAAGCTCATCCCTATAACACACACACACACACATAACTCCTCACATGTGCACACCCTAAACCTAAGATACACCTTACTGTTATCCCATTGACACTTATTAACTATAGCTATATATATACATAGACACACATGCCATTACCCCTCTCTCTCTATATCACTCTATGTATGTATATATATTTATATGCTTGATAATAATGTGGTGAATATGTGTGATATCATATTAATGTAATGTATATACAATATGTGTGATATAGCCTATATGGCCTATAGCCTATATGCATGGCACATTGCACTTGGGTGTATCCCTATGTGATACAGCCTGTGCATATGGCATGGATGCTCAATGATGTGTGTTGATGACTTGTATAGCCTAGTTTGGCTTGTACTTGTGCTGGATTGCTAGTATAGGCTTGGGATAGGTCTAATGAGACTTGATAGACTAGAGTGTTGACCAGGGTTTGACCCAATAGTTCAGAATTGATTGGAGTTGACCAAAAGTCAACATTGAGTCTAGATGTGACCAATTGACCTAGTTTGACCTAGACAGTTGACCAGGTTTGACTTAGGGTTGACTTGACCTAGAAATCACGTAGATTGTATCATAAACTTCATTTACCTTGTTTTAATCATATTATAACCTGTATTCCTCTGTTTAGGACATTGTGACTCGGTCGTAGACATCTGATATTATACTACTCTTTTCAGAGTAGCAGGCGAGTATATTCTTTGATAGTTCTTCCATTTACTTGTCGTTTACTGTACTTCAGTTGTAGCTAGTTCTATTTGATTCTATATTACAAACACGATTTGATATTACTGGATCCATTTCATGTGACACTCACTTATTCGTGTCTGGCCTTTATTTCTGGAACCACCTACTAGAACCACCCTGGAATCATTTATTAGAACCATTCGTGTATTGGCTGGACTTATACCTATCTTCGTGTCGGGTTATGGATTCACTTGTACTTGCTGGGCGGGGAAATATTGGAATAGGCAGGTGAACATACCCAAATACTGGAACCACTCCCTTGGAATTATACTGGAACGATAGCCATCCTACACTTGGCTGAGTGTGCGATGTGCCGTATTACCTACAACCATTCACATGTCGATCCCGATATTTTAAAACACACTGTTGGAGTATAGGCTGGACTCACCCTGGAATCATTAATCATATTGACTGGAACCGTCTCGTACTGGATTCATCTTGTATTAGATTCGTCTTGTACTGGACTTATATTGGAGTTACACTTGTCTATATTACGGTCTGGACTTATATCATGCTACTCTAGTTCAGCTAGATATTATTTTTTAGTCTTCATTGCTATGTTCTCTTCTTGTTTAGTACTTTTCCTTCCTTGTACCTTAACTGTTCTCTATATCATTACCTGTATAAAACTGCCATGTTTTATTAATATAACTGCTTATAACTGCTTTATAGTTCTCTGTCATTTAATTGGGATTTCTTGATGAGTTGTACTCGTTCCTGTCCTGACTGGACCTGTTGAAATTTTACATATGATTGCCCTGAGGACATATGCCCTACATATTATGGACCCGGAGACGGGATGACTACCTTTGGCCCCGACACTCAGGAGTGATCAGGATTAAACTAGCATATGTTTCATGTTGAACTTGTTATAGAAGATTTGAGACTTGTGTAGTATTTGAGATTTGTTGAGAGTTGTTATTATTTTAGTAGTTATCTTTCTATTCTTAGTTAATTCTTCTGTGATTATCTTATCGTGTTTAGACAGTGATTGAGTTACAATATCTTATACTTGTCCTTCGTTCGGAGTTGATCATGATGAGTACATTATAATTGCGTGAGTTGCTGGTTAGATAGTAACCTAGGACATCGCTCTACCGCTGACACTGCGGCGTAGGCTGGGCGTCATTACGTACTCATACCCTTACAGTACGTGCGGGTCGTGACACTAATCCAGTCTCGAGTACTCTTGCTCGATGTTAATCCACTAAGGCACAAGCTAATTGAGAGCTTGCAGTCTCTTACAACATCGTGCTTGGTGACAAGGGCACGACCAACTTCACAACATCGTGCTTGGTGACGAGCGCACGACCGGCTCCACAACAGAGATAATTTCTGTACCCTGAACAACCTCTTTACAACTCTTGAAGACCAAAAGACTCTAGATCGAAATAGATATTACTGGCTTTTGGCTAAGAGGAGTGTAGGTATGATATGAAAACTTTTGGTCGGGTGAAAACACTTATTGAATAGAGAAGAGAAGATGAAGAATGAATGAGTGATTTGAAATGAAGAACTCTCTTCTATTTATAGGTGTTTTCTGGGACCGAACGCGGGCAGAGTTCTGGCAGAGTTCTGATGCAAAGATTTCGCATATGAACGTTGTATGCAGATTTGGAGGCAACGAATATTTGAATTCAAACAGACCGAACTCGGGCATAGTTCGGACCGAACTCGGGCCGAACTCGGTTTGAGTTCTGTCTAAAAAATATATAACATTTGTCAAATTCTGTTGCAAAAATGAAATTAAACTTTTTGGTGGATGAAATATGAATATGTAGGCTTTATGGAAAAGTGGACTGAGATTAACCAAAGCCAGTATTACCTAGTCGATTTTACAATTTATATCCTAGACTCAATAAAGATAAATACATAATAAATTATAAAATGACTCGGACTGGATTCCAATGAAAATAAGCTTCAAACAGATGATGTATGTGCATGATGATGCAGTAGTACGATGCTTGTTGATATTAATTTCATATATCCTAAAATGATTAGCAGTAGTTCGGATATTTTGTGTACTGACTTAAGATCATGTCAATTATTAAAATCGGGTGTGACCATGGAATAGACCAACATAATCTGGCATATATTGTTGTGATATTTAAAGCCTTTGTAATCTCATTGCAAATATCAATAAAGATAATTGTTTCGTATAATCTATTTTCCTTTCGTTGTTAATATCAACTCAAACGATAACCATTTGAGAACTTGTCATCTTGCCTTGCACGAGCGCAACTCCAGGCTCGTGCGGCATCATGTCCCCTGCGAGGATGATGATTCGAGTGATTCCGGGTCGGAGCATGACATTAATTCATTCTGATACTGTGATAGGTATCAGAAATGCAAGGTAAGGTGCAGCTGCCTAAGTGGCAGTGGGCTAATGCAGTGTTTGGTCAGTAGTAGTGTATTGCAATGTTAGGCAAGTGACGGCAGTTGGCAGCACAATTGGTGGACAGATACAAAAAGAGGACATCCTAATGCACTATGGATTGATACATGACCAAACTCCACGGACAGAATATATATGAACTGAGCATCAAAGGAAGAGTGAGCAGTGAATAGCTTTTATAACAAAAATGATCAATTAAAAATTTAAACTCTCTTCACCAACTAAATAATCAGAGTAAAAGAAATATGAAAATAAATAGTAGAGAGCAAGCACAACAAGATTTTTAACCTGGTTTCCCTCGTGGAGGACTAGTCCAGGCCTGAGAACTCTAGCTCAGGATTGAAATCTACTATTTGTGAAATAGGGTTACAACCACGTGCCTTTTCACAAAAGAGCATGCCAAACTTCTTTAAATGATCGCTTTGGCGAAACTTGGACTTTTCCAAGTGACTTACAACTTCTGGCACTTCAAACTTCTAGCCGGATCATACCGAGTAACTTGGACGGTTGGGAAGTTTGAATGCTAAGTGGACGGGAAGGTAAGGCTCTTGAATATATAGGCTATGTAAGAGAAGATGAAGAGAAGAGTGGATGGTTTCAAATGAGAGAAACCAAGGCCTATATATAGGGTTTGGGGTAGGCAGAATTCGGCCAGAATTCGGTATGAATAATTCAAATTTTTTTTTGGCCGTTGGAAAACTAGTAGTGATCAAGACCTAAAAATCAGCATCCTGAATTTTAGGGGACCGAGTTCGGCCCGAACTCTATGGGAGGCAGAGTTCGGCCCGAACTCTGTCTCCTATGGACAGAATGTTCTTTGTGGGCTTTTGGATAAATGGGTTGATTGGGAGTTGGGCTAAGTAAACCTATAAAGCTATGTCTAGCCCAAAGTTTCTCAGTATGACCCAACGTACATCATCCTATACTCAAAAACAAATAAAAATACAGACTCCATTATAGACAAAATAATAAATCTTCAGGTAGCTTTGATCTTGAACCACTGAGCTGAGTAGGTTAAATTTGAGCTCGATGTGTCATATTAGACTATGACAAATATTGTTTTGTTAATTTTCAAGATTATGTTGACTGTGATCCCGTTTGGGTCAACAATCTCCTCCATTTTGATAATTGACAAAACATGATATTTGTATGTCCAATATTCATACCTAGACACATTATGGCTCCTCCGTACTTGAACAACCGTACTCCCCCGTAAACTGATATTTCCTGTAACAAATACTCATCCAAATATACATATCCAAGTATACACAATTCATACACAATTCATAGTGCTAGCAATGGTTCACAGTTCATAGTACTAAGACAAATATCAATGGTTCTCCCCCTTTTGACAATCAGCAAAAAATGGAGACAAAAATATAGAAAAAAAACTACCAACCACATAATGAAAGAGAACATGCAAGTAGTAGAACTAAATAAGAGCAAACTGAGCCATAGAGTTCGAAAAACATAAAAACAGAAGCAAAAAGAAACATAGTGCCAAAATAAAAATATTTCTAATCATCAGTAGCAGTACAATAGCCATATCCATCAAGGAGCATGTGAAGGCCCCGCACCATCAGAACCGGTACGACGGAGATCCATAAAAGCAGAAGTCGGATCAAGATAGCGACGAACCCAAGAATTGTTAATGCAATAACCGTCGCGAGACGGGTCACGCATCATCGAAATCGACATCGTTGAATGGGAGGCCATAGAGTACTGAATGTCGTGGATAGAGTTGCTGAGCGCACTCATCTGCAGAGTGGTACGGTAGTCCATCTGCGTCCAGCGATAATCCATCTCAGCCCAGCGCGCATCCTCCAAACGGAAACGATCGCGAAGCATGGTCTGAAGAGAGTCAAGTGTAGCAGTAGACTCGAGAGCAGATGAATTGGGAGCAGCAAAGGATGCAGGAGAGTCAGGCTCCTCAGCAGCATCAGACTCAGAAGAGGCTACAGCAGTAATAGTTCTCCTGGCCTTAGTCAGAAAGGCAGGAGGGGGCAAGGACTGACACTGATCCAATGGGACATGAAAGGCACGAAAAATTAAAGGAAGATACATGGTATAAACCAAAGATTTTGGTTTAGGCCTAGCACGAATCATCCAATCCATCATCGTGCGAGGAAAGTTGATTGGGACGCAAAAGTGGAGAAAGAAAAGAGCAGTAATCTCAAAGTAAGTAACTTCATCTGTTGATCCAGCTTTTGGCAAGACCGAAGAAAAGATAATTCGATGAAGTTTATAAAAATGATTATTAAGATATTTAGCCATAAGTTTTCGAAGGGAAGGATTTGGAGAGCAAAGATCACCCTTGAAACTTTTCAACGTGGTCTCAATGGGGAAAACAAAGTCCCGGGCATCATCAAGCCGTTCCCAAGTGTTGGGGTCGGGCAAACCAAGAAGGTCGGCTAACTCAAAATTATCAAAAGATATGTTTATACCAGCGACACGTGAATAAATGCGTATGCGGTCATAAGTCGTGTTGCAATAGAATATTTGTATGGCATTCACATATATCGGTTCACGAGTTGCAACAAGCTCATCAAGACATAAGTCACGAAAATTAGGAAAAAAATCGAAAAATACAGTAAACTTAATAGGGTGTCCCGCAAAGACACTACGATGACGGAAGTCGGCGAACCATGCGTTGGATGCATCTAAGGACACAAAAAAATGATCATCGTATGTGTCGGCATTGATGGATGGAGATGGATTAAAAAGAGGGTGCACCAAGTTAGGAGGAGGATGAGGAATAGGTTGTGGTGGAGGATTAGGTTGAGGGTTTGGGTTAGGATTAGTAGAGGATTCACAAATACTTCTCCTTGGTCTTTTACCCCTACCAAGCAACCTAGGTGCCATAAAAAAATTTGAGATGTGATGAGAAAGAGAGAGAGAGATATACCTTAAACGAGACCTAAGCTGGAGGAGAATAACTCCAAGATTGACTTCCTTGAGTTTGGAGAGAGATTTCTCAAGGATTGGAGCCTTCTAGGGTTATGGTTTTGAAGGAAATATATGTGGAGATGTAGGAAGAAGACAATAGAGGAGAGAGAGAGAGACATTTTTGAATTTATGCCCCTTTGGTCGGCTGGTCGGGTGAAATAGGAACCATCGGATGAAGAATAGATCAACGGCTGAGAGCGATCTGAGCTTCTGGAACAAGGAGGCCGAACTCGGCCCGAACTCTGGGTCGGGTAGAGTTCGGCCCGAGTTTTGGTCCCTTGGGCCAGAACTTTAAGCAGAAAATAGGCAGTAAAAATGGAAAAAGTGAATAAATGATCAATACACAAGATTGGAGTTAGAATTTCAAATAAAGCAGGCTATAAATAAAAATTAACCATATAATAACTAAGGAGTTATGACAAAAATTAATATGGTGAAGCTGCTATGGGGTAGTTGCAGGGGCCAGATCCCAGCTAGCGGTAGTCCGAAGACTAGTGCACCGTGTCGCTTAGGCTTTTACGCCTTATTGTCAAAAGGACCCTTTCGGCTTGTACCCATAACAAAATCATCATAGAGAATCGTGACATAATTAATAATTATGTAGGCCAATTTAATGTATAACCGTTTCATCTAAAATTTCTAATTCCCGATAAAAAAAATTGAACCGCTCCTCGGATAATGGTTTTGTAAAGAAATCGGCCAACTGATGATCAGTGTCAATAAATTCTAAATTAATAGTGCCATTCTGTTGGTGATCACGCAAAAAGTGGTGACGAATTTTAATGTGCTTCATGCGTGAGTGACATATGGGGTTCTTAGTGAGATTTACAGCACTAGTGTTGTCACAAAAAATATGAATGTGCATAAAAGAAGTTATAGTCTTCAAGGGTTTGCTTCATCTACAGAATTTGTGCACAACAACGACCAGCTGCGATATATTCAGCTTCTGTTGTGGATAGTGCGACAGAATTCTACTTTTTGCTAAACCAAGAGACTAGAGCCTTTCCTAATAAATAACACATGTCGCTTGTACTTTTACGGTCGACCTTGCATCCAGCGAAATCACCATCAGAGTACCCAATAAGGTTAAATGATGTTGATTTGGGATACCATAGGCCCACTGTAACCGTATCCTTAAGGTATCGAAAGATACGCTTAACAGTGGAATTGTGTGATTCCTTAGGATTTGCTTGATATCTAGCACACAGGCAAACACTAAACATAATATCAGGGTGACTAGCAGTTAAATAAAGAAGACTGCTTATCATACCTCGATACTTACGTTGATCAACAGGTTTGTCGCTTTCATCTGGTTCTAGTTTGGTTGTAGTAGCCATTGGGGTGCCGATTGGTTTGACGTTGTCAAGGTCAAATTTCTTCAGCATGTCCTTTGTATACTTTGACTGACAGATGAAAGTTCCATTTGATGTTTGTTTGACTTGCAGTCCAAGAAAGTAATTGAGCTCTCCCATCATGCTCATTTCAAAATCGGTCTGCATACACTTAGCAAAATCTTGACAGAGAGTTTCATTAGTAGAACCAAATATAATATCATCAACGTAAATTTGCACTAAAAGAATAGTGTCTTTGAAAGATTTTATAAAGAGTGTAGTGTCAACTTTCTCTTTTGAAAAATCTTTTTCAAGCAAAGAAATTGCTTAGCCGTTCATACCAAGCTCTAGGGACTTGTTTGAGACCGTATAGCGCTTTCTTGAGTTTGAAAACATGGTCGAGAAATTTGTGATTTTCAAAGCCAGGAGGTTGTTTTACAAACACTTCCTCCTTAATAAATCCATTCAGGAAAGCACTTTTCACATCCATCTGAAACAGTTTAAAGTTTTCAAAGTTAGCAAATGCACAAAGCATCCGTATGGATTCAAGTCTTGCAACAGGAGCATACATCTCATCGTAGTCGATACCTTTCTCTTGGTTGTATCCTTGAGCTACTAGACGAGCTTTGTTGCATGTAACTGAACCATCTTCATTTACTTTATTGCAAAAAACCCATTTTGTACCAATAATCGAATAATTGGCTGGCCTAGGAACGAGTTCCCAAACTTGGCTCCTCTCGAATTGGTTGTGTTCTTCTTGCATGGTATAAATCCAAAACTCATCATTAAAAGCTTCTAAAATATTTTTCGGCTCAATTTGTGAAATGAAGGCAGTACTAGCGATGGAGTCTCTCAATGATGATCGAGTACTTACTCCGCGTGAAACCTTACCTATGACTAAGTTTTCTGGATGTGACCGCTTGAAAGAGAATTTCTTTGGCAAGCCCTCCAGAGAATTAGTTTTAGTGGTGGTATTCGTCGGAGTAGAAGTTGATGGCTCAACATCATCATCAAGATTAATTGCTGCACTGTTATCCTCATCAAAAGTTACATTGGTAGACTCCTCCATAATTAATGAGCGTTTGTTGAACACTCTATATCCCTTGCTCTTGGCTGCATAGCCAAGGAAAATACTATCGTCAGCTTTGGCATCAAATTTGCCTAAGTTGTCTTTGGTGTTAAGGATAAAACATCGACAACCGAAAACTCTAAAATATGAAACGTTTGGAGTTCTTCCAAACCAAAGCTCATAGGGTGTTTTCTTCGTAATAGGACGAATGAGCACCCTATTTAAAATATGGCACGCTGTACTGACAGCTTCAGCCCAAAAATATTTCGGAAGAGAGAATTTATTTAACATGACTCTAGCCATATCGCCAAGAGTCCTATTCTTTCGCTCCACAATACCATTTTATTGAGGAGTTCTCGGACAAGAAAACTCATGATTAAAACCATTTAAATCACAAAACTTTTTAAAATCAGTATTTTCGAATTTGCCTCCATGATCACTTCGGATTCGAGTAATCATGTAGCCTTTTTCGTTTTGAACCTTTTTAGCAAAAATTTTGAAAACAGAAATGGCATCACTTTTGTTTGTAAGAAAGAAAACCCAAGTAAATCTAGAAAATTCATCTACTATAACAAAAGCGTAGAGTTTTCCACCAAGACTGGCTACACTACTAGGACCAAATAATTCCATATGAAGTAATTGCAAGGGTCTAGTAGTACTACAGAGTTTATGTAATAAAATGAGGACTTGGTTGCCTTATTCAATTCACATTCGGCACATACCGTGTCCTTTTTGAATGTGATATCGGGCAAGCCTCTAACTAGCTTCTTAGTCGATAGCCTGGATATAGTATCCATATTGGCATGACCAAGACGCTGGTGCCACAATAATCTTTCATCCTTGTGAGCATAGAGACATCTTCCTGCACTGTTAGTATCTCTACATAGATAGAAAATGTAAATGTTATCCTCTCTTATCCCTTCAAAAGTGATGTCTCCAGTTGACCTATCATAAATATAATATTTATTTTGTTAAAAGTTAATATCATATCCATGATCAGCAAGGTGACTTATGCTGAGTAGGTTATGCTTTAACTCGGTCACTAGGCAAACATCCTTTATTACAGGAGAAAGAGGATGACCAATAGTACCATTACCTATGATATACCCATTTAGGTTGTTGCCGAAGGATACGTACCCTTTCCTCTTCATCGATAGTGATGTGAAAAGATTTGCGTCTCCCGTCATATGTTGCGAGCATCCACTATCGAGAATCCACTTGCTTTTAGTTGAGGAGGGAAGGTCTACCTACATCAAGAGTAGATGTGACCTTTGGTACCCATGTTCTTGAGGGTCCTAAAAAGTTAGTTTTTGGCAAACATGCATATATATTCATATCTACTAATCTCCTAACTCTACATTGTGGTGAGATGTGTCCATGTAATCCACAATAGGTACAAATAGCATTCCTATTTATGTTTGGAGCATGTTGATGATGTCTATATGTAGCATGGTAAGAGTGGTGTGGAGTAGTATTATGATGACTATATGTGGCAGCATGATGATGATTATATCTATATGCAGTATGGTGGTAATTTTGTTTATGTGCAACATGGTGATGATTATATCTATGTGTAGCATGGTGATTATGTGTCATATTAGAATGATAGTTATGAGAATGATTTCTACGTACGTTTGTGTGCTGTATGGAAGTGGGTGTATATGTAAGAATATTTGCATACTGCAGGTGGATGACGTGCTTGACTATTTTGAGTAGTGTTGTACTTTATGTGTGTCTCATGTGATTGGGTTTGAGGTTGAGCAACCTGTTTTCCCAATCTAGTCTCTAATTTCTTAGAGACAGCCTGCAGTTCACTAATTTTAGTATTCAAACCATAAATCTTAGTAATAGAGATCTTGTGTCTATTCTTTTCTTCAGCAAGCTCAGTGTTGAGTGCTATGATCTCTTGTGTTTGCTTTTCAATACGTGCTTCGGCATTATGTAGGCTTAATTTAAGCTTAGACACCTCATTTGTGACTTCCGTGGGTGAAGTGTCTCTAATATTATCTAGCAATGAAGAGAGTCTTTGAATCTCGACTTCATAACTTTTGATCTTCTCCTTGGCATATTTTTATTTACCAATGACTTTCTTGTGGTCATTGAGTAAATCATTGAATGCATCGCCAAGTTCATCAAAAGTGAAATCATCGAGAGTTTTGCTAGTTACCTTGTCGGATGTTGCCATTAGGCATACATTGGCAGTGTCTTGAGGAGAGTCCTTTTCTTCCTCGGAGTTACTAGCTTCGCTTTCATGCCAAATGCATGTGTTGGCATATTTTCTTGAGGAAGCCTTCTTGTATGGTTTCTCATATCGGTTGCTCTTCTTTGCGAATGGACAGTCTTTTCGGACGTGTTGTAGCTTCCCTTTCCGAAAATTTTTTGAAAATATTTTTATTATTTATTTGATTTAAATAGTAATTTTTAAATTTTTATAAATAATTATTTAGTTAATTATTACGGTGGATGACTTTAGCCATGATGGAGTTTTGATGTACAAGACGGCTAGGAATCATGGCACGGATAGTGCAGTAGCGTGCTCTGACTAGTGTTTAGCCATGGTAGAGGAATGCAAAGCCATACGAGTCCTAACTAGGAAAACCATGCCAAGTTGCGGCTTAATCCGTACCGAAGATTTTATTTATTATTTAATTATATTATTGAGTTTTCGGGAACCCGGTTGAACCGAACCTGTCCAGATTGGACCCAAGTCAAATCCAAGTCCATGTAGTCATGTAGTGGGACCAAATACGGCCTTGTAGACATGTTTGGTAAATGCAAATATTTTGTATATATTTTAGGAATTGGCAATTATTTTCTAAATGTTTATTATATGTAAATTATAGGTATTATTAATATTTAATAGCGTTTTAGAATATTTATACGATTTTCTGGGGCCCAGTAATGGGAGTATATGATATGCCCATCCAGGAGCTACTATTGAATTATTTTAATTACTAGTGGAATTATTATTATTAATAATATTATTATTGTGGTTAATGAGAATAAACTATTTATTATTATTATTAGTTATTATTAATTTATTCTTTATCAAAAGAATAAATATATGTGTGTATGTATTTATAAATAGATATTATATGTGGATATGTGTATGCATATATAAATTATATGTTGTAGATAAGATTAATATATGGCATGTACGTATAGGACATATGTATATATAAATACTGTAAATATGGTGAGCAAATGGTTTTTACATATAAATAAATATATATATGTATATAACATGTATATGTAGAAAATGTGTGTATATATGTATATATCTGTATATTTGTACATAAGTATTTATATATTTATATATATA
Organism: Iris pallida; assembly: GCA_029216955.1. Classification (NCBI taxonomy): domain Eukaryota; kingdom Viridiplantae; phylum Streptophyta; class Magnoliopsida; order Asparagales; family Iridaceae; genus Iris; species Iris pallida. The sequence goes on along the minus strand of JANAVB010034617.1, from coordinate 7,326,452 downwards.
TATATATATATATATATATATATATATATAGTAAGAAATAGAAAAAGAAAAAGGAAAAGATATTAAGAAGTCTCAGCCCGGGCCCAACCCATTACTTCCCAGCCCGACCCATGAAGCAGCAAGCCAGCCCCCATAAAACCAGACCCAATGGTGTAAGCCATACAGCCTCAGTACCTCTCGGCCAGCCCAAAGAATAACCCAACCAGCCCGAGCGCCCACAGTATAACAAATTTTGCATATGTAGTATATATGCATCCCGAGCGAACAGAGAGGGGAGAGCGCAATCGAAAATCTAAAAGAATTATAAACCCTAGCCAACTCGCCAACTCCTTCCCTCACGCACACCCACCCCTGGGCGAACCACCCCACGGCCGTACGCCACCGCACCAGGCCGGAGGCCGGCCACACAGGGAATGCGAACAGAGTAGTCGGCTGGATCAGAACCGCAGGACAGCAATCGACCCACATTTGCAGGTGAATTTCTCTCCCCTCGTGCGATCGTTCTTCGCTTTGTTTTCCATAATACGACCACAACCTAACCGTCTAAGAAGCCTAATAGTTAGTACGGATTACTTTGATCTAGGATCGACGGGAAGTCGGATCAAATATCAAGAAAAATTATTCATCACCGAGCAGGAAACACCACCCGAACCCCCAACTTTGATGTCCGATTCTTGTGAAACACTTAACCAATTTCAAAAACTATTTAAACACAGTTTTAGTCAACATATATGAGAGTAAAACCAAATTTGTAGGTCAGGATTTTACGAGGAATACGCAAAGTATTCACTATTGAAAGTTAGGAAAAAACCTGTTTTTTAAAACTATACAAAATCAAAAAGTTGTCCGATACGACGTGCATCTCACCAATCTGGGCGACGTAGTTTCCAATCGAAAGCATCAAAAGGTGCGTAACGGCTTCGTGGACGTCTGGGCTTTGACGGAATTCAAATTGGTCGCGTGTGTACGACGAATTTGATGCGTATCCCTCGAAATTCATCGTATCGGCCTCAGTGCAAATTCGCCAATTACTTTGTGCACGCTTATCAGATTGAGACAAAACTTGCACCGACAGGATCGTATCGTTTTTCTGGTCCTGTATGCCAATTTGGTCTGATTCTGAGACAGTTGATTGAATCGCCGTTTTATGGGCCCCACGGTCCGACTCAACGGGTGATTTTGTGCACGGCCCGCCGGAATCCAACATTGGACATATGGTTGGGTTCGTATCAGAAAACCGGATCTGTAGACATGTAGTTTGATGACTTTAGAGACCATTGACTGTGGCACACTTTTCGGTGCAAAGCGGGTCCAACGACGGATATCGTTTTTGCCCGAAATTACGTTTTACCCCTGTGTCCAGAATTAGACTTAAGGACAGGCAATACTAGCTAATTTGACCATTTTGAGAATGTTGGCGATGTCTGTTTCAGCTTTTGGAGATATTTGTGGATTTTGGACTCTATGGCGTACTAGTTGACGGTATTTTATTGGTTTTCGCGCTACCACCAGGCAAGTATACCTTGCCAACTTGTACAATACAATTTTTATGCATGTTCGTTATCTCGCGGTTGTTCTTTTCCTTATATTCGTGATTGCTTGTTCCATGTCTAGTACAGTCATACGGTTATAGTTTTACTTTACATGTTTCTAGTTTCTTGTTCATTTTTGTTGTGATACTTCTATCTGTTACACTGTGTTAGTTTCATATGTATTCCTTAATAGAGTTGTCTAGTCCTACACTACGATTCCCTCGACTTGATTATAGCTTGACTTGACTTGACATGACTTGAGTAGGACTTGACTTTGACATTCTATAGATTGTGAGTACTTACCTTGACTACGGTCTATAGGATTTTATACTAGGATTGGCTACTGTCTTGGTTGTGATTACTTACCTTGACTGCGATTGGGACACTATAGATTGTGAGTACTTACCTTGACTGCAGTCTATAGCTTTGACCTGTTAGCCATTTCTAGTATGGCATGCCAGTGCCTTAGGATCCTTGCGTTTAGATCTTGTGTCTTGGTTCATTTTGACTCGTTGGATATCCTTGATTGTTCCTTACTTCTTTGCATATTCGTACTGTTACATGTTGGCTTGTATATTATGTATCTTGCTAGTCCTCTGAGGACCTGATGATCTCTTCAGGTTTAGCGACTGCATGGAGTTAGTTAGCAGAACGGGATGGTAGAGGATTGCGATATATGATACAGGTATTTGCTTGTGATATTTCTTTATTATCCTTTCGTGCTTTATATTCAGTACCATGCTATACTCTGCTTATTTATAGACTCATATCATTCTTGGAGTCTAATCGGACAATATGCTAATGGGCTACAGACCATGACCCATACTTGTTCATTCTTGCTTTATTTGATTCTTGTGGATTAAGATATAGTTTAGATTAGATATGATACGCATGACCTTGACAGCTTATACGTACTCGAGTCGGGCTGGAGTCCGATCGATACGTAGCTGGCTTGCTTACGAGCTCGCGTCCGAAAAGCGGGTGCGGGTCGTGACAAGTGTCCAGTCTTTTTGCAACCGTAGCATGTTGGCTCTTCTTCGTCGTCTTTTTGTGGTTTCTTTTTTCTTCGATTGAAGCGAAGGAATTTCTTAAAGTTGCGGACAAGGAGAGCTTGATCATCACCTTCCGAGTTGTCGTCATCCGTCTCTTCAGGATCAGCCCTTCGACGGTGAGCTTTAAGGGCAATCTCCTTTGCCTTAGGAGCAGGCTCTTCGAAGTCTTTGAGGTCCAGCTCATGAGTCATCAGCTTTTCCATCAAAGTCTCCATGGACATTGTAGCAAGATCATTTCCTTCTATGATGGCTGTCACCTTAGGGTTCCAAATCTTTGGTAGCCCCCTAAGTATCTTACGGATCTTCTCGTGATTTGTATATTGTTTGCCAAGAGAAGACAAGGGGTTGATGATGTCGAGGAATCTTGTAATCATTCTCATTTGGCTTCATCTTAAATGCCTCATATTCTTGAGTGAGACGACTTATTTTTGACTCCTTGACTTGGGTAGTTCCTTCATGCGTCACTTCTAGAAGTCTCTATACTTCGTGAGAGGTGGTGCATGTTGAGACCCTGTTAAACTCATTCCTGTCTATTGCACAAAATAAAGCATTAATAGCTCTCGCGTCTAGACTCGTCTGTTTCTTCTCCTCGTCAGAATATTTATCGTAGGGCTTCTCAACGAGATCACCATTGACAACTATCCTGGCGGGCTTTTTGTAACCATTGGTGACAATGGTCCACAGGTCGAAGTCTAGCGACTTGAGATGAAAACTCATCCTTGTTTTCCAATAGGTATAGTTTGTTGCATCAAATAGGGGAGGCCTATGAGTGGACTGCCCTTCACCGTGATTGGTAAACTTGGGTTAACTGGTTGCCATGGATCAGCTCTTAGGATGTTAGTTCTTGATAAGAAAACAGAGCTCTGATACCAATTGAAGTATAGGTAGGCAACTCTAGAGGGGGGTGAATAGAGTTTATAACAAAAATGATCAATTAAAAATTTAAACTCTCTTCACCAACTAAATAATCAGAGTAAAAGAAATACGGAAATAAATAGTTGAGAGCAAGCACAGCAAGAATTTTAACCTGGTTTCTCTCGAGCAGGACTAGTCTAGGCCTGAGAACTCTAGCTCAGGATTGAAATCCACTATTTATGAAATAGGGTTACAACCACGTGCCTTTTTACAGAAGAGCATGCCAAACTTCTTTTAATGATCGCTTTGGCGAAACTTGGACTTTTCCAAGTGACTTACAACTTCCTGCACTTCAAACTTCTAGCTGGATCGTACCGAGCAACTTGGACGGTTGGGAAGTTTGAATGCTAAGTGGATGGGAAGGTAAGGCTCTTGAATATATAGGCTATGTAAGAGAAGAAGAAGAGAAGAGTGGATGGTTTCAAATGAGAGAAACCAAGGCCTATATATAGGGTTCGGGGTAAGCAGAATTCGGCCAGAATTCGGTGTGAATAATTCAAATTTTTTTTTGGCCGTTGGAAAACTAGCAGTGATCAAGACCTAAAAATCAGCATCCTGAATTTTAGGGGACCGAGTTCGGCCCGAACTCTAGGGGAGGCAGAGTTCGGCCCGAACTCTGTCTCCTATGGACAGAATATTCTTTGTGGGCTTTTGGATGAATGGGTTGATTGGGAGTTGGGCTAAGTAAACCTATAAAGCTATGTCTAGCCCAAAGTTGCTCAGTATGACCCAACGTACATCATACTATACTCAAAAACAAATAAAAATATAGACTCCAGTATACACAGAATAATAAATCCTCAGGTAGCTTTGGTCTTGAACCACTGAGCTTAGTAGGTTAAATTTGAGCTCGATGTGTCATATTGGACTATGAAAAATATTGTTTTGTTAATTTTCAAGATTAGGTTGACTGTGATCCTGTTTGGGTCAACAGGCAGGACATATGAAGACAAAAGAAAAGAATAGCATGTAGTATGGTTGCTCAAATGGTCGGTGGACATGAACCCTCAATTGTAATAGGTAACCACAAGGCAAGACATCAAATGAAGGCTCTATGTGTACATAATAAAGGGTAGCATGCACGGGCAATGGGATATGCAAATATAGTATGAGTGATGTGTGCAGACTAGTGTCGAGGAGTGAAATAAAATGAAGGTTTCAGTTGAGTTTGCAATCATGCATTAGCAGGATGCAGGCTATCGAACAAGTGAAGTGGTGAGTATGTGGCATAACAAAGCAATGTGAAGGGTGAAGGAAGTGTACAACAAAGTAAATTAAGTGTGCACAGACAATGGGTGTCTCGACCATACAGAACTGGTTTCTGTGGGTCATGCCATGGATCAACAAGGCCATGGCTAACTACCCAAGGCCTAGGGTCTTAGGCCAGTCACCTACCCTTACTATAGGAGTCAGTAGGAAGTAAAATAGTCCAGTGATGGTTGAGATCCAGACCCCTAGTAGCAGGAGATTACTGTCACGCCCCGAGTCGACAAAACGTTCGTCTACGGTGTTACTTTGTCGATTCAACCCTTCTCGCTAAGGCGTGATGCCGTACGAGTCTGGAATTGCACTCGTACAAGGAAAGAACGTTACGTTGCTTTTTATATTAATATGCCATGTTAAAACTTCACAAATCACATCAGAATATAAGACGCAGTATAGGAAGATAGAAATGCTTTTCAGTCATAGCTTGGAACGAAGTGCAAGTCGTAATTACATTGGATGCCGTTGCGGCTACAATGATTGAAAACAGAAAGAAACACACTCGACAAGTTGCCTGAACTAACGCTTGCCGTTCCATACATTCGCCCCTTTATACATAAGCCGTCGGTTGAATTGGCTTCAAAATACTTCAGCATAGAAAGAGCTTCAAAATGCCTCTCCGTACTTCAGCTTCAGTTTAGTTGAGAGCACCCGTCGCACATGGGAAAATTGGAGTAATGGGATTAGCACACTTGCTAAGTGGACGAGACGAACCCACTCGTCTAAACCGACTCTGATTGTTAGGGTAGGCATGCTTTAGAGTTGTCTTTCTATTAGAACTAAATGAATTCAGTTCATATTCGATAGCCATCTTTGAGTATTAAAGCATACAGTGAAACATATCAGTTTATCATATTTCTTACCACGGCCGTGCTCGTCCCTGCATGAAAACAGAGATCATATTTACACCTGCATAAGACAATAGGTGAGCATGCTACTATCTTATATGCGGTCATTGATGTTACACATCACGTGGGACTATCTCAACGGCATTTTGGCCTGCTCAGTCTAGGTTGCAAGCCTGACTGACGGTCCCATAATGCATCAGTGCCGAAGTACGATTATTCATTCTTCCTAGGTCGATTCGATTCCGATGCCCCAGATACCGATTCCAGGAAAAATCAACTTGTGCACAAGCTGTCCATGACCATGACAATGCATGAACAGTTTAACATATGCAACATTTTTGTATAGTACGGACAGTATTGAACGACATTATCATTTCCCTAACTCATGCAACGATTTATTTTCCCCAAAGCCGTACTCCCGATTTAGTGTCCCGTAGGCACCAAATTGTCCGAGGTATCATAATCCACGATCGACGTTTCATATTATTTTGCAGCACGTGAAATAGTCTATTTTTTAATAGAACCTTAAACTTTCTGGTTTATGTGATAGACTTGTATTTTCAGAGTGAATTACTCTAAATCGATACGTTTTATTCCGAGTTCTTGAACTTAGTAGATTGGAATGAAATTAACTTAGCATCGTTCGATTTGAATGAATTTGAGGCAAGGAATTAGTTTGCAGAACAGAGTAGAAAAGAAGGGGCCGAATCACCCACCAATTACTTTACTTTGTGCCGATCGTCGAAGCGCTTCGCAACGTCAAGCTTTAGTTACGCGAGCTCCTGCAATGGCACCAACACTTTGTTAGAATTCCTTCCTTTCCCCTTACTTCAAAATTTGTAATTGTATCCATGAAAACGATGTGAAAGTACTTCATCAAAACCCAGCAATAAAAGCTCCAAGAAAACCATACAACGGTCCGGTCCCGTCGAAGGGACTCTTATAGAGAGCTCACTCGCCGAGACGCAGCCCGCTGCATCTATGACTTATTCCAACAGAAGTCGTTCCATTAGTTGGATCGGTTCTCGTAACTTCCGTCCAAATCGATTTGAATCGATGCCGCAAGGCGTTATCGTTTACCAAACTTAGCGATCAAGTCAGATGGCCATCTAAATTTTTGGCCGATATGACTCGGTGCAAGCATATTATGAAGTTCTATCGCCTATCGAAAGCGGGGCGCTACATAACATACCACTAAGAAAAAGTTTTATCCCGAAACTTAAGAACAAGGGTCTGACCTTAATTTAGACAAACAACGCATGGTATTTCGCTTTCATCTCTGCCTCCATCTTCCACGTCGACTCCTCAACTGAATGGTTCCACCAAAGCACGCGGACCAAGGACATCGACCGATTTTGTAGCACCTTCTCCTTGCGGTCCAAAATTTGAATAGACTCCTCCGAGTAAGACAAGTCAGTACGTAGCTCCAACTGATCGAAGCTAACCACATGACTTGGATCGTGTACGTATTTTCGAAGTTGTGAAACGTGGAAGACATCGTGCACATCAGCCAAGGCAGGAGGTAGTGCGATCCGATAAGCAATCGTTGCAACTCCCTCGATGATCTCGAAGGGGCCTACAAATCTCGGGCTCAACTTGCCTTTAACGTTGAACCGCATCACACCACGCATGGGCGTTACTTTCATAAACACATGGTCCCTGATCAAGAACTCTAGCGGTCGTCGATGAAGATCTGCGTAGCTCTTTTGTCGACTTTGCGCGATGCAGAGTCTATCTTGAATCAAGCGGACCTTTTCGACGGCCTGCTCCACCAGTTTCGGTCCAAGCACTTGTCGCTCTCTGACTTCATTCCAGCATATCGGCGAACGACACTTCCTCCCGTAGAGCACTTTATCTGGAGCCATCTGAATGCTCGACTGATAACTGTTGTTATACGCAAACTCCGCTAGCGGCAATTGCGTATCCCTACTAGTCTTTAGGTCGATCGCACACAGACGTAACATATCCTCTAAAATTTGATTAACCCTCTCCGTCTGTTTAAGGATGATACGCAGAACTAGAAGTTTAGTTTGGTCCCCATCGCCGCCTGTAGGCTCGTCCAAAAATGCGATAGGAATCACCCGTCACTGTCCGAAATTATTGAGGTCGGTACCCCGTGCAGTCGAACAATCTCGTCGAGGTAAATTTTTGCTAACCGATCGACGCTCCATCCTACTTTAATTACGATGAAGTGAGCCAAATTGGTTAATCTATCAACAATGACCCAAATCGCATCATTCCTCCGCGACATCTTCAGAAATCCTATAATGAAATCCATCGAGACGTTATCCCACTTCCACTCGGGAACGACGAGGTTCTGCAGCTCTTCGCCTGGCCTTTGGTGTTCCGCCTTTACTTGCTGATATGCCATGCACTGCGACACGAATGTAGCCACATCTTTCTTCATGTCATGCCACCAGAAGTTTGTGTGCAAGTCCTTGTACATCTTGGTGCTTCCAGGATGTAACAAGTACTTCACATAATGTGCCTCCGTCAGAATTTTTTTCCTGAGTTCGGCAGTTTTGGGAACGCAGAGCCTTCCCTTTAGTCGCATCGTTCCGTCTCCGTCTTTCGCAAAGTCAGTCGTCCTTCCTGTTGGAATCAGCTCGTGCATCTTCTTTAGGAATGAGTCGTCCTTCTGAGCGGTCTTTATCTTGCTAAGCAGGCTCGATCCTAACTTCAGCTGAGCTAGGTGCGGGTGTCGATACTCAATTCCGAGTTCGATACCCATCGCTTCAAGGTCTCGTCGTATCTCCTTATTTATGGCTAGTGTTCCCATAAACATTCTGCTAAGCACATCGACTACCACGTTTCCCTTGTCAGCGCATACTCGATCGTTAGCTCGTAATCTTTTATGATTTCGAGCCAACGTCGCTGTCGTAGGTTGAGCTCTCGTTGCGTAAACAAGTATTTCAGGCTTTTATGATCTGTGTAGATTCTGCAAGCCACACCACAAAGATAGTGCCGCCAGAGTTTTAACGCAAACACGATCGCCGCTAATTCTAGGTCGTGCATCGGGTAGTTTTTCTCGTACTGCTTCAACTGCCGTGAAGCGTAGGAGATGACTTTATCTCTCTGCATGAGCACGCACCCAAGGCTAGTTCCCGATGCGTCATTGAATATCTGAAAGTCTTCTGGACCGTTTGGAAGTGCAAGGATTGGAGCTGAGATGAGCCGTTGCTTCAACTCTTGAAAGCTGGATTAACAGTCGTCACTCCATTCAAATACTACTCCCTTCTGGGTGAGGCGAGTCAGAGGCGACACTAGTTTTGAAAAGCTTCGCACGAATCTTCGGTAGTAGCCTGCTAATCCCAGGAAACTCCGAATGTCGCTAGTCGAGGTAGGTCATTTCCAATCTACCACCGCTTCAATCTTCTTTGGGTCCACCGCGACACTTTCGACGGAGATTACGTGTCCGAGGAATGTCACGCTACTCATCCAGAACTCGCACTTACTCTGCTTGGCATATAATTTATTTTCACGCAGCGTCTGCAACACCGTCTTCAAGTGCTCTGCATGCTCTTCTCGATTCTTTGAGTAGATAAGGATATCGTCGATGAACACGACTACAAATTTATCGATTTAAGGTCAGAAGACTCGGTTCATCAGATCCATGAAAGCGGCTGGGGCATTGGTCAAACCAAACGACATGACTAGGTGTAATGACCCGCTCCGCCCTAGCGGAATGCCGATTCAAACGACAAGTGCAACGACTCAAACGAGACGTCGACCCGAAGAGTTGGTATCGACCAGATGAAGAATCGATACAAGGCTTACATTGGGCCATCATAGATGAATCCAGACTTAGACTTTCAAAGGTGCGCTCGGACTATCGCTCGGCCGATGCAAACATCGCTAAGGTGGGTGGCTCCTGCGGGAGAGGGACGTGACAGATTGGTATCAGAGCACGACTTTACGTCCTTGGACTTCATTTCAATTTTTTCAGTTTTGAAAGCTCGTTTTGAAACAAAAGAATTGTACGCTCTCTCTCGTTGTTCCTTGGGATGTTCCATACAATAAGTCTAATATTTTTAAAAGCTCGTACGAGTACTCGGTTGAACGGGATCGATAGGCGAAGGCAAATGTGCCAAACCGTGACGGATTTGAGTCGAAAGAAAACCAAAATGCTAAAAGTTAGCAAACGCAAGACGTGCTTGAATAACCTTACGCTGACAATAGCGGACGAATATACAAGACCGGAGTATAGTTCGAACGGGATGGTTACGCATGCAGCCTTTTGGCTAAGTTGTGCCGAGTGTCGCGTACCTAGACCTTTTGGTGCAAACGAGTTTGCGAGCGAGACCGACTATCGCTCGGACGAGAATAAGTGAGACTTAGAACGTATGTTGATAGAGACTCTACTTGACCAATGCTAGAACGAGTGCAAAAAAATGGTTCTTGGACCTTGAGGAACGGGGGAACGCGAAACTGAACATGTCGATCGAGAATCAAATGACCTTCTAAGGATTTGTAGAATGACTTGATCCCGAGTGATGTATGTGATAGGTTCGAAGAAAAATAAGAATGAGTGTCAACGACTAGTCGAGTAGCTCAAACCCTGAGTGGTGTATGGACGTTATAGAAATTGTTCGAGCGAGACTAAAGGATATACGGATAGAACGTGTATGTCGGCAAGCGATGATATCGTACAAGACTTAAAATGAGTAACGCTTAGTTGGTTTTGACTTCGATAGTCTCAAACAAGATATTGTTCGGATGAATTGTGAATGTGTAGTGCAAGTACAGGAAACAAGTTGAATAGAGAGTCGGAACGATGAAATGAATAGTGGTCTTGGTCGAGGAAACATAGAAGATCGTCCAGGCGATTTTGAATTTAGTCGAAGGGATTGAAACTTGAGTTAAGGTGAAATACCCATGGACGAGATCGAAGATAGCACGATCGAAAGATGGCATGCATAGGAAACATTGGTTTGAAGATACGAGAATGATTAAGGATTTAGAATAGATGTTGCTCAACGACGAGTTAGCACGAGACAATATGAATTGAGGAATTAAGTTGTATGACTTGGAATTCGTTACAAAAGGAAGATCGTCAGGTTATGTACATCATCGATGGTATTGAGGCGTATCAAAGATCGATGTATGATAACTCGGGGGTACTCTGATTCGATGATGATGATCGAGTTAGAAGTTATTATTTCTAAGGATGCTATGTTGGAGAATTTGGATAGAAATGAACGTTTGGATGAAGAAGGGAAGTGACTTGATTGTTCGGTGATAACCACAACGACAACGATCTTGTCTTGAGCGAGCGCAAGTCCATCCTCGCACATGCGTCACGTCGGATTTTGGATGATCGTACCGCATGAGCGTTGGCATGGTGATTCATGTCCAGCGGGAATCGTTGAACTCGAAATACCTTGACATGGCAATTTTGATTGCTTCGACTTGTGGTTTGAAGCGAAGGCGAATTGGAGGATTGATCGGACTTATGATGGACGATGAAGTAAAGTTGAGGATTGAGTAGGCCCAATCCGCGTATCAAAAATGAGTAAGTCTAGACGAAACGCAAGAGTTACGTCCCGATGAGAACGATTACTTCGCAGAAACGTTGACATGGTGATTCATGTCCGCCGTGGATAATCAGACTTGCATGAGATCGGGGCACGACATATTGTAAGGCTAGACGATGTTGTGATCGACTACGTGGATTGGATAGGATGGATAGGTGAATTGTATCAAAACATACTTAAAGAGATAGACTACGATAATTGTTAGTATGGACATACGATATTAACATGTCGAGAATTCGATTGAGGAGAACCTATCGTAGGATAACATTCCTAACGAGCTCGAACTTGGAGCGGAGAATGTGTTGATGCGAATAGGGTGAACGCTGCTTGATGTTTAGAAATTTGAGTGAAATAAATTTGGGTAGAAACTCCCGTACAAGCGAGCAAATGGTTTGACCATAGGATTTGGGGCGAGCATTATACAACGACCTTGTACGATGAGCCACATACTTGACTTGTAACTATGACCTGGTGAGATGACCTAGCAGATAGGCGGACGACTCTATGCCGAGTGATTGAACCTGTGTGGTTTACGGTATCGTCTGGACGGACGATAGACTTTGGGCAACAAGACTTAGAGTAGGACGGGGAACTGGGAGTGTGCGTGAACGACAACGAGATTGGCCCCAAACGAAGGGAATGATAGGAATGGATGATGCGCAAGTAAAGTTGGGATAATGAATTGAATAATTGATTGGAAGACGTACTCGATGATAGTACGATACTTGGTCTTGAATCGGACAAGAATTACTTAGACTTGGTCGACCCCGCTAAGAAGAAGTCGTATTGATTTCATAGGCAAGAACGCTTGAGAAATGAGTCAGATCATCTTGAGGATCGAGATAAACGATAGTGAGACGCACATGAGTTCGGTTTTAATCGAAGTAAAAGTAAAACGATCGGCAAATTCGAAACTATCATGAGTAGCTTGTCCGACTTCGCAAATTGCTAAACTTGGTTGAAATGTACGTATTCGGGGGACGCCTTGAATATGTGCACGATCCAAACTCAGCGATATGATGAACTCGAATGCAGCTGCAAGTGGGGGTTGTAACGCCCCAGTCCCAAAATACTTAGGACTAGGTACGTATCCATGCCAGCTGCATACATACAAAGTATGCTCCAATAAATGGAAACCTGGCATGAATACATAAGCTGTAAAATACAGTAAACCAAGAGTAATCTAATCTCATCCACAAATGAAAAATAAAAGATATCATATAATCAACTGTAATAAGTCTTTGAACAATACGTTGGGGGAGACAAAGTCCACTACCAACTATCTCAAATAAAAGGTACAAGAAGGAATAGATGAAATAACAAGACTAGCTGTCACGACCCGCACCCTAGAGTTAGGGCACGAGAACGTAACAACGCCCAGCCTACGCCGCAGTGTCTGCGGTAGAACGCTGTCCTAGTTCTCAATGCATCTAACAGTATAAGACTAAACAGTTTATACTCCCCGAATGGGGGTGACATAGCAGAATGTAAACTCAATCACATCTAAGGTAGAGCATAAAGGAAGATAGATAAAACATGAAATCGAAAAGAGATACAACAGATAGAAGTCTAAGTGTCTAAGATACAAACCCAGAATACATCTCAAAACTCGAATACAGTAATCCATAAATACAACTCAAGACGACTGAAAATAAACTATAAATAAATCCTAGCTATCTATACAACCTCTACTGTCTCCTCTAGGCTAGCAGGCAACCTCCAAGCTATCTGTAAAATTTATCAACAGGTCCAGTCAGGACAGGAGCGAGCACACTACATCTCAACAAGTCATAACAGGAAAGGAAATGTAATCATGCTAGAGAATAAAATACAGGATCTGAAGAAATAGCATAATGTAAAAGAGAGACTGTAAGTAAATAACTATAATATTTATAAAGAGAGACAGTGCTAGTGATTTAGAGTACAGATGAACATGTGAATGGTTAGGACTGATTCATGACTACACTAAGAGTGATTCATGACTACACTACTTTGGATATTTATTCACATGACCATTCATACTCCCTCGTACCCCAATCAATACACAAGGATCCATTCAAGTTACGTTAAGATTCATGACTACACTACATTGCCCATAAAGGGTGATTCATGAATTGATTTGTGAAGGCTTGGTGATCATGAGGGTATATGAGTCACTAGCTGATTCCCGAAGATTCATGATAATAGAAGCATATGATACGTGATGTAAGTGAAACACACATGACAAAAGTATCTGATGCTCCCAAGAGGGATAACATCTCATGAAGGGATCCATATAGTACCAATCCGTGTTACCAACGTGTCAGTATCAAGTAAGATAGTCTAAAGCAGGAAATATAATCCTAAACATGATATGAAATGATCAGAGAATGTACTCGCCTGATATCTGAATATCCAAGGTAAAGATACTGTCCGAGAAGAGGTGCCTGGCTCCTAATTAGAACAACACAAGTCACAACATGTCCAGAAGGGTAATATAAAGCACTACAATGCATTCTACATGAATCTAGGTCAAACTAGGCCAAAGTCAACTGTTGGTCAACTCTGGTCAACTACACTAGTCAAACTAGGTCAAACTAGGTCATGTCCTAACCCAGCAAGTCTTACTAGGCCTAACCAAGACTTATCCTAGCAAGCACACATCAATACAAGGCTATACAAGCCAACATACAACCAACTCTATATAGCATGCAATTATTCAATACTCAAATAGGCAAGAATTCACATTGGATATACACTAGGTAATCTATTACTTTAAACTATATATGTCTACACATATATACACATGCATATATTGGTATTCAACATTAGGTCTATAATCATGGCATTTCAAATGGTTATATAAACTTATATATTACAACACAATATGCTAACATATATATAATATACATACATAGCTCAGTTAACTATATTAATAAATACTTATTTAAGAGGCTATGTGTGTGTATGTGAACATGGCAAAGGGGCAAGTGAGGGATAAATGGGCGTACATAGTGTATACATATCAAAGAGTGTCAAAGTATAACTGAACAATGTGTCAAGTGTGATAGTGTCAACATAGTGTAAGGGGGTACATGAGGTAATATAGGATTTGTGTTAACATAGAATATTACATCTCATTAACTTGTATATTACATACATTACATCTATTATTATATTACATTCATGCTTGCATTCATTCATCATTCATTTATTCTCTTGCACAACTATATGCACCATACATTACATACTATGGAACCTACATATTCATTACAAGCCATACTTATACATGCTTACATTAAATAGGATACTTACACCTCATACATCATTTATTTAACCATTTACTCATGCTTGCATTCTCTATTTAGTTACAAAATGTATATACATTAACATGGGTTAAAATCAAATAGAACATTATATTACACACAAGGGTGCACAAAATGCATATGCCGAATAGTAACTCCTACTAATAATCAATACTGTACCATCTCAGTATGAATTAAAATTTAGGATTAAAGTATGTTATAGAGCTATGTGTTAGCTTTCCAAAACTTCAAACGGATCGCATTTTCGTTTTCGGAAACTCCCGGAATCGCGAAAATACCGAGAACGCGTTTGTCTTTCGTACAGCTGACACTCAAATAATTCTCTAGAAAGTTACAGAAAGAATTAGGCCTATTAATATATGTTTTTGGAAAGCTAACTCCAATATGCTTCTTTTAAAAAAAATGAGAGATTAAACCGAGTTTTGAGCTAGAAGTTATGATATTTCTAAGTTAGGGCTGAAATTAAAAACGTGGATAAAAATCATGACGGATTTAGATAGTTTAAGCCAAAAGAATACACAATATATATCCTAATTATCCACAACAATAATAGCAATAATAATATGAGGAACCACACTCACAAACTTGATTATATAATCATCATGAACCATTTATTACATATATAAATATGGATATACTCTCATTACAATATATATATATAAATCTATATATGTAACATGAACACATCCACAACACAAAGGACACTCCTATGACCTCCAAATGGACACAAAATGGACACAAATGGAGATACAACCATGGGTCATTCCTATGGGTTCAAAATAGACCTCTATGCATGAGGAAATGAAAAGGAGAAGAGATTTATACCTCCCGGTAGATCGAATCGAAGAAAAGCCTTTCCGGAGCGACACCGACATGTAGAGATTCCAAAAGGACACGAACGAGCTCCGAATCCTCCCAAACATGGGTAGCTTCCTCCTTGGCTAGAATGGAGAAGGAAGGAAGAATATTTGGTGGTGAAATGGAAGGATTTGGTGGAGAAATTGCTAGGGATTGCTCTCTAGGAATTTAGGGAAGAACAAGAGAGAGAGAAAAATAGATGGATAATGACAAATGGGAGGCTCAACCCTATCCTTATTGTGGCTGGCCATAAAGGTGGTTTTGTCCTATTAGGAAAAGTCTAAAAGTCCCTACTAACCTATTCTATGAGTATTAGGAAAGGGCTAATTGGTTGGGGCTAAATTAGTCATTCTAAAGTCTCTAATCACTCTAACCTTATCCATAATAATTAGTCTAACCTCTAACTAAAATATTTCTATCATGTGGACTAAAATTAATATCATATGGGCCATGTCTAACTAGTGTGTGGGTTCCACTAGAGTCAAACTACCCCCGGATCCCCGTTTCAAGTCGGATTGAGTTGAAATTCGAACCCGACTCAAATAACCCCAAAACAATATCATAAATAATAAAATAATATCAAAATAATTCAAAGAGTTCAAATGCAAAAAATATTCTTAGGCCAAAAATGACATTAAAATATCATAATCACATGGTTAGGCTCTAGGTCAAACAGTCTATAGGGTTTCACTAGCAAAACGTCAAAACCACAAGTCATTGATTTAAATAATTTTAAAATAATTTAAAATCACCAAAAATCATATCATGAATTAAATATTATTATTAAAATAATTATAAACACGAAATTTCAAAATTACCCTCATTTGGAAAACTGGGTGCTACAACTCTACCCACCTTAGAAAAATTTTGTCCTCGAAATTTAAGATCGATAGTACTCCTTCTAGAGCCTGTAACCTACCCAATATCTAAGGTAACACTTCCTAACACTGGAATAATAAACGAACATCTAAAAAGTGTCAATCTAGGAATACCTCCAATACTGCTCTGCTGTACGGCGGTAATGAAACTTCAATAGAATATGGAATGGAACCTATATCCAAGGGACTGGACCTATTTTAAAGTGGTCTTAACTAAGGATGAAAAGGAACTGGTCATAGGCTATAGGTATGCTCAAACTATTATCTTCCTATTAACCATCTACTAATACATTCTATTACCATAGGAACGATGCATTACTAAGACATATAGGCCCCTATCTCTCATAACACATTTATACTCACCAAAAGACTAGTACATCCTATCAAGGCTGACACTATAATCTCTCATAAATCTCATAAGCTACATGTTTATAGACACACATCCCCACATCAAGGACTAACCCATGTATATCTACAACTGATACTAATGGAGTGACGTCCCTATTTCCCAACAATCAAGGTCTTAAAAAAATTATCTAAATCATGCAATTTGAAGGAATAGTATACAAGGTCAGGGCATACCGTAGCAGTTAGAAGTCTCACCTTGGTGCATTATTCATTCTAGGTCAAAACAGTACTATGGTATCAACACACAAACAATCTAGGGTATCCTAATTGGAAAGGTAAGGGAACAACAACCATCAAGGTTGTAGGGCTGTCTACCATCCTATATAAAAATTGGTCATTAACAAGCAACTAAGAAATTATTAAAAGGTTACTATTCCATAAAATGGCAAAAATTGAAAATTTAGGCACAATAAATCATAAATAGATTTTTGTCTTGACACGATCTAAGTTGATCAATTTTGGGATAAAACGAGATTTGGGCAAGAAAGGAAATCAATGAAATCAAAGTATGAGCACGAGCATCCAATGATGGAGATTCAGGTCATGATTAAATTTAATTCGACTGAGTACGAATACGAGGTTCATAGGAGATGAAAAGATTTCAAGGAGAATTGCCAAGGCTGTCGCGAATGAGACTCTAGGGTCAAGTTTAACTATGTCTCCATTCTTGTAGATTGATACATGAAAAAGCGAACCAAAGTGCAATAGGTTGATCAGACCATCATGTACCGGTTCTGATTAGACAATATGTTAGTGGGTGGCCACCCAATAAAATATGTCATGACCAAGCTCGAAAATAGATAAGCTTGTAAAACTAAGGCTAATTTAGCAGCACAAGATATAAGGGTGGTAATGATGAAAGGAATTACATAGTCCAAGTTTCTTAACCAACGGGTCAAGTAGTCAGATAAGGTACAAGGTTAAGCATCTAAGGAAACAAGCAGAACACCATCACATGTCGGGTCGAAAGAATTGAGTCAAGGCTAGATTTCTAATTGAAATAAGAAGAAATTTAGTATAATGGTAGAGGTTATAGTTTAGCCAGTTGACCAGAAAATCATATCAAGAAAATAGAGTACAAGAAGACGGGTTTTAGTGGGACATGATATACCTACACGAAGGTGAGCTCGTCTAGGTCTTGCATATAAGATTTGTTGGAGGGTAACAGCTAGTATTACATTCCGAATATCAAAGTCACGATAAGGAACGTCAAGGATCTCAATTAGAAAGTGGGAGTTCAAGAGGTGGTAATTAATGCACAAAAATAATCAAGATCGAGTTAGTCATCTGCTTCTGATACTCTTAAGTTCATCTGGTCATAACTTGCCAATCATATCTTTACCTCACCAGTCTCCATATGAAAATTTAACCTTTACTTAAACCCTTACCATGACTACCATAGGCAATTTCCAATTTCCAAACATCACTCTTGAAGCACAATCCTCACATTTAGGAATCAACATTAATCATTTATTTAAATTTCCAAGTTCTTTCACCTTATCTTAAATTTGACCCAAAACCTCTAAATCCCGTTTACGAATTCCTTGAACTTGTTCAAATTGTTCTCCTCGTATTATTTAATTTAAATCTCTAGGCCTTACAAAACTTATCTTTCATCACAAAATCAACTTCCGTATTTTTTTTGACATACACCCTTGAATATTATTCTCCTAAAAATATTTCACAACAGTCTCTAAACTTCCATAACTTTGTGCTCTCTCTATCCCTAGTCATTTTCTCGCAACATCTTGTTTAATATCCTTATTAAACACAATTAACTTCTCTTTTCCATTACTAACCTTCAACATAGCCTCAGAGTAAAAGTTTTCCCCAGAATCAACAACCAAGATTTTCTAAGTTCTCAAAACTAGGTTGACCTCTGATATCCTCATTAGTTTTGAATACACCTATAAACTATCTCATAACCCCAAAATTTCTCTAAATGTAATTGTTTCCAGATTGGCAGTATACATCTCTCTATTCTATTTGAGACCTTTACCACATTTCTATCTCAAGTTTCCATATGGAACACTCCACATTTGATTTCCTTTAGATCATCATAAAATAACCAGTTACGTCTTCTCTGAGCTACATAATTTACGTCACTTCCTTAGCCTTCCCTATGCAAAAGATACAAAGATTCAAGGGTTTCGAAGTACATCTGGTAGGGACGACAAGATATGGATAATTAATGTAATGAGACAGAGTTTAAGATAAGAGGTAAATAAGAATGCAAGGGAATAATGGCGAGAAAGAATAATGAAGATATGTTCCTTCTCATCGGTTCAAACGAGAGGAACCCATCAAGCTTAAATTGAATAGCAAGGAATGAGGGTGAATCCAAACAAGAGGAAAAGGAATTCCAATTAAAGTTCAAAATGAGTTTCTCAGGGGTCGTCCCAGAAATCTCTCAAAGAATCCTAAGTGTGATTGAGTACCTTGGATTTGAAAATATTAATCTAAATACAAAATTATCAACAACTACAAAATTTTATCAAAATCATCAACTAATACCAGGATTCAAAGTTCTACAATGAATCCACAAAATCAAATTTAAATCAAAGAAAAAGGTGAATCAAAACAAGGAAAAGGAGTTTAAATCGGAATTCAAAATGAGATTCTCAAGGGTCATCCCAGGAATCTCTCAAGAAATTCTAACAGTGATTGAGTATCCTCTCATTCTAACATCTTAATTTATATATATATATATCCTATAGCAGGCTCGTAGTAGTACAACTAAGTCGTTGCGCTACTACGAAATCGCACTAATGCAAATCTCGACCTGCATGGGCCACCACTAAAAATGTGTCACGACCCGCACCATAGAGTTAGGGCACGAGAACATAACAACGCCCATCCTACGCCGCAGTGTCGGCGGTAGAACGCAGTCCTAGGTCTCAATGCATCTAACAGTATAAGACTAAACAGTTTATACTCCCCGAATGGGGGTGACATAGCAGAATGTAAACTCAATCACATCTAAGGTAGAGCATAAAGGAAGATAGATAAAACATGAAATCGAAAAGAGATACAACAGATAGAAGTCTAAGTGTCTAAGATACAAACCCAGAATACATCTCAAAACTCAAATACAGTAATCCATAAATACAACTCAAGACGACTGAAAATAAACTATGAATAAATCCTAGCTATCTATACAACATCTACTGTCTCCTCTACGCTAGCAGGCAACCTCCAGGCTATCTGTAAAATTTATCAACAGGTCCAGTCAGGACAGGAGCGAGCACACTACATCTCAACAAGTCATAACAGGAAAGGAAATGTAATCATGCTAGAGAATAAAATACAGGATCTGAAAAAATAGCATAATGTAAAAGAGAGACTGTAAGTAAATATCTATGATATATATAAAGAGAGACAGTGCTAGTGATTTAGAGTACAGATGAACATGTAAATGGCTTAGGACTGATTCGTGACTACACTAAGAGTGATTCATGACTATACTACTTTGGATATTTATTCACATGACCATTCATACTCCCCCGTACTCCAATCAATACACAAGGATACATTCAAGTTACGTTAAGATTCATGACTACACTACATTGCCCATAAAGGGTGATTCATGAATTGATTCGTGAAGGCTCGGTGATCATGAGGGTACATGAGTCACTAGCTGATTTTCAAAGATTCATGATGATAGAAGCATATGATACGTGATGTAAGCGAAATACACATGACAAAAGTATCTGATGCTCCCGAGAGGGATAACATCTCATGAAGGGATCCATATAGTACCAATCCGTGTTACCAACGTGTCAGCTTCAAGTAAGATAGTCTAAAGCAGGAAATATAATCCTAAACATGATATGAAATGATCAGAGAATGTACTCGCCTGATATCTGAATGTCCAAGGTAAAGATATTGTCCGAGAAGAGATGCCTGGCTCCTAATTAGAATAGCACAAGTCACAACATGTCCAGAAGGGTAATATAAAGCACTACAACGCATTCTACATGAATCTAGGTCAAACTAGGCCAAAGTCAACTCTTGGTCAACTCTGGTCAACTGCACTAGTCAAACTAGGTCAAACTAGGTCATGTCCTAACCCAGCAAGTCTTACTAGGCCTAACCAAGACTTATCCTAGCAAGCACACATCAATACAAGGCTATACAAGCCAACATACACCCAACTCTATATAGCATGCAATTATTCAATACTCAAATAGGTAAGAATTCACATTGGATATACACTAGGTAATCTATTACTTTAAACTATATATGTCTACACATATATACACATGCATATATTGGTATTCAACATTAGGTCTATAATCATGGCATTTCAAATGGTTATATAAACTTATATATTACAACACAATATGCTAACATATATATAATATACATACATAGCTCAGTTAACTATATTCATAAAAACTTATTTAAGAGGCTATGTGTGTGTATGTGAACATGGCAAAGGGGCAAGTGAGGGTTAAATGGGCATACATAGTGTATATATATCAAAGAGTGTCAAAGTGTAAGTGAACAATGTGTCAAGTGTGATAGTGTCAACATAGTGTAAGGGGGTACATGAGGTAATATAGGATTTGTGTTAACATAGAACATTACATCTCATTAAGTTGTATGTTGCAGACATTACATCTATTATTACATTACATGCATGCTTGCATTCATTCATCATTTATTTATTCTCTTGCACAACTATATGCACCATACATTACATACTATGGAACCAACATATTCATTACAAGACATACTTATACATGCTTACATTAAATAGGATACTTACACCTCATACATCATTTATTTAACCATTTACTCATGCTTGCATTCTCTATTTAGTTACAAAATGTATATACATTAACATGGGTTAAAATCAAATAGAACATTATATTACACACAAGGGTGCACAAAATGCATATGCTGAATAGTAACTCCTACTAATAATCAATACTGTACCATCTCAGTATGAATTAAAATTTAAGATTAAAGTATGTTATAGATCTATGTGTTAGCTTTCCGAAACTTCAAACGGATCGCATTTTCGTTTCCGGAAACTCCTAGAATCGCGAAAATACCGAGAACGCGTTTGTCTTTCGTACAACTGACACTGAAATAATTCTCCAGAAAGTTACAGAAAGAATTAGGCCTTTTAATATATGTTTTTGGAAAGCTAACTCCAATACACTTCTTTTAAAAAAAATGGGAGATTAAACCGAGATTTAAGCTAGAAGTTATGACATTTCTAAGTTAGGGCTGAAATTAAAAACGTGGATAAAAATCATGACGGATTTAGATAGTTTGAGCCAAAAGAATACACAATATATATCCTAATTATCCACAACAATAATAGCAATAATAATATGAGGAACCACACTCACAAACTTGATTACATAATCATCATGAACCATTTATTACAAATATAAATATAGATACACTCTCATTACAATATATATATATATATATATATATATATATATATATATATATATATATAAATCTATATATGTAACATGAACACATCCACAACACAAAGGACACTCCTATGACCTCCAAATGGACACAAAATGGACACAAATGGAGATACAACCATGGGTCATTCCTATGGGTTCAAAATAGACCTCTATGCATGAGGAAATGAAAAGGAGAAGAGATTTATACCTCCCGGTAGATCGAATCGAAGAAAAGCCTTTCCGGAGCGACACCGACATGTAGAGATTCCAAAAGGACACGAACGAGCTCCGAATCCTCCCAAACTTGGGTAGCTTCCTCCTTGGCTAGAATGGAGAAGGAAGGAAGAAGATTTGGTGGTAAAATGGAAGGATTTGGTGGAGAAATTGCTAGGGATTGCTCTCTAGGAATTTGGGGAAGAACAAGAGAGAGAAAAATAGATGAATAATGATAAATGGGAGGCTCAACCCTATCCTTATTGTGGCTGGCCATAAAGGTGGTTTTGTCCTATTAGGAAAAGTCCAAAAGCCCCTACTAACCTATTCTATGAGTATTAGGAAAGGGCTAATTGGTTGGGGCTAAATTAGTCATTCTAAAGTCTCTAATCACACTAACCTTATCCATAATAATTAGTCTAACCTCTAACTAAAATATTTCTATCATGTGGACTAAAATTAATATCATGTGGGCCATGCCTAACAAGTGTGTGGGTCCCACTAGAGTCAAACTACCCCCGGGTCCCCGTTTCAAGTCGGATTGAGTTGAAATTCGAACCCGACTCAAATAACCCCAAAACAATATCATAAATAATAAAATAATATCAAAATAATTCAAAGAGGTCAAATGCAAAAAATATCCTTAGGCCAAAAATGACATTAAAATATCATAATCACATGGTTAGGCTCTAGGTCAAACAGTCTCTAGGGTTTTTCACTAGCAAAACGTCAAAACCACAAGTCATTGATTTAAATAATTTTAAAATAATTTAAAATCACCAAAAATTATATCATGAATTAAATATCATTATTAAAATAATTATAAACACGAAATTTCAAAATTACCCTCATTTGGAAAACTGGGTGCTACACTAGCCAAGTGCAATCATCTTCGAAAGGATGGAGAAGATCACGGCCTCGACTAGAACACCTGCAATATCACAGAAGCACACACACCTGGAGAGATAACCAGGTCCTCAGAGGGACGTAACAAGATACAGGAAGAACATGCCATATGAACTGAATATAAATGCACCATAAAATAAAGATAAAGTAAAAGTGTCCAAACTATAACACGACTCAATATTCTATCATCGGAACCGTAGGATACCCCTACAACCAAACAAGGACAAGGGATAACTTACTATTCCGCGATGTGATATTTTTCCATGCCATGATTGGAACATGAAATTTGCTAAGATCTCTCCTAACCTTTCTAGTAGGCAATTTAGAAGACATCTCGATGTATGGGCAGGTGAAGGCTGACTCCCCCAGGACAAGTAACAACCCACAACACGTACACGTCAATACCAATGCTATCAGCCGGCATAACTCGAGGCTAGCGGCCCACGTGACCCATCAGTCCACATAGCTCGAGGCTAGTGACCCTCGCGACTCGACTACCGTAGTACGCAGTTACTACAGCTTTTGGATTTGGGGTAGCCCATACATTTAACTGTCTTCTCCCTCCCAAGGACTCTAACAAAAGGTAGTTCGCTAAGACTAGGTCCATATGCATACAAAAGACAAGAAAGAAAAATAACCGAAACAAAATAAAGTGAACAAAATAGCAAGTACTGGATCCAACTGAGAACAAATAATAAAATATGCAGTAAATAAATACATAAAGGTGCATCTAATTATGAACAGTAAATAAGGCAAGGTATCTTGCCTGAGGGTGGTACGAGAAGCAGCAAAATCCAACAATCAGAATCGTCAACCCGAAAGTCAAATCCACAAGAAGCTCCTGATGCTGAAACAAACATCATGAACGAGTTTGGAATAAAAGATATGCCTAGGAAATGCCTATCCAAAAGTCAAATTCTGGAACAGGGGAAAAATCGTAATTTCGGGTCAAAACGATGTCCGCCGTTGGACCCGCTTTGCACCGAAATGTGCGCCAGAACCTACGGTCTCTAAAGTCATCAAACTACATGTCTACGGATTTGTTTTGATGAGACGAACCCAACGGTATGTCCAATTTTGAATTCCGGTGGGCTGTGCACAAAATTGCCCGTTGAGTGGGATTGTGGGCCCGCCAAAATAGCGTCCCGATCAGCAGTCTCAAAATCGGACCAAACTTGGCTCACAGGACCAGAATAATATTTTGAGTCCAATGGCGTAAGTTTCGTCGTGATTTGATAAGTGTGCACAAAATAATTAGGAAATTCTGAAAAGCCCGATACGCAAAAATTTGACGGATACGGACCAAATTCGTTGCGCACACGCAACCAATTTGAATTCCGTCAATTCTCGAACGTCCACAAATTCGATACGGACCTTCGGTACTTTTGGTTTGCGACGGGGTCGCACGGTTTGTCGGGGCGCACCTCGTACGGGGTTTTTAATATTTTTTAAAAACTGATTTTTCATGATTTTTAATCTAGTTAAATTTGAAATTTATTGCAGAATAAATAAACCTATTTGAATGAGATGATAGAGGGTCATTTGGGCTTTCTATACGAATTTACGGATCTAAAAATGGATTTAAATTGAGAGAGAAATTGATCGAGAAATGGGATACCTTAAAGTGGAAATCTGTTGTTGTTGTTATTGTCGTGGTTGTCGTTTTCGCGGGTGAGGATGCTGTCGCGGCGCACGAGACCGGCCTGGCTCGCTGGGGATAGGAGGAGGAAGGACATGGAGAGGTGGAAGAAGATGGAAGGAGATTAGGGTTTTGGTTTTTGTATGGTTAAACTTATATATATATATGTAAAAGGAGATAGAATAAAGGGGTTCGGCCACATATAAAGATTGCTGTTGCTGTTGCTTGGTCTTTTTGCTAATGGGTCTCCCTTCACAAGCAACTTGCTGTTGCTTCTTAGTTGGCGTGGGGTTGTGTGGTCGGCCAAGTGGGCCGACCACTACTTCCTCTTTTTTTTATCAAATCTTTTAAATAAATAACTATATATATATATATATATATATATATATATATATATATATATATTTATATATATATATATATATACCACAATTTATTAAGATCAAATAACAATTTAAATATTATCTATCCAAATCTTTAATATATTTAAACATATCTAAATGTATATAAATTCAACTCACAATAAATCAACTTAAAATAATAATAGTATCTTAATAGAATAAACATGTTTAATAAATCTTCACAAAATACTTTTAAAATAATAAATTAATAAAATCGTCTCAATGGGTGCACTTATACCGCACACCCTTACCCGGGTCCACAAAATGTACTATTTTGTAAAATATTATTTAAATAATAAAATACCAATAATTGCACAATTAAGTAAATAATTTAAAATTATACATAAAATTCTAAAAATAATTTAGAAAATATTTACGTATATAAAATATGTCCACATGGCCACCTTGGTCGCACCACATGCCTTCATGGGCTTAAATTCGGTCCGGGTACAGTTTGGACTGGTTTGGCCCAAATGGGTCATCTAAAAATCAATATATAAAATAATATCATATTAAAATAATTTAAATGAGTGAATTCACAACTTGGTATGGTTTTCCTATTTTGGACATCATTATGGCTAAGCTTCCCCCGGCATGGCTAGTACACTAGTCAAGGCACACTGCTACATCTTCCGTGCCAAAATTCATGGTAGTCTTGTGCTCCCAATTTCAACAATGGCTAATGTCATTATTAATAATTAATAAAAACCATAAATTGTATAAATTTATTTACTTAAGTCTAATAAAATAATAAAAATAATAATAAAAAATAGGGGTTTTACATCCTACCCAACTTACAAGAATTTCGTCCTCGAAATTTAGGAATAATAGGGTAGATAGGGTTGAGGGATAGAAAGAGTTCATCAATACCAAAATACAATTAAATTTTGGAGGAGGCGATAAAACGTCGTTCAACACCACTGTGCAATAGAAAATTGTGGAGTCGATATATACAAAAATATATCATGGTTATGAATTGAATAAGGATCGCTAGTGATGGTAACAAAATTTTGAATATCCAATTTTAGAGAACAGTTAAGGAATTGAGTAGGCCAAAGAGAATAACTTAGACATTTGGGAGATGTGGTTCCTAGAGAGTAACTGGAGACTAATCGCCTCGATTGAGAGTTTGATTTAAGTGAATGATTAGAATTATTCTCGAGTGCTCAAGAACAATTGGAAGGACACGATAATAATTCTAGGGTCGAGAAAACGAGGAGTGGTTAAAGGCGAGGATATAGCCACATGAGTCGGTCGGTGGCTATCTACACTTGTATATAAATAACTGATAGGGCAACAAAAGATGATACCCTGAGTCTATCTAGCAAGTACAGTGCCTTGCTTTTCTAAATAAGCAAAAGACAAGAACAACAAAGGTTTCAAAGACGGTGTTATATATTGAGCACGAATTGCGGGGTTCATAGGTGGCAAAAATAATTCAAAAGAGAATTGTCAAGACGGTCGCGGATGAGACTCCAAGGCAAGTTTAACTATGTCTCCATCCGCATTGAATAGGATATGATAAGCGAACCAAAGTGCAATAGGTTGATCAGACCATCATGCACCGGTTCTGATTAAACAATATGTTAGTGGGTGCACCTAATAAAATATGTCATGATCAAGCTTGATAACGAAATAAGCTTGCAAAACTGAAGCTACGTTAGCAGCGTGAGATAGTCAAAATATGAGCAAGGGAGGTATTGATGAAGAAAATTTTAAATAGTCTCAGATCTTTTAAAATCAAGGATCGTCCAAAATTTAGGCCTATACAGTTGTCCTAGTGTTTCTTCATTTATGGCTTAGTAGACTAGATAAGATAGGGTCCTCTGAATTTATAGTCTAAGTGAACTTACCAATGTGGTTCCCAAGGAAAAAGGTTTGTTAGGTGGTGAGGTATTCTACCCAACTTACAAGAGTTAAACTAGTAGTGTGATGGGACAATGGGTCAAGCAATCAAGATAAAGCATAATTTTAAGCATTTAAGGAATTTAGTAGAACACAAACACATATCGGGTCGAAGGAATTGAGTCGAGATTGAATCCCTATTCGTGGTCAAAAATATATCGGTATCATGGTAAAGATTATAGTTTGGCCATTTTGACCATAAGCTCATGTCAAGAAATAGAGTACAAGGAGATGGGTTTTGGAGGGACATGATATATCTACAAGAAGGTAGGCTCGTCTAGGTCTTACATATAAAATTTGTTGGAAGGAAAAGTTTAGTGTTGTGCTCCAAATATCCAAGTCACGGTAAGGGACGCCAAAAGATCAAAAGTAGATAGTGGGAGTTCACGGGATGATAATTAATGCACAAAATAAAGAAGATTAAGTTAAAGCATGACATAAAATTAATTAAAAATCCATAAAAATAATTTAGGAACACAATTCCGGAGAGAAGATAGTCTCCTAGATGAATACAGTTAAGGAACCATTAACTAATTATTCCAGTTGCAAATGGGTTAGAAGGTCGCAATTAAAAGATCTATAATTAAAGGAAGGTCGAGTAAGTCGAGGTTGTAATACAGTCACATAGCTGGGTAGATGACTAATAACACTTGTGTATATACTACTATCATGGTCATGAGTGATATGGCAATTAGTGTGGAATACTCAGTAGGGTTATCTTGGGGCCTACCATTAAAATTTAACTCAAGTTTCCTCCAAAAGTTTCAAAATTAAACTTTCAAACATAAACCACCAAAATTTGTATTCACTCCAGGCCGTTCAAATTCATCATGACCAAAATTTAAATCACTTTAATAAATCTCAAAGCAAACTTTATCACGTTACTACTAACGTTTTCCAAAATTAAGGTTTAATTTCAACTGTTTAACTCTTAGCATATTAAAAGCAATCTCAAAATTAAGCTCAATGCTTTCATCAATTTTAACTTCTATTCATGCTAAGTTATTCCAACAAATCACAACTTTTAAATGGTAACTTCCTTTAACCAATCAAAATAACTTTCCATCACATCCTTCAAAATTCTCCCAGAAATTTTAATATTAGCAATCCCTCATTAAACTAAAATTTCAAATAATCTTATTAGTCAAAATCCTTTTTTTTACCAAAAATCTAAATAGATTTGTAAATCCTCAATCATAGGACATCATTAAAAATAAAAATTTCACAAAAATCGTCTTCATAACTTTCAAATATTTTAAACCAAAATTTACCGTCATTACTTCCACTTAAAATTCAAAATTTAATAAACATGAAAATCGCAAGTAGTATAACTCAATTTTAAATAATTCTTATGGCCATTTTTTAAAAGCTAAGATCATTTTCAAACCAAATTTATAATTGTACAAAGGTGTATAACTGTAATACAATAAATCATAAACATCAATACTCGAAAATTAAATAAATTTTATATTTGTTCAAAGATGTATATCTATCACCCAAAACTCATAAATATCACAACTCGAAAAGCAAATAAATTTTATACTTGTGCAAGGATGTATAACTATAATCCAATAAATCATAAATATCAAATCTTGAAAATCAATCAATTTCTTAAACCAAGTATGAAATTCTATAACTCCTCTGGTGTTTACTATTTAGAAATCTCAAGGTTAAAACTTTCTGTTGCAATATCCTACTTTACAAATTACTAATCATTAATTCACACAAAAAGTCTTTTTAACTCAATTAGAGTCTTGAATGTATTCCAATTGCCAATATAACCATTCTAGCCATGTGTTTGACCTATGAGCATATTCTAGTATAGTCATCTTCCTAATTGACACTAAGCACGATAATAAGAATTAACGGTAGAAAGGAATCAAGCAAGATGCAATTCAAGGGAGTCGAACGAGAATCCAAAATTTGAAGCCAAGGGAGGAGGTCAAGTTGTATGGATGAGATTCCTAAATTCTAATCCTATGTTGCAGGCTCATATCGGTACAATTACGTAACCGAAGTAACAAACTCGACCTACATGGGCCACCACAAAAATATATAACGCCCCAGTCCCAAAATACTTAGGACTAGGTACGTATCCATGCCAGCTGCATATACATACGAAGTATACTCCAATATATGGAAATCTCGCATGAATACATAAGCTGTAAAATGCAGTAAACCAAGAGTAATCTAATCTCATCCACAAATGAAAAATAAAAGATATCATATAATCAACTGTAATAAGTCTTTGAACAATACGTTGGGCGGAGACAAAGTCCACTACCAACTATCTCACATAAAAGGTACAAGAAGGAATAGATAAAATAACAAGACTAGCCAAGTGCAATCATCTTCGAAAGGATGAAGAAGATCACGGGCTCGACTAGAACACCTGCAATATCACAGAAGCACACACACCTGGAGAGATAACCAGGTCCTCAGAGGGACGTAACAAGATACAAGAAGAACATGCCATATGAACTGAATATAAATGCACCATAAAATAAAGATAAAGTAAATGTGTCCAAACTATAACACGGCTCAATATTCCATCATCGGAACCGTAGGCTACCCCTACAACCAAACAAGGACAAGGGGTAACTTACTATTCCGCGATGTGATATTTTTTTATGCCATGATTGGAACATGATCTCTCCTAACCTTTCTAGTAGGCAATTTAGAAGACATCTCGATGTATGGACAGGTGAAGGCTGACTCCCCCAGGACAAGTAATAACTCATAACACACACGTCAATACCAATACTATCAGCCGGCATAACTCGCGGCTAGCGGCCCACGTGACCCATCAGTCCACATAGCTCGAGGCTAGTGACCCTCGAGACTCGACTACCATAGTACGCAGTTACTACAGCTTTTGGATTTGGGGTAGCCCATATATTTAACTGTCTTCTCCCTCCCAAGGACTTTAATAAAAGGTAGTTCGCTAAGACTAGGTCCATATGCATACAAAAGACAAGAAAGAAAAATAATCGAAACAAAATAAAGTGAACAAAATAGCAAGTACTGGATCCAACTGAGAACAAATAATAAAATATGCAGTAAATAAATACATAAAGGTGCATCTAATTATGAACAGTAAATAAGGCAACGTATCTTGCCTGTGGATGGTGCGTGAAGCAGCAAAATCCAACAATCAGAATCGTCAACCCGAAAGTCAAATCCACAGGAAGCTCCGGATGCTTAAACAAACATCACGAACGAGTTTGGAATAAAAGATATGCCTAGGAAACGCCTGTCCAAAAGTTAAATTCTAGAACAGGGGGAAAATCGTAATTTTGGGTCAAAATGATGTCCGACGTTGGACCCGCTTTGTACCGAAATGCGTGCCAGAACCTACGGTCTCTAAAGTCATCAAACTATATGTCTACGGATTTGTTTTGATGAGGTGAACCTAACGGTATGTCCAATTTTGGATTTCGGTGGGATGTGCACAAAATCGCCCGTTGAGTGGGATTGTGGGCCCGCCAAAATAGCGTCCCGATCAGCAGTCTCAAAATCGGACCAAACTTGGCTCACAGGACCAGAAAAATATTTCGAGTCCAATGGCGCAAGTTTCGTCGTGATTTGATGAGCATGCACAAAATAATTAGAAAATTCCGAAAAGCCCGATACGCAAAAATTTGACGGATACGGACCAAATTCGTTGCGCACATGCAACCAATTTGAATCCCGTCAATTCTCGCACGTCCACAAATTCGATACGGACCTTCGGTACTTTCGGTTTACGACGGGGTCGCCCGGTTTGTCGGGACGCACCTCGTACGGCGTTTTTAATATTTTTTTAAAACTGATTTTTTATGATTTTTAATCTAATTAAATCTGGAATTTATTGCAGAATAAATAAACCTATTTGAAGGGGATGATAGAGGGTCATGTGGGCTTTCTACACGAATTTACGGATCTAAAAACGGATTTAAATTGAGAGAGAAATTGATCGGGAAGTGGGATACCTTAAAGTGGGAATCTGTTGTTGTTGTTGTGGTTGTCGTTTTCGCGGGTGAGGATGCTGTCGCGGCGCACGAGACCGGCCTGGCTCGCCGGGGAGAGGAGGAGGAAGGACGTGGAGAGGTGGAAGAAGATGGAAGGAGATTAGGGTTTTAGTTTTTGTATGGTTAAACTTATATATATATATATATATATATATATATATATAAAAGGAGATAGAATAAAGGGGTTCGGCCACATATAAAGATTGTTGTTGCTGTTGCTTGGTCTTTTTGCTAATGGGTCTCCCTTCACAAGCAACTTGCTGTTGCTTCTTAGCTGGCATGGGGTTGTGTGGTCGGCCAAGTGGGCCGACCACTACTTCCTCTTCTTTTTTTTTTCTTTTTTTTTCAAATCTTTACAAATCTTTTAAATAAATAACTATATATATCTATATTTTTTTTCTATATATATCTATATATTTTAAATAAATAACTATATATATTTTTTAAATAAATAACTATATATATCTGTATATATATATATATATATATATATATATATATATATATATATATATATTTTATATATATATATATTTTTTTATATATCTATATATATATCTATATATATATATATATATATATATATATATATATATATATATATACCATAATCTATTAAGATCAAATAACAATTTAAATATTATCTATCCAAATCTTTAATATATTTAAACATATCTAAATATATATAAATTCAACTCACAATAAATCAACTTAAAATAATAATAGTATCTTAATAGAATAAACATGTTTAATAAATCTTCACAAAATACTTTAAAAATAATAAATTAATAAAATCGTCTGAATGGGTGCACTTATACCGCACACCCTTACCCGGGTCCACAAAATGTACTATTTTGTAAAATATTATTTAAATAATAAAGTACCAATAATTGCACAATTAATTAAATAATTTGAAATTGTACATAAAATTCTAAAAATAATTTAGAAAATATTTACGTATATAAAATATGTCCACATGGCCACCTTGGTCGCACCACATGCCTGCATGGGGGCTTAAATTCGGTCCGGGTCCAGTTTGGACTGGTTTGGCCCAACTGGGTCATCTAAAAATCAATATATAAAATAATATCATATTAAAATAATTTAAATGAGTGAATTCACAACTTGGTATGGTTTTCCTATTTTGGACATCACTATGGCTAGGCTTCCCCCGGCATGGCTAGTACACTAGTCAAGGCACACTGCTACATCTTCCGTGCCAAAATTCATGGTAGTCTTGTGCTCCCAATTTCAACAATGGCTAAGGTCATTATTAATAATTAATAAAAACCATAAATTGTATAAATTCATTTACTTAAGTCTAAAAAAATAATAAAAATAATAATAAAAAATAAGGGTTTTACAGGTGTTGTGATGCGCATGAACGAATGAGTGAGTTTGCCTCAGCCTACGACTCTCGTGTTTGATGAATGACAACGCACCTCGTACGACCATTACAAGTCCCATGGCACGACAAAATAGCAACCAAGTCGAAGAAACACGTTAATTGAATAAGTATCACCAAGTCTAAAATTAGTGAACAGTCATCCAATAAAATTCACCAAATACTTGCAACATAAAACTTGGAAAGGTATCGAGTATAATTCGATGTCATCGAACGGTAAAGCCATTCGAAAGAATTGTCTAAGAAACACGATGACACGAGTTAAGGAATGGTAGGATGACCTGCACTCAGAAAGTCTCGAGGACGAGACTTGTTTTGAGTGGTGTATTATGTAATGACCCGCTTCGCCCTAGCGGAACGCCGATTCAAACGGCAAGTGCAACGACTCAAACGAGCCGTCGACCCAAAGAGTTGGCATCCACCAGATGAAGAATCGATGCAAGGCTTACATTGGGCCGTCATAGATGAATCCAGACTTAGACTTTCAAAGGCGCGCTCGGAGTATCGCTCGGCCGATGCGAACATCGCTAAGGTGGGTGGCTCCGATGAACCCGTCTTTGCTTAGCCTAGACACATAACAATACGGACACTATTACTAGAATCGCTAGGCGATAACACCGTGCATGCTAATAAATGACTCAACACACCTAGCTAAAGGAATAATCCCATCTTGTATGCTTGTATAGAATATGGAAAAGAACTCGGCAAATATAGGAACTCTCGTACCGCGCTCTACGCTCATGCTAAGGCACAAGCTTACATTCAAGTTTCCTATGCGTTCAACAATGAAATAATAAACGGTTTACAACAATGAAACGGAAGACTATCGACATAATCATTCCGATTAGAGTATAGCAACATTGGAAGACTTCGGGACCAATGGGTCGCCAAGGCAACTCCCATACGAGGAGTTGCATAATGAATGAATGAATGAACGAATAAGTGAATTAATGAATCAACGAGTGAATGAATGAATACGTGAATGAATAAATGAACGAACAAGTGAAAGAAACAAAAGAAGGAGTGAATAAAAGATAAAGAAAGGAAAGAATGGTTAGCGACAGGTATGATGGACACGTGCAACGGGACACGCTATTCGCGCTGTACGGACGCCAACCTGGTCGATAACGCATTATGGCTCCAAGACAGCCTATGGCTCAAAGACAGCCGTTAAGTTAAAATGACAAACAATACAAAATAGTCGTGGACAACCGCGGCACGATCAAGGGAGAGAATATCGTGGCCGTGAAGAAGAAAGGATTCTGCGGCACGATCGAGGGGGAGGAATATCATGCTCGGCCTAGACGGAATCAAAAAGGAGGCTTACGGGCTACTTGGGTGCGGGCTTGGCCACCCAGGAGACGTAAGGCCAGTCATTTCAAAAACCTATAAATGTGTAGCAGCCATCACGCTATGATAGGTAAGAATGCCAAAGAGAATGTGTCCAAAATGGCTTGTGATGCCAGCGACCGGTGCATATAGATTAAGTAGGCTATGTTGGTGGCAATCCACGTGCAAGTCCTTACATTGAAACAAAGTAGTATAAGTTAACTAAAGAAAGTACCTTCTAAACATGCTTGAAATATAACACACCAAATGATAAAGAGTAATTCATGCAAATGAGTGAGATGACATGCCTACGACGTGCTAGAATCTGAGGCAGGAACATGCACTCGACATTGAAAGTTTATATGAATTGTTGATTAACTTGATTTACTTTGGACAGGAAAGGTCGGACGGTAAGTATGGGTAAGTCATGTATGTATTTCCATGCAAACACTTGAATTCGGCAACACGAGATAGGTTATAAAATATGCCATGAAACTGATCCTAAGGCAAGATTAGAAAGACAATGAATGATAGACGGTGCACAAAATTAAATAGAATGTGTTTGGTAATGATAGTATTGTGGACGAGCTAGCCTCCCCATTAGTGCATAACAATGTACTGATAACCCCACAGATTGCTTACAGGAAGCAGAAGACGTCATCGGATGCAGAGCTTTCCTCGAACGTGCTAAGGCATGGAGCTAACTCTGGAGCCTTGGAGCTTTACAAGGAACTAAAACACCATATACATGACATAATGTTTCGAAACATCGCCATGAATCATTCCATCTTGTAAGTCAATTGGCACGCCTTTTATATTTCAGAGAGGGAGAGCTTGAGCGATTTGTAATCTCGGTCAAGCACCACTTGTAAACTTCTTGAATGTCAATAAAGAGTTGAATTCGCTTCAATTTGTGTTTATTTACTTTCTGCTGCAAATGGGAACACTCTGTGCGACTCTGTGGCCTTGCTCAAATCGGCCGTTTCTGGGATTAGCCTTGTACGGGCGCAACCTAGGCCCGTGTGCCATCACGCCTTAGCAAGGACGATCGCTCCTACGGGAGCGGGACATGACACTAGGAATTCGTAATGACCATATCGAGTGCGGAAGGCAGACTTCGATACGTCGTCGAACTTGACCTTCAATTGATGATAGCCTGAACGAAGATCGATTTTCAAAAATACTGACGCACCTTGCAGTTGGTCAAATAAGTCATCGATTTGTGGCAAAGGATACTTGTTCCGTACGGTCGCCTTGTTGAGTTCCCAATAGTCGATGCATAGCCGCATCGATCCATCCTTCTTTTTCACGAACAATACGGGAGCTCCCCACGGAGAGATGCTAGGACGAATAAATCTGTGGTCTAGAAACTCTTGTAATTGTACCTTCAGCTCCTTCAGTTCTGCTGGAGCCATTCGGTAAGGCGCCTTGGATATCGACTGTGTATCCGGAAAGGTGTCAATGTTGAATTCAATTTCTCGATCCGACGGCATCCCGGGCATCTCGTCAGAAAAAATGTAAGAAAAATCTGCCACAACATTAGTCTGCATTATGTTTGTATTATCCTTCTACGTGTCTCGAACTGATGCCAAGTATCCCGCGCAGCCGGAACGCAGCATACGCCTCGCCGAGATTGCCGATACCATCATTGCCGTCTTTGAAACCGTACCGCATGAATATGAGAACTCTTTCTCGTCAGAAAGACGAAACACCACTCTCTTCTCCGCGCACTCGATTGTTGCACGACAAGCGCCCAACCAATCCATGCCCAGGATTATGTCCTACTCTTTGATGTCTAGTACGACGGCATCCAAGGATAGATATCTTCCTCCGATACAGATGTGGCCATCCATACAAATAAAGTTCACAGGCATATCGACTCCCGACGGAGTGCTAATGCTAATATTCATATCTAGTGATTGCATGGTTATTTTATTTTCTTTCGTATAATCAGCAGATATAAAGCTATGCGTCGCACCCGAATCGAATAGTACTCGAGAAAGTATATTTTTGTAGAGTAATATACTTGTTACAACAGTATCGGACACAAAGCCTTGTCCCGATTTAAGGCATAAACTCGGCCTTGAGCTTCGTGGCATTGGTTCTGCTGGTTGACGGGCTCCGCATTTGTGCCTTGCAGTATCGGCGCTTTATGCAGATTCGGAGCGTTCCTTGGTGGGTTCGGTTGATTTGGAACTTTTTACAAGCAATATGTAACTATATGGCCTACCTCGCCACACTTGTAGCAAGATCTCGTGACGCAATCGACGGTTCGGTGCCCACGCCTACCGCACCTGGTACAGTATTGACTGCCATGGCCTCGGTCATCGAATCTGTTCGGACGTTTTGTTATTCCCGATCCCTCGGCATCGTTAGGACGCTTGTTGAAGTGGTTACGGATGCCACTACTCGACATACGGCCAAAGATACGCTCACTATCAAGAGCGGCATTATAGGATTCGCGGTATGTTCGACACCTTTGATTCATGACGTCCCTTCGCAGTTTGTCATTTAGGTCTTGTTGGAAGCGTTCACACCATGCTTCTTTGTTGGGCAGGAAGACGCCGACAAACTTTGCTAGCTTTGAGAAGCTCGAATCATAATCGTCGACAGACATATTTCCCTGTCGCAGTGTCATGAACTCATCTTCTTTTTATTGACGGACGGTGCAAGGAACATACTGTTCGAGGAAAGCTTCCTTGAATATTTTCCAGGAAATCGTGGCGTCTGTATTGGCTTCATAGATTTCCTGCTTCTTAGCTGTCCACCAGTCGTACGCCCTCTGTTGCAGCTGTAACGCCGCACAAGTTACCCTTTGGGACCCTTCAATGCTAAGCAGATTAAACATGTCCTCCATATTCGCGAGCCATCCCACGATAACATCAGGCTCTGCTCGGCCGTTGAATTTTGGTGGGTTCATCTTACGAAACTCCTTTGCCTTGAACAAGGAAGAATAATTTATCATTTGCGGTTGAGCTTCCTCTTCCTCGCTTTCTTCTTGATCACCTTGCTTCTCCTCGGGTGCTTCGTCCGTTGTCTTGGTATTGCACACCATTCTGCTTACTATTCGAGTTAGGGTGTTCATCTGCTTCTGCTGCGCATCAAATTGGGCTTTGAATTGCATCTGAAGCTATTGCTGCTGCAGTTCTATCAACTGTAGAATCTTCTCCATAGTCGTCTCGCTATGGCCAGTACTTTTTGTGCTCGACGTACTATCTACGGTTTGGGTTGTTGTGCTAGGATTGTTTTTTCTTAGTCATTCCTACAAAACAGAGTAAACCCGTTAGTATTTTTCAAAAATATCTACGGGCTTACCTGTATGGAACTTTTATTTCACGCAGCATGTCGACAAGCATTCAATCGAGCCATCGCAACGGACATTCCAACAATGAAACATCTTTTGAAAATTCAAGGAAACATAACTGTGCTCTGATACCAATTTATCATGCCCCGAGTCGATAAACCGTTCGTCTCCGGTGTTACTTTGTCGATTCGATCGTCCTCGCTAAGGCGTGATGTCGTACGAGTCTAAAATTGCACTCGTATAAGGCAAGAACGTTACATTGCTTTTTATATTAATATGCCAAGTTAAAACTTTCCAAATCACATCAGATATAAGGCACAATATAGGAAGATAGAAATGCTTTTCATTCATAGCTTGCAACGAAGTGCAAGTCGTAATTACATTGGATGATGTTGTGGCTACATTGATTGAAAACAGAAAGAAACACACTCGACAAGTTACCTGAACTAACACTTGTCGTTCCATACATTCGCCCCTTTATACATAAGCCGTCGGTTGAATTGGCTTCAAAATACTTCAGCATAGGAAGGGATTCAAAATGCCTCTCCACAATTCAGCTTCAGTTTAGATGAGAGCGCCCGCCGCACCTGGGGAAATTAGGGGAATGGGATTAGCACACTTGCTAAGTGGACGAGACGAACCCACTCGTCTAAACTGACTCTGATTGTTAGGGTAGGCATGCTTTAGAGTTGTCTTTCTATTAGAACTAAATGAATTCAGTTCATATTTGATAGCCACCTTGAATAATAAAGCATACAGTAAAACATATCAGTTTATCATATTTCTTACCATGGCCGTGCTCGTCCCTGCATGAAAATAGAGGTAATATTTACACCTGCATAAGACAATAGGTGAGCATGCTACTATCTTATATGCGGTCATTGATGTTACACATCACGTGGGACTATCTCAACGGCATTTCGGCCCGCTCTGTCTAGATTGTAAGCCTGACTGACGGTCCCACAATGCATCAGTGCCGAAGCACGATTATTCATTCCCCAAGATCGATTCGATTCCGATGCCCCGGATATTGATTCGAGGAAAAATTAACTTGTACACAAGTTGTCCATGACCATGCCAAGGCGTGAACAGTTTAACATATGCAACAGTTTTGTATAGCGCGGACAGTATTGAACGAAATTATCATTTCCTCCAACTCATGCAACGATTCATTTTTCCCAAAGCCGTACTCCCGATTTAGCGTCCCGTAGGCACCAAATTGTCCGAGGCATCATAACCAACGATCGACATTTCATATTATTTTGCAGCACGTGAAATAGTCTATCTTTTTACTAGAACCTTAAACTTTTTGGTTTATGTGATAAACTTGTATTTTTAGAGTGAATAACTCTAAATTGATACATTTTTCCCGAGTTCTTGAACTTAGTGGACTGGCACGCAATTAACTTGGCATCGTTCAATTTGAATGAATTCGAGGCTAGGAATTAGTTTGCGGGACAAAGTAGAAAAGAAGGGGCAGACTCACCCACCAATTACTTTGCTTCGTGTCGATCGTCGAAGCGCTTCGCAACGTCAAGCTTTAGTTACGCGAGCTCCTGCAATGGCACCAACACTTTGTTAGAATTCTTTCTTTTTCTCTTGCTTCAAAATTTGTAATTGTATCCATGAAAACGACACGAAAATACTTCATCAAAATCCAGCGGCAAAAGCTCCAAGAAAACCATACAGCGGTCTGGTCCTGTCGAAGGGACTCTTATAGAGAGCTCACTCGCCGAGACGCAGCCGGCTGCATCTAGGACTTATTCCAACAGAAGTCATTCTATTAGTTGGATCGATTCTAGTAACTTTCGTCCAAATCAATTTGAATCGTTGCCGCAAGGCGTTATCATTTACCAAGCTTAGCGATCGAGTCAGATGGCCATCAAAATTCCCGGCCGATCTGACTCGGCACAAGCATATTAAGAAATTTCGTCGCCTATCGAAAGCGGGGCGCTACAATTACTGTTCAGTACAGAACAATCCAGTTTGAGTGTCCCTGTGTCCAAATTGACACATCAAATCAAACCAAAATCAACTCAATCATAAACCTATATAATCTACATATAATTAGCTACCCAAAAATGCAAATAGTTCTGAAATTGGAGGACAAAAAGGTCTAAGGAGCATTTCGTCGAACACTTGAGATATCTCTCTGATACTCTTGCGCAGAGGTGAGCAAATACCGACCGATACCAAAAAACCAACTGAATACCAATTAAAAATATTCTGAAAAACCGAACCGAAATTATGTACCGATACCGAATTGTCAAACTGACTAAATTACGGTATAATGGTAATGGTAACGGTTTGAGTGTAATACCATACCGAAAATACCTAACCGAACCGATTCACACACACACACACATACACACACACACACACACATATACACACACACACACACACATTTTTTTAATGTTGTTCATGATTAATTTTTGACTACTCATTTTTATTCTTATCATTGTTTTGGTTTGTTTTCTAGAACTTGGAATGGATTTTAGTGGACTTGAATTTATGTTAAGAATGCTAAGAATTGAATTTTTGATCTTTTAAGCTTATGTTTTTGTGTTCTCATAGAATTTTGGAGTAACTTTTGGTTACTTAAACTTATATTAAAGATTAAACTTAGTGACCGCGTTTGATATTTTAAGCTCATTTTTAGGTGTTTGCGACTTGTTACATATTGTTCTAATATTTTTGATTAATTATTTGGTTGGTAGAGGCTTAGCTTTAAAATTAATGCTTCCAAAAAAGTAAAAAATATATATTATAGGTTAAGAGGTTCTACAATATTAAGTGTATTAATTGATCAAATATTAATTGATAAAATACCGATACCGAAAAAAATCGACTGAATACCGATTTAACCGAAACCGAAATACTGATTCTAAATGGTACGATATTGGTATTGATTTTTCAAATACCGATTTTAAAAAGTACCGAAAAAATCGACCAAATATCGACCGACTATACCGACGCTCACCCCTACTCTTGCCATACGCACCCCAAATGGACACAAAATCGAACTAAACTTAACTAAATGCTAGGGGACCCTAAATAAATGCATCTATGGGAAGAACACCAATGTAGGGTTAGGGTTTGCAAATAAAAAGAGGCAAAGAGCTAATGCTGCTTTAAATAGGAAGGGAGAGGCTCTACATAGCCGGCCATGGCCTTCCCTAGGGTTAGGGTTTGGTAAAAATGGCTAAAAGGCCTTCCTAACATGTAAATTAAGGCCCATTAAGGAAAATGTCCAAAGTGACTTAAGGTTTTAGCTAACTAATAGGTTCTAAATGACATGCTAGCTATATTATAGTCTAACTTAAGTTGTTTAACCTCTCTAGCAAGTTTCTATGGTCATGATAAACCTCTAATCAAAGCAATTCTAAGGTTCACTAGCAAATGACAAAATCATAATACATCAATTTAAATAATAATAAAATAATCAGAAAAATTACCAATTACCAAAATATCCTTGCTCCAGAAAGTGGTGGTGACAAATCTATCCCCCTTAGAAAAAATTTTCCCTCAAAATTTAAGATGGTTGTACTCCTTCTAGGTCAAACCCCCAACAGTCAAGGTCAAGAAAATAACAAGCAATTAGGGTCCTATTGGTCGTGATTTCATAATCTCTAACAGGGTCACTACACTATCTGGTATAGCATAAGATATCATGACTGGTGCTAATGAAATCACACATCAAGATCGAAAAGAAGCACAGGAAAGACAGACCGGCTATCCCGTCGCCCGTAGCGTCGGTCTCCTCGACCGTCAGCATAAAAGTCCTGCCCCTCTAGTGCAGGGCATGGTGCTACACCACAGGTGGCCTCGCTCCTGCTCTCTGACCCGGTGCTCCATCAAATGGGGGTACGATAGGGCAATCCCTGACCTGGTGAGCAGCGGATCAACAGAATAGACAAACCTTCAGCTATTTTCCTACAAACATCCAAAGCGTGTCCGGACTTCCTGTAGTAGGCACAGTTAGGCATCCTTTGGTCCTATCCCCGAGGATGCTGCTGCATCGGCTGAAGTCTAGCCGATGCCCGCATCTGCTGGGGCTGATGCACTACCTTCTGTACAAAGGGACGCTTTGCACTACCACTCGCCCCTCTTGAATCATCCCGACTCTTCTTGGACGTAAGCTCTAAGTCATCCCCTCCTGCCATGGCCCCTGCCAAGATCTGCTCGAAGGTGGCATCACGGTCGTTCTTAGACAGCGACGACCTCCTTGATCATGCCCTTGCGGAACCTCCTCGCCTTTACGGTCTCACTCAAGCCTTCCACAAATCATCCCAGACGACGGAACTCCCCAACAAATTCCTCCATAGTCTGGTTTTCCTGAACCAGGTTATCAAACTGCATTTCCAATGCGCCAAGTGCTGTATCGGAGAAGAATCGAAGAACTCCTTTTGGACTTCAATGGCGACAACAACACTTCTCTCTTCGTCTCTTTATTTTTTGGCACAAGTCCTTAATGAAGGCACGAAGAGAGTTATTTTAGAGAATAATCGAAACCCTAATACTATTTCTGGCCGTAACTGATTGCAAAATTATAGGAGCAAATAATGGAAAGATTTGATTGAATGAAATTCAAAACCCACAAAGATCGGATCTGATCGATTAACTCAATCTTTCCATAACCGCTCAAATAATCAAATCAGCCATATCATACACTACCTGTGCCCCATAGCTACTCAGTCTGTCAACCTGTGTACGTAGCTGTGAAGCCCACAGCAGCCCACGGTAGCTGCGGGCTCAGTGCCCAGTACCTGCGTGCCGTAGCCCGCGGCACCTGTGCGTTCAGTACCCAGCACTTGCGCGCCGCAGTCCCGCAATACCTGTGCCCAACGTCACAGCACCTGCTTGCCCAGTCCCGCAGCAACTATGAGACTCGTCTCATTGTATCGGTATTTATATACAGATATGTATTTTTGTACTGTATTTCGTATTTTCTTAATTTTCGGAATGCTTTAAAAAATTTTAACTTATAAATTTTTTCCTTGACCGGCATATCGCTACTATACCAGTGTATACCGATGCCATGTCTGTCACTCTCATTTTCTGTTATACATATTTTCAGTATACATATACGAAATTCTGACATTTTTCAGGTGACCCGTGTTTTGACTTATCTTTCTTAGCCTTACCTTGGTTTAATTTGGTTTCGTTCAACTTGGCGTGTCCTAGTTTGGGTTGGTTTTAGATGAGAGGGTTGGTATAAAAACTAATTTCTCTCCCTCTTCATTACTTCTTATTTTTCATCTTCTTCTTCTTTTACTCCTCCCCCAACCCTAGGCAAGTACATCTTGCCAAATATTGAACATATTATTTTTGCCATTTTGTTTGTTCTATTCTCTTTTTTGTATGATTCTAAGTCTCTTTAGAACTTAGAGTTTTCAGTTTTGATGGTTACATTTTTGTAGATCTAAGTTTGTAATTTTTCTTATTTTTTTGGTTTTGATCTCTTAAACTTTATTATTTTTGAAAACTAATTTTTTATATTGTAGAAAATTTTATTCTACCTAATTTTGGCTTTTCAACAACTTGATTTTGATTTATTTTGGGTTAGTTATGCCATTTTTTGTGTTCATGGATTTCCCATACTTTTTTGGTGATGTCCGGACGATGAACAGTGCCGCGTACAGCATTTTTGCCTTGCGCGCACCTTGTGCCATGGGCATTTTTGCCCGCGCGTAGCGCAACTTGTGCGCCAGGTGCTCGCACGATTTACTGCCGCGCGCCGTGCTTGCGCGTACCTTGTGCCATGGGCATTTTTGTCCGTGCGTGCTGTGCAACTTGCTCGCCTCGTGCCCGTGCAATTTTCTACCGCGCACCTTGTGTGAAACCCGTAATTTTAGAAAATTATTTTTTTAAAATTATTTTCAATTGTTAATTTGGGAAATTGAATTTTAGAAACTAGGGTTTATCAAAACAAGTAAATTTTTTCTAATTAATTAAAAATTATGTTATTTAGAATACAATTATTTTCAAGAAAATAAATTGACTGGATTTTGTATGTCAGCCTAGATATGAACCCGGTTTGATTGAACTTAAAAATAATAATAATAATAATAATAAATTTTGAATTAATTAATATTTTTAAGAAAACAAATTATTTTCTCAAAAGCCTTAAAACCATTTTCTTGTTGTTGTTGTTCAGCCCATTGAAATTTTGTTAGCTCATTATTTTTAATTTGGATCATAGCCCTTAGGCCCAAATCCAATAATCCATTTGACCCACAACCTATTATAACCCATTTAGGATCCATAATCCATTTGGTTCATTTCTACAGCAGAGTGAATGAGTTAAAACTCATTCATGGAGGAATGGAATCATTTCCATGGTTGGAGCTTTCTGTAGACTTTTCGGTTTCCTTCCCGACCAACTGACGGACTCCTCCATTCCTCTTCCGAACGGCCATGGCTGTTGGCCTTCTTCCCATGGTAACTTCCCTTCTCCATCTACTATATAAGGCCCTACTCCCAACCATTCTCCACCACTTTCCCCTTTCCAAATCCCTAACCGTGCCCTAGCCCGATTTTTTCGGCGAACCCCGTCCCCGGCGCCACCTTCCCCAGGCCGCGCCCTGTCCGGCGACTAGCCCCGCAGTAGCCGGCCGCCTCCCGAGTTCCCGAGCCACCCCGCACGGCTTTCCCCGCCGCCGGACCCGCGCCTCCAGCGCCGCCGGTCCCTCCCGCGCGTCCTAGCCCTGGCTTTCCGCCGGCGCACTTCCCCGGCTCTCCGCGGTTGACCCTTGTTTCCGATTTGCTGTCCAGCACTTCTGTGTGCGTGGCGCTATCCCGAGGAGTCAATTTCTGCGAGTTTCTGAGTTCTCTTCTGGACTTCCTCTGTTCGTTGGTGCTGTACACGCAGCCGTATTCCGGCGAGGCGAGTTCCGAGTCCGAGGCATCACTTCGGATTCTTTCGATTTCGGTAACTTCTGGATAGTCCCATAGTTCTCTTAGTCTATGATGAAAACTGGTCCCCCGATTCCTTCGAGAATTTGGATGTTGGTTATGTTTTGATTTCGTTACCATTTCCGAAGTTTCTTCGGAATTAGTATGCTGTGGTTTTTGTCTTTGCGATTTCGGATTTTTCGACTTCTTCACAGTTCTGTTGTTATAGATTTATATACATATTATTTGGGTTCTGTGATTTCTTGGATTTTCTGAGAATAATATCGGAAGGGACGTTGTTAGTTTTTCGATTTACTTTGGAAGTTTCGATATCAATTCTGGACTTCGAATTTATTTCGGAAAAATAGTTTTTGTGGTTATATTTGGTTTGGGATTTATTTGCAGGAAAAATCGGTGCGTTTCCCAGTTTTGGGTTTTCCCGAAAATAGAGGGAATGCTGCCAAAATTTCTATAAATTTGATTTTATGATTTTAAAATGATTT
This sequence comes from Iris pallida, assembly GCA_029216955.1. Taxonomy (NCBI): domain Eukaryota; kingdom Viridiplantae; phylum Streptophyta; class Magnoliopsida; order Asparagales; family Iridaceae; genus Iris; species Iris pallida. The sequence continues at coordinate 7,281,912 of JANAVB010034617.1, read as the reverse complement.
TCGGAAATGATATTATTTTTGGGCGACGACCTTATCGGTCAATGGGCCCCAGTGAAATGCAAACGCACCGGTCTGTCCGGACGTTGAGGCAGAGTAGCTGTAAATGAAGATTGGACCAGTTCTGAGACTCATTTTTATTCTCAAATTAGAATTACTAGTTATTATTATTATGTAAATTTTGTAGGACTAACAGTTTCTTTTTCTTATTTTAATTCATGAAAATGTAAGAGCATAAGCTCATTTGTTTATTTTTTGTAAATTGTAATAAATAGGAATTAGCTGTGGATTTTTCTAGGATTGTGAATACGTAGGATTAATTAATATTAATTAGTTAGAAATTCACGATTTTTCTCATTTAAAGAAAAGAAAATATATTTATATAAAATACTAATTTTTCTCCAATAAATTGATAAAAACTAGTTTTTTCGAAATAAAAATATAAATTTATATTTCCTTAATTGCAACGCACTAGAAAAACGTGTTTTGTTTGTGTTTGGTTAATACAAGACTAAAATTAACTAGGAAACAAAATCTAGAAATTGTAACTAGATAATTCTAGAGTTGTGGTTTCTGAGACAAAATTCCCGGAAATGTAGGACTTCAAAGAAGAGTGTGACTGATCAAATCCTGAAGTACCAAACTCGTCCAACTTGAGAAATTTAAGGCAAGTACATTTATATGGATTTACGATTATTTTAACAATCATTTCATTGAAAGTTTAAACCACTGTTATACACAAACTCTTTCGAGAGTACTGACCGTACTGTTGGGGACTGGGGGAGTAGAGTAATGGATATGACCAAATCCAAAATTAGAATAACTGACTGTATTAGCTTTCCCCTCTTCACACGGGGACAAGCCATACCGTATCGCTAGGATACTACTGTAACCCAATCCGGTCATATTCATTACCTATTCATATCACTGTACTGTATTTCAAAACTGTTTCATTTTCAAACTGTTTAAAAGTGCATGATATTAATTGTCATTTTAATTGTTAAAACTTGCATGAATTGTACTTTGCTCCTTTCCTGACTGGATAACCGTAGGTACTACTGATGACCTGGAGATGCTGATCAATACCTACTATGATCCTGATATGTACCCGGCGGTACTTCCACCTGACGAGGAAGTTGCGGCATCACCATAGATGCTGCTTTGTTTGGGAGTTTATTTGTTCTATGTTATTTCAAGTTTATGAACTCTTGTAACAAAACAAGTTTTAAATTATCGTTTAAAATAAATATTGTGGCAAATTTAGTTTCAAAATGTTGTTGATCACCTGCATATGGATTACAGCTTACTACCGCCGTCTCATCAACGGTGCAGGCTGGGCATGATCCGATTCGACCCAAATATTTGGGGACCGGGTCGTGACATGTTTTTAGTGGTGGCCCATGCAGGTCGATCAATCAACAACTTAGGAAAACCTAGGAAACATTTAGAACATTAGAACATTAATTTGCCACGACATAGGACCAAAATATATTATAATTAAATATTTTTGTTTGATTATAGATAGGCTACCTTGCTTATGTTTATATCCTAAACCTTCCAGAGAATGGCCACTGACAATACCAACCCAGCTGGCGATAGGATGTCAACACCTGACCATACCCCACCTCCCCAATCAAGTCCGGATCCTACACCTCGACAGTTGGCCGATCGTCCCCATAATACAACGATGGATCCATCATCTTCTCGGACAGAGATGCAGCCCCCTGTGGTCTCGCCCACTCCAGCTGCCCCACCGGTACCTGTGCTGCCCACTGACCTCATAGGTCTGCTAAGAGGAGTGCTAGAAGCCCAGAGAACTCAAGCTGAAGCTCATCGCGAGCAGACGGCCATTATGAGAGAAGGCATGGAGAATGCCCATAGCGTGGCAATGGCTGCACTGGAAAGAGGAAAGCCGCTCAACAGGAACCAAGGCCTGCCAAGGTAAACATAAATTTAAGGATTAATTTATGTAATAATAAGGCCATTTAATTAATGGAAATCATATTGCCAAGGTGGGCGATATTGAGATCTTTAAGAAGCAGAACCCTCGACCCTTCAAGGGAACCGAGGGAATTGTCTATGCTGATGAATGGCTCGACAGTATGGAGCGTCTCCTGAGCGTCGCTCGACTTTCAGAAGACCTCATGGCTGAAGCAGTGGGACTCCAACTGCAGAATGTAGCAAGCACCTGGTATCGGAATGAACCCCGACTCCAGGATAGGCAGGTTGACTGGGACACCTTCAAGAGGTTATTCCAGAGGAAGTTCTTTCCAACTTCGGAGTTGCGGGAGATGGAGCGACAATTCCAGAACCTGAAGTAGGGCAACATGACTGTGGGAGAGTATGCTGCTGAATTCGGCCAGCTCAGCCGATTTGCCAAGAACCTGGTGGCTGATCCTGACGATCGTGCTGAAAGGTTCAGACATGGACTAAGAGAAGAGATCCGCACCCATGTGATCTCAGGCGGTGCTAAGACTTATGAGAAGATCCTGGAGAGAGCACAAAACATAGAGAAGAGCCAACCTGCCCGCTCGAAGAGAGATTATCCTGGAACTAACAACTTCCAGGGTAATCAGAAGAAGCCTAACAACAACAATAACAGCAACAGCAACAACAACCGTCCTCCCTACCAGCAGGCGAGGAACAATGACAAGGCGCCCCAGAGGCAGATCCCCGTCTACGACTTTTGTAAGAGACCGGGACATCTGGCAAACATCTGCAGGAAGAGACTAGGGCATTGCCTAGTCTGTGGGTCTTCCACCCATCAAGTGAGGGATTGCCCTTTATCGACCAACCGGACTGGAGCAACTCCGCAGAAAGGACCTCTGTCCACTCAGCAACAACAGTTTGGGCAACATCAACAGAAGACGGAGCGAGCTTTTGCCCTGACAGCAGTGGAATCAGAGCCAGCTCAGGAACCTGTAGCGGATGTCATATCAGGTTCTATCTATGTGCATTCCTACCCTGCCTTAGCTTTATTTGATTCGGGAGCATCTCATAGTTTCATAGCCACCAAATTCATATCTACACACCATATAGTTACTGGCTTTAGCAAGAAGATCTGTAGAGTTATGACTGGAGGAGGACCCCTACCTATTACTGAAATCTGTGAATGCCCTATCACCATAGCTGGCCATAACTTTATAGCACCATTGTTTGTCATGCCCTTACCTAACTATGATGTAGTCCTAGGGATGGACTGGTTAAGTAAGCAGCATGCACTGATAGACTGTCATCGATGATGTGTAGTCTTCAGTCCACCTGGAGAACCGGAGTTTGAAATCTCTCGAACCCCGGAGGATATGGAGTGTGTTACTTACACTTCTATCACAGAAGAATCCGGACCTCCGCACCCTATCATAGCGGAATTTATGGATGTTTTTCCTGATAGTCTTCCCGGGTTACCTCCAGACCGAGATTTGGAGTTCACCATTAACCTAGTCCCCGGTTCTTCCCCTATTTCTAAGGGATGCTACAGAGTCAACCCGAAAGAGGCTAAGGAGATGAAGGATCAGATCAATGAACTGAAGGCTCTGGGATTCATTCGAGACGAAGCTTCACCCTGGGGAGCGCCTGTCTTGTTTGTTCCCAAGAAGGACGGAACAGTAAGGATGTGCATCGACTACCGGGTGCTGAACAATATCACAATCAAGAACAAGTACCCTTTGCCCCGGATCGATGACCTGTTTGACTAACTCAGTGGAGCCAAGGTGTTTTCCAAGATAGACCTCAGATCTGGCTATCATCAGATCAAGGTCAGAAAGGAAGATATTCCCAAGACGGCGTTCAACACCAAGTATGGGCAGTTTGAATTCTTGGTCATGCCGTTTGGACTGACAAATGCTCCGGCTGTATTCATGAACCTTATGAACAAGGTTTTCCACGAATACTTAGATCAATTTGTTGTTGTCTTTATTGATGACATTTTGATCTATTCGAAGACTGAAGAGGAGCATGAGGAGCACCTCAGGAAGGTTCTGGGAACTTTGAGGAAAGAGAAGTTATATGGTAAGCTATCCAAATATGAATTCTTTCTAGACAAGGTGGATTTTCTTGGCCATGTTGTCACAGGAGAAGGAATTTCGATGGATCCTAAGAAGATAGCTGCTATGGAGAAGTGGTCTACCCCAAGCTCAGTTGCTAAAATCAGAAGTTTCTTGGGCTTGGCTGGCTACTACCGGAAGTTTGTGAAGGATTTTGCCAGAATTGCTGAACCGATGACGAAGCTTACTCGGAAGAATGAAGAGTTCATCTGAACGGAAGAGTGTCAGGCAGCATTTGACGAGCTGAAGAAGAGGCTTACCACTGCACCAATCCTTGTGCTACCCGCAGGATCCGGTGGTTTCACAATCTACAGTGATGCCTCTGGAAAAGGACTGGGATGTGTTCTTCAATAGAATGGAAAAGTGATTGCTTACGCATCTAGGCAATTACGGAACCATGAGAAGAATTATTCCACACATGACCTGGAGCTGGCGGCAGTTATCTTTGCATTGAAGCTATGGAAGCACTATCTGTATGGAGAGAGAGAGTGGAAATATACACAGATCACAAAAGTCTGAAGTATGTTTTCACTCAGAAAGAGTTGAACATGAGGTAAAGAAGATGGCTGGAGCTAATGAAGGACTTTGACATCGACCTGCAATACCATCCGGGTAAGGCTAATGTGGTCGCTGATGCACTTAGTCGATACCCAGTGGCGATGTTCTTGACTAAGGAGCGGCATCTGCTAGAGGACATCGAGAAGCTTGGATTAGAGATCATATTGCCTGGAGATAGAAGGATGGAGCTGGATGCTGATTCAGTATTGATGAAATTGCAAGTGAGCTCGTATCTGATAGACAAGATCAAGGAGACACAGTTTCAAGACGAGGCACTTTGCAAACTGAGAGACCAAGTGTTGGCAGGAACACTTGAGGGTTTCTCAATCGCCAGCGATGGAGCTTTGAAGAATGGTACGAGGCTTTGTGTACCATCTGGTGAACTGAAGAACGAGCTGATGAAGGAAGCACATCAGTCGCAGTATTCTATACATCCTGGAGTTAATAAGATGTATCGGGATATACGCACTATTGTTTGGTGGTATGGAATGAAGAAAGATGTGTCCAGATTCGTGGCGAGATGTTTGATCTGTCAGTAAGTGAAGGCCAGTAGACAGAGACCCGCAGGACTTTTACAACCGCTGGACATTCCGGAGTGGAAGTGGGAGCACATCACAATGGATTTCGTGTCAGGTTTGCCTCGTTCCCAAGGAGGAAAGGATGCCATTTGGGTTATAGTGGACCGACTGACCAAGTCAGCTCACTTTATTCCCTTCAAGGTTGGTTTATCCACCGAGAAGCTGGCGGCACTATACATGCGACACATCTACCGGATTCATGGAGTACCGTTAAGCATTGTATCTGACCGAGACACTCGTTTTACCTCTCATTTTTGGAAAAGTTTGCATGACAGCCTGGGGACACAGTTGAAGTTCAGTACTGCCTATCACCCCCAGACAGATGGTCAATCAGAGAGGACGATTCAGACACTGGAGGATATGCTGAGATCGTGTGTCATGGAGTTCGGAGGATCGTGGGAAGACAATTTACACTTGGTAGAGTTTTCTTATAATAACAGCTACCAAGCCAGCATTGGTATGACCCCATTTGAGGCTCTGTATGGACGTCGTTGCCGTACACCTTTGGCATGGGACGACGTAGGAGAAAGAGTACTGCTGGGCCCAGAGATGGTGACCGACGCAGCAGAGAAGGTGAAGATGATCAGAGACAAGCTCAGAATTGCCCAGGACAGACAGAAGCATTGGGCAGACAGCAGTCGTTGACTACTGGAGTTTGAAGAAGGAGATAAAGTCTTTATGAAGATTTCTCCTACCAGAGGTACAATCAGATTTGGCAGAGCTGGGAAGCTGAGTCCCAGGTACATTGGACCATTTGAAGTTCTGAGCCGGATTGGAGAAGTGGCGTATAGGTTAGCTCTACCAGCTAATCTAGAAGGCGTGCACAATGTTTTCCACGTCTCACAGCTCAGAGGCTACGTCCCTGATAAGAATCACATCTTAGACCACTCAGAGCTGGAGATTGGACCGAGCCTCACTATGCCTGAGAAGCCAGTGGCGATTTTAGACCGAGGTGAGAAGAGGACCAGGACTTCGGTGACTCCGATAGTTCGGGTAATGTGGAGGCATGATTCCCCAGGCGAATCTACCTGGGAACTAGAGGATGAGATGCGGAAGAAGTACCCGTATTTGTTTGAGACCTGAGGTAATTTCTATCCCAATTCTTTAAATTTCGAGGACGAAATTTCTTAAGGAGGGAAGGTTGTGAAACCCGTAATTTTAGAAAATTATTTTTTTTAAATTATTTTCAATTATTAATTTGGGAAATTGAATTTTAGAAACTAGGGTTTATCAAAACAAGTAAATTTTTTCTAATTAATTAAAAATTATGTTATTTAGAATACAATTATTTTCAAGAAAATAAATTGACTGGATTTTGTATGTCAGCCTAGATATGAACCCGGTTTGATTGAACTTAAAAAAAATAATAATAATAAATTTTGAATTAATTAAGATTTTTAAGAAAACAAATTATTTTCTCAAAAGCCTTAAAACCATTTTCTTGTTGTTGTTGTTCAGCCCATTGAAATTTTGTTAGCTCATTATTTTTAATTTGGATCATAGCCCTTAGGCCCAAATCCAATAATCCATTTGACCCACAACCCATTATAACCCATTTAGGATCCATAATCCATTTGGTTCATTTCTACAGCAGAGTGAATGAGTTAAAACTCATTCATGGAGGAATGGAATCATTTCCATGGTTGGAGCTTTCTGTAGACTTTTCGGTTTCCTTCCCGACCAACTGACGGACTCCTCCATTCCTCTTCCGAACGGCCATGGCCGTTGGCCTTCTTCCCATGGTAACTTCCCTTCTCCATCTACTATATAAGGCCCTACTCCCAACCATTCTCCACCACTTTCCCCTTTCCAAATCCCTAACCGTGCCCTAGCCCAATTTTTCCGGCGAACCCCGTCCCCGGCGCCACCTTCCCCGGGCCGCGCCCTGTCCGGCGACTAGCCCCGCAGTAGCCGGCCGCCTCCCAAGTTCCCGAGCCACCCCGTGCGGCTTTCCCCGCCGCCGGACCCGCGCCTCCAGCGCCGCCGGTCCCTCCCGCGCGTCCTAGCCCCGACTTTCCGCCGGCGCACTTCCCCGGCTCTCCGTGGTTGACCCCTGTTTCCGATTTGTTGTCCAGCACTTCTGTGTGCGTGGCGCTGTCCCGAGGAGTTAGTTTCTGCGAGTTTATGAGTTCTCTTCTGGACTTCCTCTGTTCGTTGGTGCTGTACACGCAGCCGTATTCCGGCGAGGCGAGTTCCGAGTCCGAGGCATCACTTCGGATTCCTTCGATTTAGGTAACTTCTGGATAGTCCCATAGTTCTCTTAGTCTATGATGAAAACTGGTCCCCCGATTCCTTCGAGAATTTGGATGTTGGTTACGTTTTGATTTCGTTACCATTTCCGAAGTTTCTTCGGAATTAGTATGCTGTGGTTTTTGTCTTTGCGATTTCGGATTTTCCGACTTCTTCACAGTTCTGTGGTTATAGATTTATATACATATTATTTGGGTTCTGTGATTTCTTGGATTTTCCGAGAATAATATCGGAAGGGACGTTGTTAGTTTTCCAATTTACTTTGGAAGTTTCGATATCAATTCTGGACTTCGAATTTATTTCGAAAAAATAGTTTTTGTGGTTATATTTGGTTTGGGATTTATTTGCAGGAAAAATTGGTGCGTTTCCCAGTTTTGGGTTATCCCGAAAATAGAGGGAATGCTGTCGAAATTTCTATAAATTTGATTTTATAATTTTAAAATGATTTTCGAAAATGATATTATTTTTGGGCGACGACCTTATCGGTCAATGGGCCCAGTGAAATGCAAACGCACCGATCTGTCCGGACGTTGAGGCAGAGTAGCTGTAAATGAAGATTGGACCAGTTCTGAGACTCATTTTTATTCTCAAATTAGAATTATTAGTTATTATTATTATGTAAATTTTGTAGGACTAACAGTTTCTTTTTCTTATTTTAATTCATGGAAATGTAAGAGCATAAGCTCATTTGTTTATTTTTTTGTAAATTGTAATAAATAGGAATTAGCTGTGGATTTTTCTGGGATTGTGAATACGTAGGATTAATTAATATTAATTAGTTATAAATTCACGATTTTTCTCATTTAAAGAAAAAAAAATATATTTATATAAAATACTAATTTTTCCCCAATAAATTGATAAAAACAAGTTTTTTCGAAATAAAAATATAAATTTAGATTTTCTTAATTGCAACGCACTAGAAAAACATGTTTTGTTTGTGTTTGGTTAATACAAGACTAAAATTAACTAGGAAACAAAATCTAGAGATTGTAACTAGATAATTCTAGAGTTGTGGTTTCTGAGACAAAATTCCCGGAAATGTAGGACTTCAAAGAAGAGTGTGGCTGATCAAATCCCGAAGTACCAAACTCGTCCAACTTGAGAAATTTAAGGCAAGTACATTTATGTGGATTTACGATTATTTTAACAATCATCTCATTGCAAGTTTAAACCACTGTTATACACGAACTCTTTCGAGAGTACTGACCGTACTGTTGGGGACTGGGGGAGTAGAGTAATGGATATGACCAAATCCAAAATTAGAATAACTAACTGTATTAGCTTTCCCCTCTTCATACGGGGACAAGCCATACCGTATCGCTAGGATACTACTGTAACCCAATCCGGTCATATTCATTACCTATTCATATCACTGTACTGTATTTCAAAACTGTTTCATTTTCAAACTGTTTAAAAGTGCATGATATTAATTGTCATTTTAATTGTTAAAACTTGCATGAATTGTACTTTGCTCCTTTCCTAACTGGATAACCGTAGGTACTACTGATGACCTGGAGATGCTGATCAATACCTACTATGATCCTGATATGTACCCGGCGGTACTTCCACCTGACGAGGATGTTGTGGCATCACCATAGATGCTGCTTTGTTTGGGAGTTTATTTGTTCTATGTTATTTCAAGTTTATGAACTCTTGTAACAGAACAAGTTTTAAATTATCGTTTAAAATAAATGTTGTGGCAAATTTAGTTTCAAAATGTTGTTGTTCACCTGCATATAGATTACAGCTTACTGCCGCCGTCTCATCAACGGTGCAGGCTGGGCATGATCCGATTCGACCCAAGTATTTGGGGACCGGGTCGTGACACCTTGCACCGTGGGCATTTTTTCCTGTGTGCGCTGCGCAACTTGTGCGCCATGCGCTCTCGCGATTTTCTGCCGTGCGCCCGCGTGCCGTGCTTGCGCGCACCTTGCACCGTGGGCAGTTTTTCCCGCATGTGCGGTGTGTTTTGTGCGCAGTGCACAATCCACGCACCGTGCATGTGCGCACCTTACGCCATGGGCATTTTTGCCCGCGCGTGCAGTGCGCCCGTGCGCAGTTTGCCTTGAATAACTGTTTTTGCTTGTTTAAGCTATTTTGTAGGTAGAACCTTGAAAAACTCAAGACATGAAAGTTATAGATCTTTGTCTTGGCTTCAAGAATCTTTTTGTTTGACCTTAATTGGAGTTGACATGCAACTGATAATTTCTATTACAGTTTTTGATCTTCTTTGTATGTTTTCTATATTTGACATAACTTGCGGCGACCCGACTTGATAACTTGTTAATATCGAACTTAACTTGAACATGACAACATGATCTCATCTTGATGATCTTGTAAAATTAGATAATGATTGTACACCCTATATACACTTGGCACTATCATATATTCAATCATTATTCTATGTCTTGTACTTACTTTTCTTTATTCCTTTTCAAATGCCATGATATGTCTTTCCATCGATTCTTTCTTATATGTTATGATATGTATTGACATGCCTTCCTGGATTTATTGTACTTTTTATTCTATGCCATGTCTATATTTTTTTTGTTGTGGTCCGTCGTGGCGCACTTTTGTTACATGTCTTCTTTGCTTACTAGATAGTGGCCCGTCGTGGCGCACTCATATTACATGTCTTCCTTGCTTACTAGATAGTAACCCGTTGTGGTGCACTTTCGTACATATCTTTTCTTGCTTACATGATAGTTGTCTGTCATGGTGCACTCCCTATTTTCTCTATAGTGGCTCATCGTAGCGCACGCCTAGCTTCCAACTTATTATATTTTCTTGTTGTGGCTTATTATAGTACACTTTCATGTAATTGTTATGTCTTGCATACCATGTCTAGGATAGATTCTGCGGAATGCCACACCCAGAATCCAACAAGAAAACGTTAAGGACTAAATAACTAGCTCGATTACCTAGATGCATTGGGAGGAGAATTTTTCGGTTGCCTGCAAGCCCTTTGTCCCGGCCCCAACCTGAATAGATTTGCAGCTATATGTCATGATGAGCACACTTTCAGCGCACCGTTGAGTGTTGCACCTTTTATATGTTTTAGGGTACATTTATCTCCTAGGCGAGGTACCCAATATTAGATTTTAGAGTACATTTGTCTCCTAAGCGATGTACCCACTATTAGATCTTATGATACATTTTTCCCCCGGATGATGTATCCAACATTACTTTCTTTTCCTTTTGGCCTGGATAAGTCGGGTTGTCTGCTGGACAGGTAACTGGATTGGACTTCTCAAAAGTGCATATGTTAGTAATTAGGATTATGATAACCCTTGTTAGCTGATGTATAAAGTCGTACTCATTGCTTGGCCGTGATTGTTGTATGGAGTCCAGTATAGTCTAGTTTTGTCTAGGCAGTGTCCGAATTTGTTTATTTCAGTACATTATTATTTATGCTTTGCTTTTGCCTTCAAATGATTAGAGACTAAGTTCTGATCAGGAAAAGGGTTACAATCCCGATCCTTGTTTGTTTTATGGGTTGTAACTTGGGTTCCGGAATAGTTCCTAAGTCATCTTATCATTTGTCGTTCTATATAGTTCTAACAAGCCCACATGTTCCAGTTAGCTTACACGTTTATATAGCCCTGTTGCCTTAAATGCTCACATGTCCCCGTTGTCTCCCATGCTCATATATTCAGATATCTCACATGCTCACATGTCCAGTTTGTCTTACGCATTCACATGCTTCTATTTACCTTACATGTCCACACTTTATATTATGTCACACGTTAATTACTTTATGCTCCATATTGCTTTACTTATTGTCTTTCTATTCTCGGGATAAGTGTATTGGAAGTACACGAGTCTCGATCAGTATTTGCTTATTTTTGTCTATAACCGTTGCTATGTTAGTTATTGCTGCTTTTAGTTCATAGCTTTGGCTTCCGTTGTGGTACTTGCTATTGGGGGTCTGACCCCACTGTTTTTGTTTGGCCAGATTGATAGAGGAGCCCAGAGGATCTTCCATACCATCTACTCGATGGTGACTACCCGGAGCACCAGAGTACCTTATGGGTTTTCTATTTTATTCTCCTACTACTTATGTACATTATTCTTTTGTGGCGTTTAGCATCCGAGCACGTCTTTAGCTCGTGTTTTGGATCTTGATATTTAGCCTACGAGCCTAAACATGATTTGCGTATTCTAGACTATAGCTAAAGCTTATCATGTATGATTGTTACTCGTGCTAGTTCTTCACTTTGTATTACTAGCCTCATGATCATCGATGTATATATAGTTTGGGATGCTTTACTATTTTATGTCTGATAATCATACTTCTTGTACCTTGCATATTTGTCTGTGATTGAGATACCTAGGATCTTTTGACCTGAATTAACTGTTGGCTTGTAGTAATAACCCCCATGTCTTGACAGTTTATACATTATTTCAAAGTACTGGATTACTTTGGTATTCGTAGCTGGCCTAGTCCATCCCACTTGCCAGTATTCTGGTTCTGGGGTGTGACATCGATTTTAGTGGTGGCCCATGCAGGTCTGATTTATCAGATATGTGGGGTTTACTAATATTTAGATATCTCAGTCACAATTCTCCTTTATTGATATCCTTCGTATTATTCTATATCTCTGATCCTTTGAACTGATATCTACTTTGATCGTTGACCTTTCTTTTTTCCTCGATTTGATCTTGAATCCTTTAACTTTCAGGGGCACTGTACTTAACACCTTTCGATCATTTGTTTGGGTTCTGCCGATGGTAGGTCAGCAATCTTCTGTTAGGCCAGTTTTAGAGGATCGGTCTCAACATTCAGGAGCAGAGTCAAAATTTGACCTGAGGGCAGTGATGTCCGTCCATCTCGATCAGCCAGCAGTGCCCATGCAGTCAGTATTTCCAGTTCAGCTAGAGCCTCATCAATCAGTACCAATGATCATCATCCAGATGAGGTATCGCCAGAGTCAGGGCATCATGTATCACCAGTATTGTCAACAGTCCGAACAGAGGTAGTATAAGATAATCTCGATGTGCATGCATTCCTTGGGATCATGAAGGATATGATGGAGTCATAGAAACAACGAGATCTCGTTCTCTAGCAAAGTATTCTGATATTGATAGACCATAGTAGGCAAGGAATGCCAGAGGTATTCCAAGCCAAGGACTTGCAGCCAGAAGGTGGATCCATGCAGTACCAATCATCTAGTCAGTCAGCATATCGAGCTCGACCTACTGTAGAGGCAGTACAAGAGCACGAGCATATTGCCAAGAGGATTGCATCCAGAACTGAGGGTCGTAAGAGATACCATGCACCCGTGTCAGGCTTTCCATCATGACTTCCCTCACTAGTACCAGCATACCAACATCCATACCAACACGAGGAGTTACTAGTCGTATGTTCTTTCTATGGAAGGGGAGGGCACACTTATCTTACTTGTCGAAGGGCCAACTTTCTATGTTTGTCATGCGAATCACCAGACCACATGATAGAGATTTGTCCCCGGAGGAGTTCAGGTGGATCTTCATCCTTCCAACCTACAGTTACCCAGTTCGGGGTACCAACACCAGTTCAGCAGAAGCGAGCTCAGAGGCCTTCATCGACACAATTCTATGTATTCCAGTAGGAGAGGCCTCAACAGTATATACAGGCCCAAGCTTCAAGGCAGAGAGACCAGCAGTATCATTTAGAACAAGAAGCAAGTACCTATTATAGGATAGGACATCTCAGATTATTTTGTAGGTCGGCCAGTAGACGATGCTTTCGCTGTGGAGCAGAGGACGATTCAGTTAGCACTTGCCCCTATTCGACTTCTCAAGGATGACCAACTACACCAGATGTACCACCTCAGTCCTTTCAGTCGCATCAGTCATCAGCTCTAGTGGCAGCATGAGGGTAGTACCTAGGAAGTCTCAGGTACCATCTTTATGGTCTTCCTTCAACTATGTCATTTTGATTCAGCTTTCAGTAGTAGGCCAGGTAGTGGCAGTATATCTTGGGTTCTTGTCGGCGGTCTTGTATTCCCCCGATATCAGGAGTACAACGGTTGGCTTGATTTAATCGGTGAGTGAATGAGATTATTTTTCGTCCCACTCTTTTGTCCTCGTATCTTGAGATGCATGATATCTACCATGTGTCTCGACTACGAAGTTACGTCCTAGGTAGAGTCATGTCTTAGACTAAGTCATTGGTACCGACTTACTTTGAGACTTGACCTCTATCTATTTTGGGAGTCAGCGTAGGCCAGCAAGGGGGGTCCCTACTCAATTGACTCAGGAGACATATTTAATCTTATGCCTCTATCCCTTCTTGATTGTGGTTGTGTTATTGCTTACGCATTTATTTATATTACTATTGCCTTTATTTATTGCTTACGCATTTGTTTATATTACTGTGGCTTTCATTTATATGACATGCTTTATTTTATTGAGAGAGTTTAATTTTCTTGACCTTTTGTTTTGGTTATCATGCTCGACTAGCTTTATAAAATTTTGAGGATGGAATTTTTTAAGGATGGAAGAGTTGTGAGATGCATCTCACTGTATCGGTGTTTATATACGGATACGTATTTTTGTACTGTATTTCATATTTTGTTAGTTTTCGGATGCTTTAAAATAATTTTAACTTATAGATTTTCACCTTGACCGACATATCGCCAGTATACCAGTGTATACCGACGATATGCCTGTCACTCCCATATTCTCTTATACGTATTTTTAGTATACGTGTACAAAATTCTGACATTTGTCAGGAGACCCGTGTTTTGACTTGTCTTTCTTAGCCTTGCCTTGGTTTAATCTTGACTTGGTTTAATTTGGTTTGGTTCAATTTGGCATGGCTAGGTTTGGGTTGGTTTTAGATGAGAGGGTTGGTATATAAACCAATTTCTCTCTCTCTCTTTCTCTCTCTCTCTCTCTCTCTCTCTCTCTCTCTCTCTCTCTCTCTCTCTCTCTTTATTACTTCTCATTTTTCATCTTCTTCTTCATTTACTCCTCCTCCAACCCTAGGCAAGTACATATTGCTAAATCTTGAACATATTATTTTTTCCATTTTGTTTCTTCTATTTTCCTTGCATTACTCTAAGTCTGTTTAGAACTTAGAGTTTTCAGTTTTGATGCTTACATTTTTGTAGATCTAAGTTTGTAACTTTTTTTGTTTTTATTGGTTTTGATCGCTTAAACTTTGTTATTTTTGAAAACTAATGGTTCCATGTTGTAGAAAATTTCATTCTACCCAATTTTGGCTTTTGAACCACTTGATTTCGATTTATTTTGACTTAGTTATGCCATTTTTTGTGTTCATGGGTTCCCTACACCTTTTAGTGATGTCGGGACGATGAACAGTGTCGCGCACAGTATTTTTGCCTTATGTGCACCTTGCGCCGTGGGCATGTTTGCCCGCACGTGCAGCACAACATGCGCATCGTACGCCCATACGATTTTCTGCTGTGCCCCCACGCGCACCTTGTGCCGTGGGCATTTTTGCCCGTGCGCGCTGCGCAACTTGTGCGCCGCGTGCCCCTACAATTTTCTGTCACGCGCTCGCATGCCGTGCTTGCGCGCACCTTGCACAGTGGGCTTTTTTGCTCGTACATGCTGTACAACTTGCGCGTCGTACGCCAGCACAATTTTATGCCGCGCACCCGCACAATTTTCTGCCGCACACCAGCGCCCCGTGCTTGCGCGCACGTTACTCCATGTGTAATTTTGCCCACGCGTGCAATGGATTTTCTAAGCACTGCGTAGTCCGCACACCGTTCATGCGCGCACCTTGTACCGTGGGCATTTTTGCCCGCGCATGCAGTGCGCCCGTGCGCAGTTTGCCTTGAATGACTGTTTTTGCTTGTTTAAGCTGTTTTGTAGCTAGAATCTTAAAAAACTCAAAATATGAAAGTTGTAGATCTTTGTCTTGGCTTCAAGAATCTTCTTATTTGACCTTAATTAAAGTTTATATGCAACTTATATTTTTAATTATAGTTTTTGATCTTCTTAGCATGTTTTCTATATTTGTCCTAACTTGCGATGACCCGACTTAATAACTTGTTAATATCGAACTTAACTTGAACATGACAACATGATATCATCTTGATGATCTTGTATAATTAGATAATGATTGTAAACCCTATATACACTTGACACTAGCATATGTTCAATTATTATTGTCTTGTACTTACTTTTATTTATTCCTTTTTGTATGACATTATATGTCTTTCCTTTCGATTCTTTCTTATTTGCTATGATATCTATTGCCATGCCTTCTCGGATTTATTATACTTTACAGTCTATGCCATGTGTAGAATTTTTTTTGTTGTGGTTTGTCGTGGCGCACACTTGTTACATGTCCTTTTGCTTACTAGATAGTGGTCCGCCGTTGCGCACTCATATTACATGTCTTCCTTGCTTACTAGATAGTGACCTGTTGTGGTGCACTCTCGTACATGTCTTTTCTTGCTTATATGATAGTGGCCTGTCATGGCGCACTTCTTATTTTCTCTATAGTGACTCATCGTGGCACACTCCTAGCTTCCAGCTTATTATATTTTCTTGTTGTGGCTTGTTATAATACACTTTCTTGGAATTGTTCAGTCTTGTATACCATGTCTAGGATAGATTCTGCGGAATGTCACACCCAGAATCCAACAAGAAAATGTTAAGGACTAAACAACTAGCTTGATTACCTAGATGCTTTGGGAGGAGAATTTTTCGGTTGCCTGAAAGCCCTTTGTCCCAGCCCCAACCTGAATGGATTTGGAGCTATATGTCATGATGAGCACACTTCCAGCGCACCGTCGAGTGTTGCACCTTTTATATGTTTTAGGATACATTTGTCTCCTGGGCGATATACCCACTATTATATTTTAGAGTACATTTGTCTCCTAGGCGATGTACCCCCTATTAGATCTTAGGATACATTTGTCTTCCGGACGATGTATCCACTATTACTTTCTTTTCCTTTTGGCCTGGATAAGTCGGGTAGTCTGTAAGGTAGGTAACTTGATTTGATTTCTCAAAAGTGTATATGTTAGTAATTAGGATTATGATAACCCTATTTAGCTATTGTATAAAGTCATACTCATTGCTTGGTCGTGATTGTCGTATAGAGTCCAGTCCAGTCTAGTTTTGTCTAGGTAGTGTCCGAATTTGTTTATTTTAGTATATTATTGTTTATGCTTTACTTTTGCAGGCAAATGATTAGAGACTAAGTTCTGTTCAGGAGAAGGGTTATAACCCCGGTCTTGTTTGGTTTATGTGTTGTAACTTGGGTTCCGGAATAGTTCCTAAGTCATCTTATCATTTGTCGTTATATATAGTTCTAACATGCCTACATGTCCCTGTTACCTTACATGTTTACATAGCCCGGTTGCCTTACATGCTCATATGTCCCCGTTGTCTCCCATGCTCACATGTTCAGATATCTCACATGCTCACATGTCCAGTTTGTCTTACGCATTCACATGCTTCTATTTACCTTACATGTCCACACTTTACGTTATGTCACACGTTAATTACTTTATGCTCCCTGTTGCTTTACTTATTGTCTTTTATTCTCGGGATAAGTGCATTAGTAGTGCACGAGTCTCGATCGGCATTTGTTTATTTCTGTCTATAACCGTTGCTATGTTACTTATTACTGGTTTTAGTTCATAGCTTTGGCTTCCTTTGTGGTACTTGCTATTGGGGGTCTGACCCCACTGGTTTTATTTAGCCAGATTGATAGGAGAGCCCAAAGGATCTTCCGTACCAACTACTCGACGGTGACTACCCGGAGCACTAGAGTACCTTAGTGAATTTTCTATTTCATTCTCCCACTAGTTATGTACATTATTCTTTTGTGGCGTTTAGCCTCCGAGCACGTGTTTAGATCGTGTTTTGGATCTCGATATTTAGCCTATAGGCCTAAACATGATTTGCGTATTCTAGACTATAACTAGAGCTTATCATGTATGACTATTACTCTTGCTAGTTCTTCACTTTGTATTACTAGCTTCATGATCACCTATGTATATATTGTTTGGGACGTTTTACTATTTTATGTCTGATGATCATACTTCTTGTACCTTACATATTTGTCTATGATTGAGATACCTAGGATCATTCGACCTAGGATTGACTGTTGGCTTGTAGTAATAACCCCCATGTCTTGACAGCTTATACGTTATTTCAGAGTACTTGAGTACTTTGGTATTACGTAGCTAGCCTGGTCTGTCCCCACTTGCCAGTATTCTGGTTCTGGGGCGTGACAGCAACTACGCTCCTAACGCCACAACACCTGTGTGCTGCAGCCCCACAGCACCTGTGCACCTGCGCACCTGTACTGTGAATCGCACAGAGATAAGGGCACGAGCGCATCAATTGCGCACAATGCACCTTGCACCGATGCTGACATGCTAAGTGCAAAGTACGCCAACAAAATGCCACTTTACGCCCTTGAATCCGAGTCCGAGTCTGAGTCGCTAAGCCCCTTCGAGGCTTAGCTCCACAAGGGAATTATACCATGAGCATGACAAAAAGTACTAATGCTTCTTTGTTGGTTTAGCCTTCTTTCTACTAGAAAAATGCCCCCATATGGCACCCGCGTGCCTCTCCACACTTCTTGTGATCTCTCAACACAAGTAAAGCTTTATATAGAGATACTATCCATTTGGTTTTTCCAATGTGGGACTATCTTTCTAGTTTCTAAAGCAAATCACCAACAAGCAAAAATACCAGCAATCCTCCACATATCTCTATATATGGGTTAAACGTTCCCCACAGTGACTGTCTATCATGCACTAGGATAGATGTCGCGACGATGTGAATCTTCCCTTATGGGTTAAATGACAGCATGATACAAGAATGGACTAAGCCTTGAATTTTGCACCATAATTGTAATTCTTCCCACTCACATAATGACTTCAACTACGTTTCTGGTTGCAGATTAAAGGCCTTGTGCCAACCTTGTTTCGGTGTACGTATCTTGGGTGTCTATAAGATTTTTCTCAAGAGATGGCCTATATCTCTTTCCATACACTCTAGGTGAGTTCTTTTAAAGAGTCTTTGGCATGAAGCATTTTTCTTCCTTACGATGTTACACCGCTATGACATGGCCCTAAGCTGACACCCTGTCTTATGTGGTGTCATACCACCTGTAGCGTGAGGCCCAGCCTCTTTGTAGTGCCAACCTATCCTGCATGAAGCCTTTCGCTTCCTTGCGGTGTTACGCTATCGTGACATGGCTTACAAAGCCGAGTCAATGCCTCATGTGGTGTCACCAACTGTAACATGAGACCCAGCCTCTTTATAGTGCTGCCTACCACTCTTCATTATATAATATTAGGCCCTCTTGTCTATATGCGGTGTTACGCCGCTGTGATTTGGCCCGAAGCCGAGGCTTTACCCTCACAAGGTACCTCATGTGTTGTCACCCCACTGTAGCATCGTGTACTACACTCCTTTGTAGTGTTGTGCTACCAGTGCTTCCTGTAAAGCATGCCAGATATCCCAGATGCCTGAGAACTCATTAAGGCTTCCAAGCCATCCTCCCACATGACTTTGTTCTTTGTAAAGAACAAGCAATAGACAGCAGTAGTTTTGGGTTCATAACCCCGTAACATCCCAAAGGATTTGTCTACTGTTCCTGATATTCTTCCAGTCAATGGTCCGTTCTTGAACTAAAAGTTAGATGCCTAGTAAATTTCTCTTTAAACTAATAGCATAAAACTTTATAGTAGAATTGCAAAGACATAATATTAGAGTACCTTCAAGCCCATCTTACCAGCTGTATCTTCAACCAGCTGGCACTTGAGACCTTTGATGAACGGATCTGCCAGATTCTTCTTACTCCGAACATCCACTACAGCAATGACCCATCTTTTAATAAGATCATTTACCGCCCTGTGCCTTAGACACATAGTTCTTTTCTTGCCATTGAAGAGGTCATTCGATGCCACCGCTGCAGTCGCCTGGTTGTCACAGTATATTGGCACCATCGGTATCTGTGCACCAACCATTGGAAGATCATACATGAGCTTTTGAAGCTATTCTGCTTCATCTGTTGCAGCCGACAATACATAGAACTCAGATTCCGTAGAAGAGTGAGACAACATAGTCTGCTTCTTTGACTTCTACGATATAGCAACTCCACCCATGGAGAAAATATATCCTCCTGTGGACCTCTCACTCTCTATTTCTGAGCACCAGCTTTCATTGCTGAAGCCTTCCACTAATTTTGGATCTCTGCAGTAGTGCAGTACATACTTCTAAGTCCTTTTGAGGTATCTCATAACCCTCTTCACAGCTTTCTAGTGCTCCATACCTGGATTGCTCATGAATCGACTCAACATTCCCATGGTAAAAGCTATGTCAGGCCTTGTGGCAGTAGTTGCATACATCAAACTTCCGATGATGCTAGAGTACTCCAACTGACTGACGCTTTCCTTTGGATTTGACTTCAGCTTCTTATCACACCTATAAGGCATATCGATCCATAGAAGATCCTGATACCCATAGCATGTGAGCATTTTCGTAATATAATGAGACTGTGACAATTCCACTCCAGTTTTCGTCCAGATGATCTTTATCTCCAGGATAACATCATCTTCCCCTAAGTCCTTCATGCTGAACTCAGATGAGAGGAACTTCTTTTCCTCAGTGACACTTGCTAGATCTGTACCCAAAATCAGCATGTCGTCCACATAGAGACAAATGAAAACTCCTCCCTCCTCAGCGAACTTTGTATACACACACTTGTCCGTCTTGCTGACACTGTAGTCGTTTGATCTTATGACTTTATCAAACTTCTCATGCCATATCTTGGGAGCTTGCTTCAGACCATACAATGGTTTCCCCAAATTGTAGACTTTGTCTTTGAGGCCCTTGACGACGAATCCTTCTGGCTATTGTATCTAGATCTCTTCGGTCAATTCACCATTCAGGAAAGCGGTCCTAACATCCATCTGATGGATTACCAGCTTGTGAATTACGCTCAGAGAAATCAATATCTTGATGGTTGTCATCCGAGATACTGGAGCATATGTGTGAAAATAATCAATTTTCTGCTTCTGAGAAAATCTCTTGGCAACTAACCTTGCCTTGAACTTGTCAACAGTTCCATCGGCCTTCATCTTCTTCTTGAACATCCATTTACATCTGATTGGTTTTGCTCCTTCAGGAAGATCGACCAACATTCACATGTTGTTGGAGGTTATCGAGTCATACTCATCATTAATAGCCTCCTTCCAGAAAATAGCATCTTTGGTCTTCATCGCCTCATCATAGGTAAGCGGATCTGCTTCCACATGATAGGTGACAAAATCATCTCCAAAGTCCTTCTGTCTTCTCACTCGCTTAGATACAGGTTCTACGATTTCTGGTTCAATAATTGTTCTTGCAGCAACATCTGTAGGAACGAATTTGTAAAGCATAGTACTCTAGAGAAGGGTGAATAGAGTAGGCTACGGAATATAGCTAATTTAAAAAGTTAGCAGTAAGATCACAGAGAAATCAATATATCATAAGTAAATTACTGTAAAATCAGAGATTAGAAAGCAAATGCAAAGACGGTAATGTATACAAGTTTCTCTCATGTGAGGACTAGTCCAGTCGGAAGAACTCTAGCTTCTAGTTGAATCCACTATTGAAAAATACTGTAAGTTTTCATACGAAGTCCTTGCAACTTCTATAAACGCGAGCTTTGATACGAAATACTCGACCAACTTCAATTGTGAAGAGTCTTTCTTCAATCAAGCTTCTGATTACAATCACTCTGAAGCTTCTAGACCATACCGTACTGGCAAATCGACTAGAAAATTGTAATTGGCTTAGAATTTGAAAATTAAAGGTAATTAGAACTCTTTGGAACAGAATAATAGGCTTTAGAGAGAAGAGATGAAAGTGAGTGAATGAGTGTTTTGAAATGATTGAAATCTTTCTCTATTTATAGTTTTTCCAAAGGCAAAACTCTGACAAAATTCGGGATCCGTAACTGCAGGGAGACTAAGTTTTCAAACGTTCGAAAATCAAATGGTCACTAACCGAACTCTGGTCGAGTTCTTTCAGTGTTTAGCCAATATTTTGCAAATTGATTTTTGGTCCTTTTGAAATTCTTTTAAGAAGTTATGAGTTTTTTGTAAATAGGGGACTATTTTTCAAAACATAGGATATTTTGGAAATATTTTTAGGATAGCCTATTTGCTAGTACGACTCGGTGTACACTGTATTCCTAGGCTCAATAAAAGTAAAAATTACATTGCATAAAGAAAATACAGACTCGAGCGAAAAACATAGCTTCGGTCTTGAACAGATCGGATAGCTATTCTATGCACTAGAAAAAAAGTTATCTTTTGGGACGACACTATTAGAAACACTAGTCTAAAACATCCTAAACAATTATTTTTTTGGACGACTATATTTGTTGTAACAAAAAATAGTATTATTTGGGACAAATTGAAAAATAGATATATTATTTGGGACTATTAAAAAATTTTGTCCCAAATAAATTCTAGAACCGTCCTAGTTAATTTCGGTGGGAATGTCAAATATTTGGCGGCTGATTACCAATTTGTTTGGAAAATGTTGGATCTCTCAGCAGAAATCACCACCGTTGGATCTCTCGCACCCATATTTGTTTTGGGAGGAAACCAGAACCCTTGCTCTCTTTCTCCATTCTCAGATAAAAAAAACCCTATTGCGGTCTCTCTCTCCTTCTTCGATCAAACTACTGCTCTCTCTCTCTCCCTCCCCTCTCCGATCAAATATGCAGCTCTCTCTCTCTCTCTCTCTATCTCTCTCTCTCTCTCTTTTAATCGAATCTTTCTGGAACCCTAGGTGTAGCTGCTTGGGAGATCTTCAATCAAATCCATAGGTATATTTTTCTCCCAAAATTTTAGAATTAGTTTTTTATTTCCAATTTTTGTTGCATGTTATTATACTTGGACGATATCCTCGATCAAATCCAAGGTGGCCCATGGTTTTTATCACCAATTTTTTGTGATTTTTTTGTGAATTTTTTTGTTGATCATCTTTTCTCCACATATGGCTGATCTTGCCAGGACACTTAAAACTACAAGGGAGAAAAGATGGTCAAGTTCATACGAAATCAACACAAAGACATCATGTCTTTTACTACGTAGATTACCTTTTTAAATTAGTTACTTTGTTTTCCTGGAAAGTAGAATTGCTATTGAAGTATGAAAATATTAAAACTATCATTGGCTTGTTAGCTAGATAAAGCATTAGACCACTGAATTACTACTAACCTACTGACATGCATGTGTTCATAAGTTTGAATATATAATTGTGGCACTTATATTATAAAATTTTCTATTTGGTTAATCGATTCTACGTGGAGGGTGGTAGTGGCACCTCTATTTTTTGGGTGACATCAGACTTTTCCTATGAGGAGAACATTTCTAGGTGTTGTATCCTCTCTGAAGTATTGCTAGCTTAGAGGAAAACATTCTAAAATATCCATTGTTAGAATAGTAGGAGGTTAAGCCTATTTTTTATAGATAGTGGGTGGCGGGTAGTGTGTCCACGACCAATTTTTGCTTTTATATGTGGTTGTTTCTTGTAGAAAATAAAGTGCATAAAGTTTAGATTTTTTATCCTCCTTACCAGGATCAAGTTTGTGATGGCGTCCCATACCCTTGGAGCTAGTGTTGGAGGAGTTTGATCCTTCGTACTCTATTGGATTCAGATTTAAAAAAATTTAAATCTTTTTGGTGTATACTCTTATGAAGTCTTATCCTAAATATATATCTCTACTAATGTAGGTGATTAGCATTAAGTAGCTGGTCAAATATCATGTGGCTTGTACGCGGCGATTGCTTTACTAGAAAGGCAGCAATACGTAAAATCTTATTCCCAGATTTAAGTTTTTTGTTTATTCTTTTACTATATTTAAATTATGATGAGTAAACTTCTTTGCTATGCTCTCCTATTTTTTTAGTGGATGAAGCATTTATTTGTTGTTGTTGAGAGAGAATAATAGAAGTTTGATACCCTTTGTGATCTATATGACATAGCATTGTTCCCTTAATTTCTGTCGTGAGTACATCTAATTGTCTTTCAGAAAAACCAGCTTCCTTTTTTAGGGATTAACTTATGGTATTTGAGGGTACACCTAGTTCTTCCATCCGCACATGACATCGCCTTGGTGAAGCCTTGGTCAATGATTGGGATTATTTAAAATCAACGATATTATAGTTGATATTTGTATCGTTCACACCAGTATCACAGCTAGAGTTCCATGGATCATCTATAGTATGTCTTTTTTTCTTATAATTACTAACACCATTTCGATGCAGGTTCGATTCGAGTACCAATTTGGATTACTCGCTCAATATGGTATTGGCTACTGTAATACTCAACGAGGACAAATTGTGCCTCTAAGTTGCCTTCTAAGTTTCAAGGCAAGGTGCTCTCCTTTATCATTGGTTTTGAGCAGGAATTTCCAACATCAAACCATCTATATTTTGGGCATCCTCCTTATTACATGCTTAGTTGTGGAGATTTTTCTATCGTGCCTACATGTTTCTTAATTCCATACTTAATTAAGATCTTTTGGTGAATCCAACTTAATTATCTTATGGTACATATTTGCTACTTAATGAAACATTCTTGGTTACTTCATTATGTATTTTGGTCGTAATGCGTTTCATATTTTATTAATCTTTTGCATCGGTAGCATAAAAGAGTTTGTTATTAATTATCTTTTCCTCTCCCCTTATTAAAGCTCGGGTGTTCATATTATTCACGAGTGTCATTGGAACTCTACACTCACTTTTTTTTACAGAAGTGAATTTATTTTATGTCTTGATTGATTGATTTCACTTATTAGGTAATGACCATTCATCTCAACTAGTATAACTGGCATCATTTATTTGTATAACTTTTTTCTAAAAAAGGGCAAACATTTTCACACATTTCACATGGTAGGTACACACTATAACTACATATATAGATCCAGACCTCCAAATATCCCAAATAATCTCTTCTTCGTTTTCACATTTAGAGCACTCCAATTTAACCAAATCTCATATTGCATGCACCAAATAGAAACAAAAGTAGGAGAAAAAAATATGCCAAAGACGAATGTGGTTTCTTTGGAGCGCATTGGTTGATGAGTACACGAGGAATGGGAAGATGTGAGTATTATCTTTGATCTTCCACTTAGAGGTTCCATGAAAATATAGTTCAAATGTGTAGTAAAGTTTATAATTTTTAGATATTTTTGTTCGAATTTTTCTCTTAATTCCAAGATGTACAAGTTCATAAGATAAACGATGGCTTTTATGCTCAAATGCAAAACATGACCTAAGTGCAAAACCTAAGTTTATATTATCAATCTAAAAATTCAAAGAAATTAGACACATTTCATATCTTACCTACAGGTTACTATAATATCCAATTTGTTCCTTTGTCCAACTTCTATTTGGTTGCATATATGAGTTGTTATCCTTCCTGCTTTAATGCTTCTCTTTGTCAAGTTTTTATTTGCTTGAATATAAATCAATCAAATCCTTGGTGATATCTCTTCACCCTATTGATGTCATTTCTTTGTTACAAGTGTTGTAGTTAATCATTTCTTATAACATCTCCATTTAGGGATATTGTTATCAGGGTTAATACTTATATTATGATTGAAACTGATGTCACCACAGAAAAAGAATTAAAATAATAAGAATAAAAAAAGACTTGTGTTGGTGGCTAGTAATATGGGGATATAACAATAATATATAATTCTGTTATGAAAGAAAGAGACTTGTGTATTCTAGAGAATATGCTTGAAGTATAAACATTTGATAATGTACTGAAAAGGAATCCATGTCTTCTTTTCCTCCTAAGAAGAAAATTATCTTTTGATGTTTAAATCAAGCAGATATTATATGGAAAATTGATGTTTATTAACTTTTTTCCTCCGATCTATAGATTCTTGATGCAACAAGAACTGAATCTTGGGGCCTTCATGGGTCTGATATGGCAGAGCTTGCACAAGCAACTCGAAACTAGTAAGCTTGCAATTTTCTTTGCTTCAGATTTTTTTGACTTTAAGCTTCGATCTAAGGTTACATACTTTTTTAGTGATCATGGAGCCATGTTTATAAGGTGATTTTGTAGTTCAATTTCATGGCGGTGATACGGAAGAGGATCAATGATACTAGCAAAAATGGCATCATGTTTATAAGGTGTTTTTTAGTTCAATTTCTTTTGTTATATGATGTAGCTCTTTTGTTTTGTTTGTAGATAGTTCTTATTTTCCCTTATGTTTTGATTTGCTTCTTTGTAAAATTGTATCTCTAAAATTTCTTGTGTTGGTTATAGTGTGTTCAATTTGTAATCAGACTTATTAGACTCTTATTACAGGTGATCTCGTTGAATTGGACATAATTGTCCAAAGAATTGGCACAAAATTTGAGCAGGAACTGGCAATTGGAGAAGAAACTAGGGTTTAATTAAATGCAATAGAAGAAGAAAAAAAGGACTTACAAGTTTAAAAAAACTATAAGGAATTCAAATATCACATCCTCTCTCTCTCTCTCCTCTCTCTCTCTCTCTCATTCTCATACTTTTATACTATTTAGTATCAGGACTGATATTGTTATATTTGATACATTATATATAGGTTTCAGTTATATATGCTGACTCAGCAGATGACTATGAACCAAATAGACACGTAGATAAGTCACTTTAGCCAATGGTTAGACTTGATTGAATCGGGTTGGCTTCTTACACTGAGTTAAACCTCTCTTATAAACTGATACTAGAAATGAAGAAGAAGGAGCCTCGCTAAAGCTGCTAGCTTAGACTGGAGCTTTGAATAAAAGAGGTAGGACTTAATGTTTTTTTTACCCATCCATTAGTAAGTAGAGCATGAAAACATAAAGTGACATTCTTTTGTACATATATTTTACTTCAGTATTTTTTTTAATGTATTCAGTATGTGTTGGTATTCAGATGAAATATCATGACACGGGTAGGAAAGGAATAGTCTGGCTTGCAAGCTTGCAGTATGTTTTGTTTTGTTTTTGGCTGCCATTTCTATTTATATATAGTCTAATGCATTAGTTTCCAAGTTACTATTTGTCTTGTTTTTTCTCTGTGCCAACTCTTCTTTCTTTATATTCTTTAACACTTGGGGTTATACATATACAACAATCTCAGAAGAGTTGTGGAAGTTGGCAAGTAAAGTTCATGATGACTCTACCTCAAGTGCGAAAAACAATGTTCTTGGATGAAATCTTTTGGCATGCGACAATATTTTTACTCTCAGGGGCAAGCCAAAAGATTTTTCTCTAGGGGAAGAAATATTTTACTCTCGGGGAAACACATCTAATTGTCATTCTCTTTCATCTAAATCCAAAATACAAACAAACATTTTTCTATATCTTTCTACTCTAAACAAAAATTTAGGTCTGTATCTTATCCTTTCACAATAGTTGAAATATTTGACGCCTTAACCTATTTGTCCTGCTAACATCCATGCTCTATTTTAAGTTTATTGCGGATCGTGTACCCTGTAGAATGCTTGATGAATATATAAAGATAACAAGCTTCATGCATATTGTTCATTGGATTTTGGAGATATTATATTACTCAATGTCGAAAAAACTCCACAATAAATGATAACTCAGTTGTGGGTACGACTCAATGTTCAAAAAGCTGTAAAAAGCATTATTCGTAATATCGACCGATACCTATATGTATCGTCCATTTGAATGAGTTTCTTTGGAATATTATATTACTTAGTTGTGGGTACGACTCAATGTTCACAAGACTTTTTCCATTTGAATGAGTTTTTTTGGAATATTATATTATTCAATGTTGTGAAAACTCCACAAAAAATGATGAACTTGGTTGTAGGTATGACTCAATATTCAGAAACACTACACCATAATATGCAATTTGTAACACAGTTTTTTTTCCAAATAGTAACGGTTATTAACGTTACAATCTGGTAACAATTATAACCGTTACTATTAGCAAAACTGTTACTACAATTCTGATTCTATAAATTTTATAAGTTTTATATTATTTGTAACAATAAAAACTGTTACAAATTTACAACTTAGGTCACATGCAAAACATGTGCCAAGAGAAAAGTGTTACTGGCTTCCAAAAGGAAAAAAGTTCCCCAAAATTTCCCGCACTCATTTCCCGCACTCATTTTGGATGGTTTCCCCTTCCCCTCTCTCGACCTGTGACCGCCGACCCTCTCCTTCTCTCTCACGATCAGACCTGTGACCGCCGACCCTCTCCTTCTCTCTCACGATCTCTCTTCGATTATTGGAGAAGCAACGAAGGTGCGCCTCTCATTCTCTCTCACGATCTCTCAAGATTTTGGTTCTATTAGGGTTTTGATTTTCTTAGGATTTTGGTTTTTCTTAGGGTTTCGGGTTTTGCTTCGATTACTGGAGAAGCAACGAAGGTACTTCCCTCATACACTCTCTCTCTCTCTCTCTCTCTCCGATTTTTTGGATTTGGTTGATTTTTGGTTTTTTTGTTGTATGTTAAACTTCAAAAATATGAGTACTCTGTTCAAAGAATGATGTAGAGCCGTACCTCTACATCATAATCTGTTCATCTCATATTATCTGTTCATCTCATATTATGTGTTAAGCCCATTGTTTTTTCAATCCCTCAGACTTGAAATCTGCAGTACCTGAAATCTGTCGATGTTGCTATACATATTTAAATCAAGCTATTTTATCAATATAAGTTATTTTAAGCACATTTCGTGTGGTTTATTACCAATATAAGTTTTTTAATGAGGTCTTAATCACAAATGGTGCATTACAAATTGAGTTACAAAGTACAAGATGGTCTACCACAAGAAGGCGGTTGAGCAGAGGGTGTTCTGTTTACAAATGTGCGAAAGGATTTACCCAAACACAAGATTTTCAACGTTGCATATTACCAGAGCATCATAGTCTGTCATGATGTCAGGTTTCAGATTCAAAGAATGATGTAGAGCCGTACCTCTACAAGCCGATATAGGTGGATATATAACGAATTTTGGCTGGTGTATCAGAAAATATTGTTTTTAATCAGCGACGAAATAATTATAATCCAACAAATTATTTTGCTTCTGATGTCGATGCTTGCTTGGCGAGCTATTTTGCTTCTAATATCACCTGGGTCGTTACATTGATGGAGAATCACAATTCACTAACTAGTGTTGGGTTTTTAATGTCCCTCATAACTGTATCATTCTTCTTTTATCATAACTTGTTTCATGCAGTTCGCAAAAGAGAACCCTCTCGAGCTGAATCTTCCACATATTAAGCTAAAAGAGCATGAAGATGCTACGGGAGAGGCTGTATCAATATCTCTAAGAAGGGCCATTAGTCGCTTTTCCGCTCTTCAAGCTCATGATGGACATTAGCCTGGGGATTATGGTGGCCCAATGTTCCTTATGCCTGGTTTGGTAATTATTTTGTTTTTAAGTACGAACAAATTTCTTGAATTGTTCCGTTGGACATTTGAATAATTTTGGGATGCTGCTGAATGATACTAAGTATCTCGGAAGGAATATTCAGATCACTGTCACCTGCTGTAATTTCCATAGAGGATCACTATCTCAAGCTTATGGTCATTTGATACATAAATTTGGTTGGGCCACTAACTGATTGTGGAAATGTTGGTCTTTCCCCTTTGAGGTGCAGATTATAACACTATCTGTTGTCGGGGCACTAAATACTGTTCTATCATCAGAACACCAGCGGTAGATTATTCGTTATCTTTACAATCATCAGGCATGAACACTATGATCCATACTCAATATCCCTTGTGGATTTTCATTTTGTTCTTTTGGTTTTCCTGATAGGTTACACTCAATATTTTACATATTGGTGGGTATGTACTGCAGGATGAAGATGGGGGCTGGGGTCTACATATTGAGAGCCATAGCACCATGTTTGGCTCAGTTCTATCATATGTTACTTTGAGATTGCTTGGTGAAGGACCTGAAGGTGGAGATGGCGCAATGGAGAAAGGGAGAAAATGGATTCTAGACCATGGCAGTGCAACTTCTATAACATCATGGGGGAAATTTTGGCTCTCGGTAAAATATCGAACCATCCTTTTTCCTACAAACAACAAAAGTTAGGCTTATAGGCATCTAAGAACCCAACTCTGGCTCTGACAATTGTAGGTACTTGGAGTTTTTGACTGGTATGGCAACAATCCACTGCCCCCAGAGGTGTGGTTACTCCCATATTTCCTCCCAATTCATCCAGGTTTCCCTCTCTGTGTGGCCATCTGTTGCTTCATTTATGTTTAAAGTTATTTACTAGCAAGTTTGCTGATGCAGTTTGAATAAATGAAAACATAAGAACAAAATGGATGCCTTACATAGATTCATCTTTATAAGAAAAAAAAACACCATCTGTAAGCTCTCTAGTAAAACTTTGCTGACTTCATCTTTGGAGTTGGGTGCCAAGCTATAAATGTAATCAAGTACAATTGGTTTATCTGCCTTCATTATCAAGTATAATTGGGTGCCAAGCTATATATATATATATATATATATATATATATATATATATATATATATATATATATATATATTGCATCAGAAAGCTATCTCAGACCAAAATCCAAAGTATGATCCTTCTTTTGAGGAGGAAGTAGTTGATGAACTCCTTTTAGTACTTTATTCTATTTATTTAGAGCAAGTTGAGGACTTGTTTGTTAAGGTCACTTTCTTAGGATATATACCTGCATTAGAAAGTGATCTCAGACCAAAATGAAAATGCAAATTATGATCCTTCTTTTAAGGACGAAGTATTTGATGAACTGCTTTTAGTACTTTGTTCTATTTGATTAGAGCAAGTTGGTTACTTGGTTGTTAGGGTCACTATCTTAAAGGTTGAAGAAATCAAACAATTAGTTTGCAGGAAGTCCTTATCAGTTTATCCATATCACGACTGTACTTACAAATGAAGTGATAGTTATTCTAGTGAAGATTATCTTGTGTACACCAATAATTTGGAAATAGTAATTGTTAATGATAAACTAAAACCTTCAGAGGGCTGGCTAATCTGCAGAACAAAAAATACAGTAAACAGGATATAATTTTAGTGGGCACCAGTATTAAAATGAGGCTCCCATTTAATCAGTGACCAAATAATTATCAATTCTCTTGGACAAGATAAGTGATTAGTGCTGGTTGGAGTTCAGTGAAACAGTGGTTATTGTGGAGAAGTACGAGGGTTGTAGCTTTTTTGTGAGAGGGTGTGTGTGTGTGTGTTTTTTTTTATTTTTTATTGGAGGGAGGGGGTGGGGGTGGATCGGTGGGGGGTGGGGTGGGGTGTCAAGTGGTGGAGATTCTGGACATGGTCACCATGCATGCTGGAAAAATGTTGCAGGTTGCCTGCACCTAATTCATTTATCTAAAATTGCTCTAGAGAGGATCGACTTTTTCAAACTTACATTAAAGCATATTTTCATTTATAGTATCTTCCTGAACTTTATCACCAATTTTAATGTTCTTTCTATGACACATATAAAGCATGGATGTGAGAAGTCTCGAATCCTGAGTCCTCTAGGTTTCCTATTTGCCTCATACAATTTTACAGCTATAATTTTAACCATAATTTTCTTGCTTAATAGGTCGAATGTGGTGCCACTGCCGAATGGTTTATCTGCCGATGTCATACATATATGGAAAGAGATTTGTGGGTCCAATTACACCAACAGTTTTGTCACTGAGAAAGGAGCTATATACTGTTCCATATAGCAAAATAGACTGGAACATGGCTCGCAATCCTTGTGAAATGACATGTTTTGTCGACATCTATTTCAGCTATGCAATTACGTTGGCTAGAGTAAAAAAAGGACTTTTTAATTTCCTCATCTCTTTACCTTGTGTGCCAAATTGATGGATGCTGTTTTAGTGACATGTCATTTGCTGGAATGAAATCAACATTAAGTGCATTTTGGCTTATCATCAGAAGTGAATGCTAATCAACATTAAGTGCATTTTGGCTTATCATCAGAAGTGAATGCTCAGATGATTTTTACTTCTTTTGGGAGCTATTAGAGAAAGCATTCCTTTTATCATATCTAGAATTGACCAGGTTGTTTATTGCATGTCGATTGTCGATTTATAATGTGATGCTGCCTGTAAATGTTATCTAAATTTGTTCATCCAACTTTCGCATCAATATTTTTTTATTTGCAATGTTGTAGGAAGCACCTGCAATCATTCAGTCCTACTATGACAAAAGAATAGTTGGATGTCCTGGTGGTGAAGGTGGTAAGTTATATATACACTCTCATTTCAGTACTTCGTCTTAGAAATGGAGGTCTCCTTTGTAGCTTGAATTTAAGTTTTTATGGTAATATTGATAGTTCCATTTTGCTAATAGATAGTTGATCTCCTGAAGAGTGTAAACTTGATATATTTTCATATCCACTTTTGACTGATGGGATCAATATTCATTGGCTATATTTTGAATACTCGTGTTTACAGAGGACGAGCATGATGTTGTATGGTTCTGGTTGGAGAAAGGCAAGCCACACGAATGCCCTCACTGGCCTGTTGACACTCTACAATCGATTTGCCTAATGATCAGTAATGATCAGTCATTACTACCCTCACTACCCTCACTGGCCTGTTGACACTCTGCAGAACAAATTTTCTATATGTATGTCAAACTAAATAGTGGAACTGGGATCATAAGGTCACTTATGAGACCTTTTACCTGATATTAAACTTGTAATGGAATATTTGTCACTTTGATCTACTATCTCCTGTAAACTTCCCCCTCTTGATGTACAATTTCTACTTGCAGAACTTAGTAGGGCAGAAACAGCATAACTGGCTTGGCATATTGTTTCGTATTCTGAGAGTACAGATTCTCTTAAACTTTCTGTAATCTTCTGAACCTGCAATGAGCACCAGGGATAAAATATAGCTGGCATACTAGTCCACTCATACATCTAAATACTGTTTGTAGATATCCTATATTTCTTTTAAAAGTGACCTATTAACTTGACCATCAACAAAACTTGCACTAGTTTCTCATTTTGTCCTTGTAAAACAGAAAATGATCTACTAGTAAATGCCATAACTGGTGACCACCACCCCAAAATTTCCCAAAACTGGTGACCACCATTCCTAGGATAGAACTTATCCGCAGATTTACAGGTTTCTGGTTTTTTTCTGAAACTTCTTTTACTCTTACATGTTTGTCATATGTGCAAAGAAACTTTTTCCTGAAACTTCTTTTACTAGTTTGCACGCTTTTTAATTTGATACTTCTTTTACTCTTACATGCAGGAATATGTACAGTTTTAGCATGGATGCAAGCACTTTCATTCTTCCTCAAGAGAGCCTCGTCTTGATTATCCAAAAACACAAGAGTTTGAAATGTTTTGTGGTTTGCTTCATGCATCTAAGCCTTGTTTTGTTGTCATTGAAACCAACAATGGAATGTTTCCTTACTAAAATATTAATGTATGGATGCTATTGAACATCCTGTGGTTTTTGGAATGGTTGAATTGTTATTGCAAACCAACAATGGAATGTTTCTAGTTTGGAATGGTTGAATTGTTATTGCAAATTATGTGGTTTAGTTACTTGCTCGGAATTGTTATTGAAAATTTTGTGGTTTAGTTATTGGTTTGGAATGGTTGAATTATTATGAAACTTTTATATTATGAAATTGGATATGTTGTTTATTGTTTAGTTACAAGTTGAATGTAGTTTTTTTTATTTAAATAGTCCAATTGTAATGGTTATAACTGTGACAATTAGTGGAGAATAGTAACGAAAAAAATAATGTAGTCACAGTAAAAACTGTGACAAAACAAACTAACTGCCACATAATAACTGTGACAAATGGAATATTTATCACGGTTATAACTGTGACAAATGGAATATTTGCCACGGTTATAACCGTTACCAAAACAAACATTTGTCACGGTTATAACCGTTACCAAAACAATATTTGTAACGGTTATAACCGTTACCAAAAGAATATTTGTAACGGTTATTACCGTGACCAAATAATAACCACGCCCCACTAGTAACGGTTATTACCGTTACGAAAAATAATTGTCACGGTAATAACCGTGGGTAATCGCCTATTATGGTGTAGTGAAAGCTGTAAAACGTTTTGTTCGTAATATCGACCGATACCTATATGTATCAGTCGATACATATACGTATAGTCCATATTGTATAAATTTTGGCATGGTCCCAATCCGATACGAACCGCGACTGCTACTAGTAGACATCATCATTGGGGGTCCTTTTCTTAAATAATTCATTACAGAAAATTGAAAGATAAAAAAGGAAGTATGGAAATATGTCTCAAGTGCAATCCTACAATGTGTATAGGGTTATACATCAAAAGATTGTTAAGGTATATGTATAGAAGGTTAATACAATGTCTAGAAAATGTCTTGCTTTTATATTAGTTTAGGAATACTAAGAGTCTGAGATATGGAAGAAACTTTCCTAATTCCATCAGAAGATTGTTAGGGCTATGTGCAGTAATTTATTTGCAAAAGAGTCCAATATTGATAGAGAAACTAAACATGCATGTTTCTTGTCTTTGGCTATTGGGAACTTTCAGGTTTCTCCTTTGTTTTTTATTTCGATGCGAATGTGATGGAATTTTTTTCTTTTTGTATGGATAATTTTGTTTAAAGAGTTTCTATTGACTTTAGTAAACAACTATTAGATATATGGATGATTTTGTTTAAAGAGTTTCTATTGATTTCAGTAAACAACTAGTAGATTTTGCATATTATACAAAACTTATGGCCAATAGAGCTAAGCTTGCTTTCTATTTATTATTATTACTATGCAAAAGTTATGACAAGGCTATGCCATTTGATTTGAAAATGATGACAAGAGACAACAAATCAAACCAATCAATTGCAAGCAAACAATGTGGTTCCTTTGCTAGTTATAGATCTGAAGTGTCTTTCAGTTTCAATCACTTAGCTTCCTTGTTTTGCAGGTTGCTGCTTCTATATATGTTTGGAAACTCTTGTTTTTTTATTTTGGTGGTTTGTACAGTTAGCAGGTTCTTGCTAATATATTGGCATGTCTTAATTTCATTTGCAGATCCTTCAAAAGCATTCTGGATTTACTTAAATGATGGACGACGACTCTTTTGATGAAAAAATTTGGGATAATTGTAAATGTTTAATAGATGATTTAAAAACATGGTGTAGTACTTAATGTTTGGGTTCATAATTTTGTATGTAATGGTGGAGATGATTGGTTCATTTTGTAAGTGATGGTGTGGGTGATGTATTGTGTTTTGAATTTATTTTGCAAATGATGGTAAATGATGCTTAATGTTAAGCTTTTTTGTTGTTTACCAATTGAACATTATAGTTATATGAATTTTGTTGTCTTCTACTTATATGTTTTTTCTATTTTGTAAATGATAGTAAAGAATCTTGTTGTCGTTAAGCTTTTTTTGTATGGGAGCTTCGACTCCTGGAGATACGTTTGAGGACAAGCTCGACAATGGCCATTTATATGTGTATTTAAATTGTATGTTTTATAGCCGGAAAATGTAAACAATAATTTCATAAGTCTTACTTTGGGACGGTTATGTAATTGTCCTAAATATAAACGACATCCTTCTGTGACGCTGGCAAATTTTTCTAGGACGGATGTTATTCGTCACAAACTCTTTTATTTTGGGACAGTTTACTAAACCGTCATAAACATATAATAATTCAAAGTATTTTGGTACGGTTAGATTTTTCGACCCTAAAACCAAATTAGGACGGTATTTTTCGTCCTAAACCTTTTTGCCATGCCACCCTAATAGCAATGTTACATTCCGTCCTAAAATTCGTCCCAAATTACGATTTAGGACTAATTTGGACCTTTTTAAGACGAATTTTTGGCGTCCCAGAAATACACTTTTTTTTGTAGTGATGACAATGTCTAAAATATCTTTAAATAGCCCCTATATCGAGACAGAGTTTGATCAATTATTAAAATCAGGCTTGATCATGACCAATGGGTCAACAATCTTTCCTATTTTGATAATTGAAAAACCTTGACCGATTAACATCTTTGATCGATAAGCTTTGAAAGATGATCAAAATTGCAAATTGTACTGTATCTCCGGAATGTCCACGAGAATAATGTTCTTGTGCCTTACAAATTATCTTCAAAGAATTCGGCGTCACGAGATTCAATGATATGATTTGACTCAATATCAAGGAACCTCTGAGCATCACTCTTATCAGCATAACCCTGGAATATAGTCTTCGTAGTCCTTGTCCCCAACTTCTGAATCTTCAAATCCGGAAGCTTCACGTACGCCAGACACCCCCACACTCGAATGACATTGGGTGAACCAGAGTTCATGAGGAGTGACTTCATGCACACTCATATTGTTCTCCGGAATGTCCACGAGAATAATGTTCTTGTGCCTTACAAATTATCTTTAAAGAATTCGGCATCACGAGATTCAATAATATAATTTGACTCAATATCAAGGAACCTTTGAGCATCACTCTTATCAGCATAACCCAGGAATATAGTCTTCGTAGTCCTTGTCCCCAACTTCTGAATCTTCAAATCCGGAAGCTTCACGTACGCCAGACACCCCCACACTCGAATGACATTTAAGGTGGTCTGATCTTGACCAGAATTCATGA